>CAHIKZ030003013.1:40000-147449 GCA_903632075.3 Acanthosepion pharaonis | reverse complement strand
CCACTATCCCAAATAATCAAACGTCGCTGAACACTACCACATTTCAGGGGACAAGGTAATCCGTAATAAACTAAGAACAAAAAACAACAGGATTTTTCCCAACCATGTAACAACAAAAGAAGTTTATGTTGCAACCATATTAAAAACACGAATTCATTCACTAGCTCAATCACTAAATCTACTTTCAAAATCTACCACGACTCTAACTGTAGAAGTCATAACATAATTTACCTCCTAGAATGCACACTATGCCAGAAACAATATGTAGGAAAATCTGAATGGCCCTTTCACTACAGAATTAATAATTATCGTAATCGAATTAAATCGACTCCCCATGAAAAATTATTACCTGTAGAACAACATTTCCGCCTAGAAAAACATGATTTTAAAACCCATGCCAAATTCACTATAATTGAGAGAATAGAAAAGTTCAGAGCAGATAACATTAGAAAGATTTTAGAGTCCCATGAAAATAAGTGGATACAACGTCTAAAAAAAATATCCAGCCGGGCTTAATCCATAAATTTAACAATATATATATAGTAATATATAATCACAAATCAAAACCTACCCACATTTCTCACCCACACAAGACAGACATGCTTACAGAGGTGTGGAGGCCTCACACTTATACACACACCCACACGAATATACACACTTACACACATCATACTCACTCCTCCCCTAATGAGCCAAATGATAACACACACCCACAGCAATATACACGCTTACACATATCATACTCACTCACTCCCTAAGAACCAAATAACACACACACAAACACTAAACAGAGACACATCCCTCACCAGGTCCAATAAAACTGTCAAACTGACCAGAGAATTCAGAATAGCATGAATCCATCCAGCTCTTATCTCAAATAACAACTTAAAAGAGACTGTTTGACCAACACAAGGAATGTTAAAAGATTCATGTTAAAAAAATAAAAAAAAAAAAAAAAAATGAAAACTACAGACAAAAGTTCATTTTCCCATCAAGACATTCATTTCTGTAGTTCACTGCTACCAGCAAGCAGAAATATTTCTTCTCCTGATGATGGCCATTTTGGTCGAAACTAGTCGAGGAATCTAAATGAAATAATAATAAAAAAAAATGAGAATATTAATCTACAAACCCAGTGTGTCTGAAGATTTTAATTTTTTAATATTTTTTATTGTTCAATATATATATATATATATATATATATATATATATATATATATATATATATATATATATATATATACTTATGAATTTTATATAAATTGATTTTACAAGAAAATATATTATAAAAATATTTTTTATATAAAACTGTATTTAAATTTTTTATTTCCGAGTAAATATTTCTATTAAATTATTTTATGATATAACATTAATGTATATATAGTTTGTGTTTAATTGTTTTTTATTTTTAAAAATCTAAATAGGAGTTGTTTTTTAAATATGAAACATAATTTTTAATATTTAAATGTTCAAATGTAATAAATTATTTTTTTACAAAGTTTTTGGATATAATTGTATTGAAAATACCAGATATATATATATATAAAGCATTTATATATTTTTTAAAATATATTATATTCCATTTCTTAAATCAATATTATATTTATTCGATAATCATAAATATATATATTAAAACATAAATAAATTTCTATTGTTTTATAAAATAATATAAAAATAATTCCTTATGTTTTTTTTTTTTATTTGTATAAACAAAAATAGATTTTTTATTTTTTATCTCATTTTTTTTTTTAAATATATTTTATAAAAATAAAAAAAATTTTAATAATAAATTTTATATATAATCTTTAAATTTAATACACAATTTACAACCAATATTTTCTTTCAAGTATTTACTTTTTTTTTATTTATATAAAATTTTAGGTTCATATATATGTTCTTTTAGTTTTTATTTTTTATTATATATAAAATATAATATAATTTTATATATTTATATATTTATTTTTTCCCTTTAAATAAAAAAAATGAAATTTTAATAAAAATTCAAAAAAGTTTTAAAAATAATTAATCAATGGTTTAATTGAAAACATTTAAATTTTGGAACTTAGAAATCATTTTATAATTCTTGTTAAAATTCTTGAAAGATTTATCAAATGAGACAAATATATATTTATATATTTGACAATTTAATTTTTATATTTTAATTATCTTCAATTGATCTTATAAATAAAAAATAATATGCAAAAAAATGTAATACCAGCAAAAATTTTGGCAAAAAATTTGTTTATGAAAAAATATAATGATTTATATGTATAAAAAAAATTTTATCTATTTTTTAGTAAAAATTATAAAAAATATAAAAAAAATTTTATTTCTAATATGTGTAATTATTTTATTATATTTTAAAAATTAATATATAAATTCTTTTAGATATTTGAATTAAAAAATGGAATATTTTTTGAAAAAATTCTTCAGCTGTTCAAAATTTAATATATATATTTATAATTATTTTTATCGGAGAAAATATATTTTTTATATTCAAATTTTAATATTTTTTAATAATTCATTTTTTTTTGAAAGAAATAAAAAATTTGATTTTTTTCAATAAAAAGAATATATTATAAAATTTTTTAATAATATTTTTATATATACTTAAATTAAAATTTTAATGAAATAAAGAATGTCATTATGCCATTTATTCATTTTAAATATAAATTGGTTAAAAAAAAAAATTTGAAAAAAATATATTATATCTAATATAATTATATTTATAATAACTAAATTTAATGAAAATTAAATTAAATTTATTTATCATCATTAATTTAAAAATCATAATTAAAAATATTGTTTTTCCATGTTTTAAATTATAGACCATGAAATATAAAATATATTTTTCATATTTTGTAATTATTTTTATTTTAAAATTTTGATTTTGAATTTATTAATATAAAAAAATTTGTGCAAAAAATTTTTAATGGAACACCAGAATTTTGATGAAATTTTCTATGATAATATTTTAGTAAATGTTTTAAAATATAATTTAAATGTTTTATATAAAATTTATTTTTGTTTCTATTTTCAATATTTGTTAAATTCATTTAGTTCTCATTTGCATTTAAGAAGTTTCAATTTTTCATTTTTAAATAATTTTCATATTTATCATATTTGTATGTTTTCAAAAATATATCATAATTTTTTCTACAAATTTTGTCATATAAAAAAATATTTAAATATAAAAAAAATTTATTATAAAATTTTAAAATAAATAATTTGTTCTTTTTTCAAATATTTAATTTATTCAAATTTTAAATTTCCTTTTTGAAATAAATTTCTTTTTTCTTTATATATATAAATATAAAAATAGTAATTTTTTATTGATGATTTATTATATCCATAAAAATTTTAATTTTATATATTCATATATAATATATAAAATAAATTTTTAGATTAATTGTTTACATATAAAAATATATTTTATATATTATTATAAATAAATTAGAATTAAAGTAATTTAATTTCTTTTTAAATTTTTCAATATTATTAAACAAAATTTATTTTGCCTAAAAACATTTTTTATTCAAAAATTTTTATTTTTAATTTATTTTATACAATATATAATTTTATATGAATATAATATTTTCTTAAAATTTTTTAAACCATTTTTTAATTTATATTTAATATTTGAAATTTTTTTTCAGATATATTCAAATATAAATTTTTTTTTTAAATAAATAATTTTTTTATTTTTCATATATTTATAAAAAATTTTGTTTTTTTATATTTTTTTAGAACAACAATAATTATATAAATATATAAAAATATATTCCTTTTTTGAACATTTTCTTTTTAATAATTTATAATAATTTTTTTGGAAATGCAATTTTTCATTTTCCATACAATTTATTTTTTCTTAAATAATAAATGGTATATTTTATCCAAACAATTTTTAATTAAATAAATTATTATTTACAAAAAAAAAATAAAATATTTATTTTAGTTCTTTCAAATGCGAAAAAAAAAATAATAAAAATGTTCAAAAAAATTTAAAAATTTTTCTAGAATTTTTTCATCTATCATTTATTCTTTATTTTTGTTTTTTTTTTCTATGTTATAAAAATCTAATGTATATATATTATATATAAATTTTATTAATAAAATGTTAATATTCTAAATTTTTCTTTAATTAAATTTTTGCAATAAAAAAAAATTATTATTTAAATATATTGCAAGAAAATTTTACATTTTTAAAATTTCATTATTTTATTTTATTTTTAAAATTTTTTAATTTTTTATAATTTGAACATTAATTTAATTTGTACCTTTTTATTTAATTCCATAATTTAAAAAATTTTTTTAAAAACCATAAACAAGTTATCAATTTTTTGTGGTTTTCTTTTTGATTTTTTTTTTTGTTCAAATTTTCATTCAAAAATAGCATGCCTAAAATAATTTTTTTTTATATATAAATCTAAATCTAGAATTTTGAAAAAATGATTTTTTTTCTTTCTTTTTATATTATTCATTAAAATTAAACTCATATTCTTTGTTTTTTTTAATTATTTATATGAACATATTAACAAAAATATTCTTTTTAAAAATGTTTCTAAATTAAAAACAGATTTGTATTTAAAACAAAACCATAAATTCCTTAATATGTTCAAATATTATGTTATTAAACAATTTGTACAAATTTTTAAAGCATAAATATACAAATCTTTAAAACTTTCATGTATTTCTTTATATGGATTTCAGAAAATTGATTTAAAAAATAATTTTAATTTAGGAAAAATTTTTTTATTTAATAACGATTTTATAAAAAAAGTAAAATTTTAAATATTCCATTTCTTAGTAATCCATTTAAAAATGTTCAATTATTTGGATATTTATTTTTTTTATGGAAATTTCAACATCATCTTTTTGAAAATTGCAAAAAATCGGGAATAAAAAAATAATTATCATCTGCAATAAAAAATAAAATTAATTTCAATTAAAAAAAGAAAAAATTTTTTTTTAGAAAATTTGTTTGAATAATCTTTCAGGAAGTGTCAATAATGAATAAATTAACCCTTGTTTTTTTTTTTATAAAATTTTTTTTATATATATTTATTCTAATATACATTTCAAAAAAATGAAAATTTTTTTATAAAAGAAATGGATTTATTTTTAAATAAAGAATATAATATTATAACAAAAATTTATAATAAAAAATTTTTCTAATATTTAAAATATATGTTTATTTTTTTAAATTTTTATATCGTATTATTTTTTCCTGCTATTCTTTCTAATTTCTTTGATAAATTTAATACATAATTTAAAATTTCTGTTTTTTAAATATATTTAAAAATTGATAATATTTATATCTTTTATTAGGTTCTATTTTTTTAAAAAAAAATTTGAATAAACAAAAGTTTGTTTCCTCATATTTTTTGGTATGTTACAAAGTCAAAAGGTCTTAAATTTTAATATAAAAGAAAAACAAAAAATAATCTTTTTTAAGAAAATTAAAATGAAACGTAAAAAAATTCTAATTTTTTTAAAAAATAAATTGAAATTTATAAATATATGAATTCCTTGAAAATTTGTCATTTTTTTAAATAAATTTCATCAATTATATTTAATGCTATTGTTTTTTTTTAGGATTGAATAAAAAAACATTATAAACAATATCTATCAATTCAAAATATTTAATTTTTTCAAAATTTTCATAATGATTTTTTAATTAAAAATTAAAGAAATAAAAAATGCCAATAATATTTAATATATATATATGTTTAAATATATTGCATATGGTTTAACCAATTTTTGCCTGTTTTTACATTTTGTCAATTTTACATCATACATTTAAATATTTCATTAAATAAATATTTTAAAAGTATATATTTAATATATTAACTATATTTTATTTCTGAATTTACAATGTTTATAAAAATATGTACCTATATATATATATATATATATATATATATATATATATATATATATAATTTATATGTATTGTTTTCAAAAAATTTAAAATAAATATTAAACAAGAATCATATATATTATTTTTTTTATATTATATATATAAATATATTTATATATATATATTATATTATTTATCATTTTGATATATATATATATATTGTTAAATTTACAACATTAAAGAAAAACAATGTATAACATAAAAGAAATATTGATTTCAAAATTTGTTTTTGTTAATTTCCAAAATTTTCATATGCATTTTCCTTGACAAAAATATATATTCAAATTATTTCTTTAAAAAACAATTCCAATTATTTATCTGGTTTAGGCTACATATATCCATTATATATATATATATATATATATATATATATATATATATATATATATATATATATATACAGTGCAGTGGGGGGAAATAAATATTCGTACACATGAAAAATTGTATTTTTATAAATGTAAAAGCCTTAACTAAAACAAATTTTGATACATTTTATGTGTAAAGATACATTTTATTAAAAAATAGTAATAAACTTAATTAATTCTTATTCTAACAGAAATTAATGCATTTTTTTTTCATTTTAACTGATGAAAAAAGTATTCGTACAAAACAAAAAAAAAACATATTAACTTAATTTAATACTTTGTGGAATATCCTTTATTGAGTTCAACAGCTACCAGTCTATTCCTGTACGTCTCAACTAATGATTTGCACACATTGAGTGGTATTTTGTCCCATTCTTCTTGGCATATTGTCTTCAAATTCTTGATATTTGTTGGTGCTCTTTTCCCAATTTGAATTTTCAAATATCGCCATAAATTCTCGATTGAGTTCAAGTCTGGGGACTGACTTGGCCATTGCAAGACATCAACGTTACTTTCAGCTAACCATTTCCTTGTAGATCTAGCGGTATGCTTAGGATCATTATCCAGTTGGAAAACCCAATCAGGAGGTAGCCAAAGTCTCTCAACAGAACGCATTAAATTGTCTTGCAGGATTTTCTGGTATCTTTCGGCATTCATCTTGCCATCTATTATTGATATTCTGCCAACACCTTTTGCAGAAAAAACAGCCCCAGATCATGATACTGCCACCACCAAACTTTACAGTTGGCAACGTGTTCTTTGGTAAGTAGGCTTCACCGTCCTTCCTCCACATGATTTCGATAATTATGACCAAACAACTCTATTTTAGTTTCATCTGTCCATAGTAATTTTTCCCAAAACGAATATTCTTTATCCTTATTCTCTCTAACGAATTTTAGCCTAGCATCTCTGTGTCGTTTCAAGAGGAGTGGAGTCTTCCTTGGGATGCGTGATTTCAGACTTTTTGTGTAGTTCATTACTTATTGTACGCTTGGTTACTTTAATCCCTAATGCACGCAGATGTTCCTGCAGCTCTTCTCTGGTAACCTGTGGATTTTGATGAATCTGGCGTCTTAATATCCTTGCTGATCTCAGAAAAATCTTCCTCGGAGCATCTGTTCGTCTTTGGTTTTCGACGCTGTTACGAGTTTTAAACCTTGCAATGAATGAAGCAATTGTAGTAAAAGGAATATTCAGGTAGTTAGAAATCGTTCTGTAACTGTTCTCATCTTTTCAAAGAGACAAAATGTGTTGTTTTTGTGAAATAGCCAATTCTTTACCTTTAGGCATTATTAGAACCTTCTCGTAAGACTAGAAATTGCAGAATGCTCTGATAATGGCTAATAGCGTTAACTATAATTACTGATATCATTACTGGAACATTCTAGAATATACTTTTTTCATAATTAATTGATTATTTTATTCTAATAATTGATTTGTACGAATACATTTTTCACCAGGTAGAATTTTAAAAATGCATTAATTTCTGCTAGAATGAGAATAAATTAAGTTTAGTATTATTTTTAATAGTATGTGTGTTTATACATAAAATGTGCCGAAATTTGTTTTATTTAAAGGCTTTTATTTTATAAAATACAATTTTTCAAGTGTACGAATATTTATTTCCCATCCCAAATAACCAACCTTTAATTTAAAAAAATGTTTAATACCCTTTAAAAATGTCACTGGGGAAGATATGTTTGAATTTCTTTTCTCCAGTTTTTTCAGATAAATTTTTTAGCTGATCTTTGGACCATTTCTGTGAAAAATTTATAAAAAAACCTTTTAGTTTTTCATGGTAAAAATATAACAGGAATAAAATTTTTTGTCAATTTAAAGTCTTCTCAAAATATATTAAGAAAAAGACATTCAACCTTGTAATGGTACCAAGGATTCTTTCTGATATGCAAGAATCATTTTAAAATTAACAACTAATAAACATGTACATAATTTTTTACTGCACCTCGTTTTATGTCAGTAGATAGTTATCTTTAATCTTACAATTCTTCAAATTCATAAAACTTGGTTTGATTCTGAACACGTAAATAAAAACAATACCTTTGGAATAATTCTGAATAATCTGTTACACACATATATATATATATATAATATATTGAATTATTCATTCTGTTATGTTTATTTTTAAACAACCTTGTTTTTTGTTTCTTACAATACCAATATATTTTTTATATTGTATGCCGGATGAATATATAAAATTAATTTATTAAAATCACATGGAGATATGAATGTGCATTTTCATTTTCTCTCAATTGAAATTAAAATGAACCACAATGAAATTTTATCATATTCAAAAAAAGATTAACAACAATTGCAACACTACATTAAAGTCATATTATTTGTATAAATAATATTAGCACCAAATTTATATATTTAAATATATTTTATTCAATATCATATATATATATATTGTCACATATTTTATTTCCTTTTATTCTAAACAAGCGTTTTTATACATGCGCACAAACACATATATAAATAAGCTATATATATTTAAAGAAGACATTTTTTAATATAATTTCTGTCAGAAATATTTAAAGTTCTAATTACATTTACATTTACGGTTTAAAAACAGACTTAATGGTTAAATTGGTTTTTATATGCAATCTTCACATTTTCATATTTTTGTTATCGATGAAAAAGTTGTAATTTTATAAAATCTTTGAAAGATTTAAATTATAAACGATTTTTAAATCATCCTTATATAATATTGAAATTTATTTTTCTTGGAAATATAATTTATAGTATTAACAATTTGAAATCAATTCGAAATGGTGAAATTTTTCCATGTTCAAGAGATATTTAAATTTCTCTGGTTCTGTCTTCTTTTTCATTGCTTTTTATTTAAATGCAACTATAATATTCTTTATGGTTTTTAATTTATGTTGTAGATATAACATAAGTCAAAAATATTTGTAAAAATCCTTGTATATAAATATCTATCTTCATAATTAGTTGCTCGAAATGTGATCGTTTCAAATACACAATAAGTAATAAATAAACTAATCTTAAATGGCTACTAAAATTTTATATATATATATATATAAATATATATATATATAAGATATATAATATATCGATATAAAAATGAAATTTTCACAATTATGCAATATGGAATATATATTTTTCGACGACATTGAGGATTAATACAGAACTCGTGCAATGAATGTGAATTAAAATATTATTGATTAGTTAAACCTTTGAATTTTTTGCTTTTCAGTCAATTCGGGAATTATAACCAATTGATGTTGAAAACGTGAGCCTTGAAATCTCAATGGATGATTTACAACTAAACTTTCACTAGAAAATATAAATTGATAAATTTTTGAAGATGCATTTGTTTCATTTTATTTCGTTATCTTTATTTTGGCAATAAATATTGATATTACATATGTTTTAGGATTTTTTTATTTTAAATTTTATTTTTTTTTATTTTTTGTAAAATTATTTATTTAGTATGAATATATATAGTATTGTTATTTAGAATTGCCTTTGAATTGTTATAGATATAATGGAATATATCCTTACAATATAAAATGAGTATTCATGTCTAAATTGAAAGTAAATTAGGTAATTGTTTAAAATAAAGATTGATCATTAGAATACAATTGTTTGGAATTAAAATTTAAAATAATTTGTTGTTTTTCCGGTTCAGATTTGTTCTAATTATACAAATGTTATTTTTCCTTTTTTTTAAGGTTGGCAAACTTTCAAAATTTTTTCCATGTTGTTTTTTTTTTTATCTAATAAAAAAAGCATTTTTTGAAATTTATATATGAATTTAAGATAATTTTTCATTCAATTTTAAAAAAAAAAATTGTTTAAGTGAAAACTTGACAAATTCAACCTTGTTCCAAGATCATAGTAAAAATGAAGACAACTTGATTAAAATCAGGATATTTAGCAAATATATTAACGATAAAACTATAGATAAAATCATAGGATGAATTCTTAAATGAAAAATAACATTGAATGGTATAAGTAACATAAATCCCCAATTATACATGTATGTTTGTAATATATATTATATGGAAAAATGTAGCCAAAATTTTTCTAAAAATGTTTAAAATTTTTCTACAATCAAATTTAGATATCAGTTGGGCATTTGTGTTTATTTAACACAAATTTGCCAAAAAAATCATTAATGAACTTCAAAATTAAATTATATTAGTTATTTGAGATATAGTATATTTTCAATAAATAAAGGCTAACACCACCAAATTCATGAATGTCATTTTATATAATTAAAAAAAAAACAATGTTAAATCTAGAAATTTATTGGTTTCTGATTTGTTTGTAAAATTCGCCCTACGATTTTATTGAATATTTATTGAGAAATGCCTTAGATCTTTAAAACTGGGATTTTTCAATCGTTTTTCTGTTTTAAGTCCAATTTAATGACCAAAGAACTAATATCAGGCATTTTTAATTATAAAAGATGTAATAAAAATTTAAAATAATCACCCATTTGAAACCTCTGATTTTCAAATAATTTTACAACCCAATAAATAATATTTTAACAATGAATATAACAAAATTTGCATTAGAAACCCTATCCAATAAACAGTGAAATCAAAAATAGTATGGTTTAAGACAAATAAGAAAATTTTAGATATTGAATTGCTTGTAAATTTAATAGAGACAGCAAATAAATATAGTATTTTCCAGTTATTTCGAGTTTTCAATTTTGAATATTTTTATTTTTATTTTTTAAAACAAAAAAAAAAAATTTAAAAAAAAAAAATATTTTTGTTAGACTTCAAATTCAATTTACATTATTTTTTTAACTCATGTTCGATAATAAACTTTAATGATTGATACATCATATAAACAAATAAATTTATCTTTCTGTATACTGTTTCTCAAATGTAAAAACGTTATGTTGAATTTCTGTCCAAGCTTTTTTGTTTAAAATCAATACTCCGATTTATTACAGAAATAATTTTTAATTTGTTTTTCTAGTAAATATTATAAATGTTCCTGAAGTTTTTCCCAAGAAAATTAATTTAAATGTTCATTTCAAATAAGTTTTTTTTTTTTTTTTTTTTCCCAATGGATAGTATTTAAAAATGGCTATTTGTTGCATAAGATTTGTTACAAAAGGATCTAATTCAATAAACTGAGGAAAGAAATCCTTAAAAAAACCCCTGGGAGAAATCTCAATAAAGTTAAATAATTTCTAAAATTAAATACATTTTGCAGGAACCATTTAAAGACTATTGTCAAATCTGAAAGGCAGGACCCAAAATTTTTTAAAAAAAAGTCTTCAGAAATTTGGTCAGACAGGATGGTCCCAAAATTGAAATAGGTAAGACCAATAAGCATAACAGAATCATTCCTTAAAACAGGCAGACAATAATGTCAAACGTCGTTAAAACAAATCTTAAAGTCTGTTTCTTTTTCAAAAAAGACTTTGATTCTAACTTCCAATACATGCTCCAAAATTTTCTTAACAGACCATAAAGATGTTTCTTATCTGCAACTTTCCTTTGTTAAAACATTTCATGAATAAAAAAGCAGTTTCGCTATGTCAACGCATTTGGATTTGAATAGAGAGAAAAAGGATACCAATATATAAAAAGTTCTAGAATATATTTTCTATAAAATTTATTGTTTATAGCTTCAATCGATATATAGTATCTCTGAATCTCAAATTTACTTTTCATATTTATCCATAATGTATATATTTCTTTTTGTTTGTTTATAATATAAATTAATATATTTAAAATATTTTTGTTTGTGCTATGTTTTTGAAAGCTTCAATATCAAATTCTCGACCATTATCAGTTAAAAAACTAAGAGGTCCAAAATATCCAATCCAAAACCAAAATAAAATGTTAATAATTTCTGAATGGCTTCATTATGTAAAGAATGAAATAGAATTGAACTTTAGGAAAATTGTTGAAAAATAACAATAAACTGGAGAGAATTTTAAACCCTAATAAAATCTGTCCTACTTAATTTGAAATAAAACATATAACATCAGTTCTGTTACATTGCAGCAAAATACTACAATTAAAATGTGAAATTTTAGAAAAACATCAAAGTAAAATAAATGATGAAAGCATAGACATATAGGAAAATGGGTTCTGAATGGAGAGAGAGAGAGAGAGAGAGAGAGAGAAAAAATCAACCTAATGTCATTATTTCAAGTTTAACAGGAGGACAAACTAAGGATATCTCCTAAACTGACATGTCAAAGTTTTTAGCAAATATATTTAGTAGCATGCTAATTATGCTTAATAAAAGAATATTGTCTACCTAATACAGAACATATTTCTGTATTTTAATACTTGTTTAATGTCCTAGTGCTGATACAATACTCCTTGCTTGAAAATAAATACTCTAAGAGAAAAATGAAAATAACACTGGCCTTGATTTCATTTATATAGATTACCAGTTTGAAATTTCACAACATGTACACCTAACATACAAAGCATTAATTATAGTAATAATAAAAGCCTAATTATACTTAGTTTGCCTTAAAAAATATTCTTAAGGTAAATTTAAGGCAGGCCTGTAAAAACTTAGAAGCATTAAACCTGAAAACTACAGAGATAATTTTCATATGAGTAAAACAAAAATTAAGGTACAATTGTTATAGATTATTCTTTGTTCAATAAATGTAAAAAAGGTTGTGCATAATTTTGTTCAAATAGAAATTATTTAAGTCATTCTTAAAAATAATATTTTGCATAAATTCATGATTTTTGGTTTCAATCTAAAATCTATTCCTTTACTATAATTAGATATATTCTGACAAAACTTTTGTAAAAAAATACGAAAACAATTATTGGGATGGGAAGAAAATGTTTTCACTCTCCTAATGATGTACAATAGAAACTAAAATGTTCTTGTAGAATGTTCCTATATTTGAAATCATTCCAAAAAATAACCTTTGATAAGTCTAAAAGTTACTCCATGAATCATCCTAGGAAGTTGGGAACAGATCAATCAAGTTTTAAATTGTATAGTTTACTTTTTGATAAATAATAATTTACAATATGTTAGTTTGTGTATTTTACTCCATTTTTTTCTGTAAGAGAAGAAAACATCAAGCTTAATAAAAAGCAAGTAGTAGAAACAAACTAAAGCTATCAAAATAAAAATTATCTGTTAAATATGCAGGAAAGATAGTAGTTTATAAAATCATTTTGATGCATAAAACTAGAATAAAGGGGAGAACACCACTTCAGTCTATTTAACAAAATGGGTATTAGGCATATGCAGGCTAAAGCAATTACAATGTTTAAAAAAAATTATTTCATCCTTAAAAAAGTATCCAGTAATATTTTAAGAATGCCACAATCTTGGTTATCCCCAGCAAGGAGGCTGGAAACTTTTGCTTACACCTAATGAAGTAACAATTTAAATTCTTGTGTGTGTGTGTGTGTGCACACACACGTTATATATATATATATGTGTGTGTGTGTAAAGCTTTGGCACACATCAGTGATGTCATGTCAACATTATATACAGTCTCCATGGTGACCCAGTTGATACCCAATCAATATAGCAGACAAGCCGATACTGATTGGGTATTGACTTGTCTGCTATAACTCAGCTACCAATTTCCTCATTTTTAAACATGGCATGTGATTCCTTTTGGCAATTTCCATAAAAAAAGAAATATGGCAATACACTCAACTTGAAGTAGTAAGCAATGATCTTTGTTTCCCCTCACTGAGATATACACACGCACATACAGAGGAAACCAATTCTACTGACTCTCATATCCTAATTCCAATCAACAAAATAGATAAAACAACAAAACAAACCGTAACCCTGGTAAGGGGGGAAAACAGGTAGTAGATCTTAGCCACAGATCACCTGTGGGGTATCGTAATGGGCTGGGGTACCGTAATTTGGTCTCCTAGTTGAGTCCATTGTTGGGTGTAGTTTTAGGTCATACTCAAGATCCACTTTCCAAATCCCTTTGAGAAGAAAAAAAAAAGTCAACTGCAACTTCCCTTCATTTCCTTACTGAGAGCCAATCACTTGATCTTTTAAGCTATGACCATCTAGAGGCTTCTTTTGCTGCCATTGTTATTGAGTGAATGGCCAGCTTCTTTTTTCTAGCCTGTTATGCTTTTGGCAGCATCATACATAGTGAAGCCTCTGCAACTGATTTCAATTAGTTTGCACTGAGCTTTCCAACCCTGCTTTTTAAATTCCTCTACAATATGTAAATAAATTTCCAAGTTTCCTTTTGTGGGCTTCATCCATATTTTCTTCCCAAGGGACTGTTAATTCTAATGAGACACGTTTTGTCATGATGTAGCTGAATCTGTATTATTTTCACTGGGAATTTTAGCTGCCTGCCTATATCTACTATAATTTACTAATCCAAGGCAGAACTGAGGACAGATGTTTTCTTCTGCAATGTCTTTACCATTTCCCATGCTTTGACAAAATTAATCATCTTATTTGGTTCATATTGGTCTGTTTGAAAACTTCTCAAGACTTGTTACAATGGCTCTTAAAACTTTGTCATGGCACAACTGGTGCGTGATGGAGAGATCAAAGTGGAAACTCATTCTTTCCCCACATGTGGAGGGCTAGGTAATGTATTATATACTGCTTGCATTTTCTATGTTTCACCATTTTGTCGGCTCTAATTTCCTCCACACCAGCTCTCACTTCATATTGAAGACACTGTTTTCAATCTTTCCTTTTTTCTCTCCTTAGAAGATTGGGACAGTAACCAAGGCCTGATCTGCCTACTGCCACTATCTGCCTTATTTTAACTTTTGCTCTGCTGTACAATGCTTTCCACTTTCTCCCACTTCAAACCTTAATTCTTCCTTCTGCAACTTTAGATTTTTTGAATCCCTTCTCAAGTAATCCTCTACTGTATTATTTGTTCCTAGATTCTTTTCTCTATCTTGATCACTGAGTGTCTTTCATAGGAAAGAATTTATGTTTTCAGTTGTACACTTAAGATTACTATTTCTTTTATTTCCAAGTAATTGCTTTGCAAAACCAAAAGGGTTTGAAGTAAAGGCTGATCTTTTCCTAGCACTTTCTTTCACACGCTTTGTGATATTCTGCTCTACAAAGAGTTAAGTTTATTTCTAAATGTGTGGAGTCCTTACCCCTTCATTTTCTTTTTTGTATTATTTCCTTAGGGATCTAAGCTTGAGTCTCAGCTAATGTATTTTCTTTTCCTAACAGTTATTTCTGGATTCTTTCTTCTGCTCCTTTTGAACATAACTGAATCTTTCTGACATGTAACTAATGATGATTATCATCATTGTATATAATCTGTGTTCTCTTTCAATATCATTTGTAAAATATCGTTTACATCCCCATCAAAATGTTGCCATTCCTTCTTGTATGCATTAGGCCATTTAATCTGCTTTCTGGTTACTGTCTGGATTTTGAGTGATCAACACATGGAAGTACTTGACTGTGTTGTCTCCTGGACATGTTCCTCCTCTGTCTTACCTGCAACGTTGTGTCTGCCTTCCTCCAAACATTTCATCCTGCTCTAGTGCATTTTAAGACATCAGGGATTATTGCATCCCTTCCCAAAAATGCATTTCACTGTCATAATCCAGTTGTCATCCTTGATTGAAAGCCTTTCATCCATCCTATTGTGGATCCCCCCTGCCCCTGTGGTATTTATTTCCTGGACAACTTGCAGCCAACAATGGTTTCTACCTAATCAAAGATGCAAATAGGGGTGCCAACCCAGCTTGACCAAACTGCCGTCTTTCTGAGCAGTCAACAGTCTCCAAAACTGTTCTTTGGTTGTCATTTAGTCTGTTCCTTGAGGCCACTGAATTAGTCGGGGTTCCATTTTGTGTGTGTGTGTGTGTGTGTATATATATATAAAATGCATTTTTGGTATAAAAGAACTTGTTTGATTTATAAGGACATAAGGAAAGAAAACAGGCAAGAATCACAACTGCAAATTTTTCAAAGGAGAGAGAGAGGAAAAAAAAAAAAAAATCTGTATACCGAAAGTAAAAAAACAAATACACCCATGGATTTTGTAATTATCAGAGTGGCCTCCCTTCACTTAAAGAATCTTAAAATAATTCAATGTTTACATGGAAATAGATAAATTACATATATGGATACAAATTTTGATGGTACATGTAAGGATATCTTATATGATTAAAAATAGCACTTTTGAAAACTACTAAAATTAAGTGAATCAATTTTTTTTTTTTTTATCAGTCCTGTAACAGTTACATTACAGGTATGAAATTTTACAAACAATTATATAGGAATAAACAATTTTAAACTTGTAGCATTTAGTTTGGATATAAATCAGAAACAAAAATCAGTAATAGCCTTTATTTACATTTTTAAATGATATTCTGTCAGGCACCAAAATTTACTTTCAAAATCAGCTCTTCAATTTTGCACATACATTTTTATAAGTTTATTGCAACGTTTATGCTTACCTAATTCATCAGAAAAGAAAACATGGTTAAAAGAATACCTAAAAATTAACTTAGTAGGTTTTTAGAACAGTGATAAAGAATAGAGGAAATGAGCATAGCCAGATCCAACAGTAAAAATTCATAAAACATCTTCATTTGAAATGTTTTCTTGTATTCTATTCATTAGTGAATGCAGAAAGTAAGCCCCTGTCAGGCAAACTATTGTAATTGACAGCATTTTACTATCTACAGACATTAAAGATTTCTGAATGATTTATGATATTTAATCTTTTCCAGAATAACATTTCTGATATAGCTATATCATGAACTTCTGCCATTTATATTATGCAAATTATAATACCAACATTTTTATGTACAAGTTGATATGTTAAAAATACTAAGTTTCAAGATGATTACATACATTCATGATCAGTGTTAGCAATGAATATTTTAAAGTCTTGCTATGGCTAAATATGAGCAAACAAGATAAATAAGTATTTAATACTCAATATGATCTAAGAAATACAAAATACCTAGAAATTTTGAACTTACAAGTAAATGTTCCCGAGAGAGAGAATTTGTTTCAAAGAGAGGCTACTTTGCCCCAAGAAAATTTTTGGTAGCTATTTAATGTTTGGCATTAGCTGGAGGTGGAGAGAAATGCAAGTCTTTATTTTGGCAATGAACATTAATATTTTGAGGAATGAACCAAGTAAAAAATTTCAAGAGATGGAAGATATTTCTCTTCAGTACTTATAAATGTATTGAAACTGATCACTTTAAAATCTTTGAAGTAGACTGTGTATGTCTATATGACAAAGAGAGAGACTGTATGTAAATAATAATTCTTGAACCATCAGACTAACTTTTGTATTCCTGACTGTGTCCATTGATTACTTGCCATCCACTGGATTTTGAGGAATAGCCTATTTAAAATAGGTTTTACCAGAATAATGAATATGGTGTGTTATTCTGTTAACAGGGTTTGTTATTGCATCTGGAGTGATATTTCTAAAGCCTTTATATACCAGGTAAATTATATACAAACCTAGAAGCTAAATTAGCTTAGTAGGGAGAAAATTATAGAAGGGCTTTTGAAAGAAATATATCACAAATAAAATCATTTCAAATGGAAGCCAGAATTTAGAAAATTTCTTAAATTGGAGAAAGAGCACACCAGCAGAAAGATGGTAAAAAAGATTGGCAAATTTGGCTCAACACAGTTGAGATGTGTTGATAAGATGGCCAACCAATTTCCAACAGTATCAAAATAGGTTATAGGATTGGTTCCATTAAAATAACATTTTTCTGGTAGTAAACCTTAGAAACAATGAAGTACCACCATTCCCACATGAATTGGGGAGATCCCAGTATTACACTTTAAAAAATTTTACGTTGTATTAGTCCATATAATAAAGTGTTTTCACAAATTAAGGTATTTTTTCTTAAAAGATATTTTGCTTCCTAAAACTCAAAATTGTTAGAGGAGGATTCAGAGACTATACACAAAGTAATAATTAATTTAAAAATAAAATGAATTTTCACTTGTAGAAAACTCTTTTAGCCAATAAAGAAAGTAATGAGGAAAATTTGCACTATAATGTATGGTACAATCTATTCTTCATGCACCAGGGGTGGATGGTGCAAAAGAAGAAAAAAATGTGGTAACAATAGTCATGTACTGGTTATTTATGTCCATAACTGTAAGGCTTAAGATTTTGGTGGTTTGAATTAACTTTTTAAAATTCACAGAAATGCTTTGCAATAGATTACTAATGACTATAATTAAAAAGTAAAATTAAAAAAAAAAAAAAAAAAATGAATAAACAAAATTTTATTTAATTTGAAAATCAATAATTTCATATTTTTGAGTCTTTCTGGATGGGGTACCAACACAAACTATAGTTGTAGGTAAATAGCTAAAAGTTACTACAGAATTCTAGGTCATTTCACGCTGCTGTTGTTTTTGCAAGTTCTGCTTGAACAGATATGAATTTTGCAAAGATGGTATCAAATCAAATTTACTGAACTGTAGTAAAAGCTATTAAAGCAACCATTATGAAGGTTTTAAACAACTAATCTCAAAGGAGAGAGAGAGAAAAAAAAAGATGAGTACAAGGAGACAGAATTCTAGTGGGTATAAGAAAGATAATTCTTTTTGCTTTTAATCACAGAAGTGTGAATTACTTTCTCTTTTTGGTAAGGGAAAATACTGAAGTTTTTGAGACATACTTCTGGTGCTGTAAAGTAAGTCAAACAATGAACATTGGAATGAAGTCTCTCTCTCCTACGAAAGGGCAGTGGTACACAGAAGGATGACTAAGGAATGAAGCCGTCACAAGAAAAAAAAAACATATTCCATGCTTGATATCACCCACAAGCAAGACAGCTTAATCAATATTCTCATGTTTGTCTTGTACAATGGTAATACCAATGAACACTTATAATATAAAAAAATGCTTGCCATTACCACCAAGCTATTAGATGCCTGTTTTATCCTCCCCAACCAGAGGGGAGAGACAAACTTCATAATCCATATTTTGTGCTGTATAATATAAAGAGTCTGCTGGTGTGCTTGGTGATAATTTTTCCTAAACAAAAGTGTTGAATAAAAAGTTGATACACCAATATAACAGTAGACAGGTGAAAACAAGTCAAAATTTTAAGCCATATGTAAGAAAAGGCTGGAAAAGAAAAACATTTGTTTTTCTGTTTTGTTACACATTTTTTCTGGTGTGGAGTAATTTTTTTTATACTGGCATTTAAAAAAAAAACTTTTGACAAAAGAGTGTCACACTCCTAATTATCCACTTTAAGCTGAAATAAATTTACAGAAATGGACAAAAAGACAAAATTTGGCCTAATCTCAAACAACTCTTTACTAAAAACTTCCGCCAGTATCACTCACACACGCTTTCTCCTTTGCAACTGAATGTCAGCTCAAGGAGAATAAAACAAGTAGCATTAAAAAAAAAGAAAAGAAAAAAAAAGTCAGTTATCCATGGCAATTTTTGTAGTGTTTTGCATTTTCTTTTAAAGAGAGAGAGAGAGAGAGAGAAATCAAAATAGAGATTAAGAGAGACGATAACAAAACTGAGCAAGGGGTTTGAAAAACTGCACAAAGAAAGGATTCTCTGAAAAAGAAATGGAAAAAATTTAAACAGAAAACCCAACACCCGCAAAAAAACAAAGAACAAACTGAAGACTTAAATGTTCATTCTTATAAATAAGTTTCTTTACAAAAGTTTTAAAGTTAATTTTTCCCTCTCTTGTTTTCTTTTAAGACTCAAATTTTAAAATAGATTTCTATATATATATCCACGTTTGGAATAAAACACATTTCTTTGAAGAGAAACCTTACATGTTTTGTCTTTTACACAATTTTTCTTTTAAAATGTTCATGCATCCAAAATAAATAACATTAGAACAAAATGAACTTGGGGGTAGGAAAGAAAAAAGAAAAAAAAGAAAAGCTGTTTGAAGAGAAAAAAAAAAATCACAGCAGCTACTCAGAAGCATATAAGAAATTTACAGTAACATGACGCAAGAAGGGGTGAAGGCGAAGAAAGTTTGAGAATGAAAGAAAATAAATGGGAAAGGAGGAAAGAAAGAAAAGAAAACAATACACAATATATTTTCCATGTTTGTTGTTTTTACAAGTATAATGTTTTATTATTATCCATGGTTGGGGAATTTTGATCCCTCAGTTGATTGGTTGAATTTAACATAGATGAATAAGTTTCTATAATTGGTTTTGAAACCAGTTTAGAGCAATGACAGAAAACAAAATGGGTGGAATTTAAAGTCACCTATATCAGTGTCTGGAATTTTAAAAATGTAATTCAACTGAAAAGTGTTTTTAAAAAAAAAAAATGTGAGAGAGATCTTGTAGCCCAGGATCATGGATCTTTATATTCCTTTGATATTTTTCATTTCCCTTTATGTCATAAGGAAATTTGGTAAACAATCACATGGTCTAACAATTTTTTTGAAGCTCAATTTTTAAAGATTTAGTATCCATTTTCATCATTTAGATATATTTTAATAGGAAATAAAAGTTATAATTGAAGTGATAAAACATATGCCTGTTTTTGTATTCTATTTATAATTTCTATTTTTGGCCTCTGCAGTTGAATGTGTTTAAACAATAAAGAAAATCCATTTTAAGATAGATTATGTTGGAAAAATTTTATTTTTTCAACAACAGTTTACAGTACAGCAGGGGAGGATTCTTTTTTTTTCTTTTTAAAAATGGTGTTTTCAAAGTTCTGAATGCTGGAAATGATCCTTTTTAAAATTTTTAATTGTCAAACATTTTTAATTGATAAGATATGCTTTTTAATTTTGAAGATATTTAAATAATTATCCAAAAACAATTTTCTCTCAAAATTCTGATAGTTCACAAGACCCAGTGGTAAAGGATGATGGAAAAAATCCAGGATTAAAAATGGATTTACATGAGGAAATAAATATTTATTTGAATCTCCCAAATTGTCAACTTTTGTTAATGAAAAATAAAATTAAAATAGAATGAATAATTAAGAAAAAAATCAAAAATAACTAAAAAGAATTTTTCTTCCTAATTTTTGGTAGGTTAAATTAAAATTAAAAATAATAACAGAAGTAAAAAATTTTTTGTGATGTTTTTAAAATTGAAATTAATTTTTTGATATTTCAAATTAAATGATATTTTTTTTTTTTTTTTTTTCAATTTGATATGTAGGCCAAATGATTAAAATTTTACATTGCAGTTTTAATTTTTGTATAAAAAATTTCCTTTTTCAATTTTTTAAAACAAATTATCAAATCAAATGTAAAAGGGTTTAAAGGCTTTTTTCTTCATTGTATATAATTAAAAAAAAATAGCATAAAATTTTTTCATGGTTAAAAGAAAAAGAACAAACCAGTTTTTGGATATCCAAAGATTTTTTTTGTAAGTGATTTTGGATTTAATTTTCTAAAAAAAATATCCAAATGATTGATTTTAACAAGTACCAATAAAACCATTTGAAGGAAACATTTGAAAATTTTTTTTTTTTAATACAAAGGTGTTAAAACTTCTAGCAAAAAAAATTTCTTTTTTTTTTAAATTTAATTTTTTTTCTTATATATTTACCAGATATTGCACCTTCAGATGACTATTTTCACTGGTCTTTTAAATAGAAAAAATATTTTTTAAGGCATATAAAATAAATTTTAAAAAAAAATTTTATAACCTTTTTCTATTTTTAAATAGTTGAACAATATGTTAAACACACCTATTTTATAGTTAATAGACTCTCCCAATTATAATAAGTAGGAGTAGGAGAAGAAAATTTGAAAATTTGGTCAGTCAGTCGATGTTGGACGACCGTTAGTCGGATACTAAAAGTATCAGCCACCACAACTAGATTTCTCTGCATCATTACCTATTATATCAAGTTCCTAACATTTTGTACGTTTTGACCTATTTTAGGACCGACTTAGTACAAATACAAGCCTCCACTGTGAAACCACTCTACAACACTTGGTGACGAGGTATTCAAATTCATATGGAGGAAGAAAAAATTTCATTACAACAACAAAACTTAAAAAACGAGGATTTGATTCTTTTTTTTCAAAAAAAAAAAAAAAAAAATTTATTCTTTTAAATTTTCATACAAGTATTGAAACTTTACCAACTGGAGGAAAAAAAAAAAATTTTTATTTTAAAAGTTGATTCAAACCAAAATTTATTTTGAATATATTCGAAAATTCATAATAAACATGAAAAAAAAAAAAAAAAAAAAAAAAAAAAAATTTAACATTATTTGGTTTTCGAAATTGTAAAAAAAGGAAAAAAAAAAAAAAAACTTGCTTGTCACAATTTTCAGCGACAAAATCTGATTCATTTTTTTGCCCAAAAAAAAAAAATCAAAGTTTTTCAAAAGACAAATCGTCAACTTAGTGACGAAAAAATCTGTCGTATTCTCAACTGAGAAAAGAATTTTTTTTTTCTTCTCGATAAGACAGTTTGCTCAAATAGGTCACGAATTGCAAATTTGTTTTTTACCCCCCCTCTTTTTATTTAAGCATTGTGTAAACTTTTTGCGAAGATGGAGGAATGCAAAAAATATATTCCAGGAATTTTTTAAGTTCCAGACAGAACAACAGATGACAATATTAGAGCAACAGAAAACATTCCAGATGCAACTACAGGAGGAAACTTTTTAATAGAGACAGATGCAGTTTCAACAAGAAATGGAACAGATGCATAAGGAGTTTCAAAACAAAATTCTGGAAATAACTGAGAAGAGGAAAGAGAAAAATCTACAAAATGATTCTTTCCCAGAGAATACAATATGGAATTCAATTGAAATATTCATATACAGTCCAGATGAAGAGATAACTTTTGAAGAGTATTATAAAAAATATACAGACGTGTATAACGAGGACTGCCATTCGTGGTCTGAAGGAAAGAAGGTTAGACTTCTTTTAAGCAAAGTTAGGAACTGCTGAGCATAACAAATTGGTAAACTACATTTTACCAAAAAAAAAAACTAGCGAGTTGACATTTACCGGTTTTGTAAATATATTAAGTGAATTATTTAGTAAAAAAGACATCTTTGTTTCACAAGAGGTGGAAATGTTTGAATCTGATGAAAGATGATGAACAAGACTATATAACGTATGCAGCCAATGTGAATAAGCATTGTGAAGAATTCAAGCTAGCAGAGTTAAATCTGACAATTTTAAGTGCTTAGTGTTTGTTCAAGGGGTGGTATCGGAAAGAGAAATAGCAGAGTTGAGAAAATTAGTACTGACAAAATTGGAAAACCAACCAAGGATTTCGATACAGAAGTTGGCAAAAAGACTGCACAAGATATGTTAGCGTAAAGAAAGATTCGAAAAAAGATAGAACAGTCTGGCAGTTTCGCATGTAAGGAAAATACAAATCGCTACAAAAAAGAAAGTCAATCTACCAAAAAAATTCTAAAATTGCAGATTATCAAACAAAAAATTGAAATACCAGAGAAAAATAAACAAAAACTCCTGAAGCCATGTTTTTTTCATTTTTTTTCAATCTTCACTGGTACAGATATTGCAATTTTAGGAATAAAAAATGTTTCAACTGTAAAAAGAAATGGGTCATAAAAGCTTGCACTGTAGGTCAAAAAATAAAGACAATAAAATAAGAAAATTAAAGTCCGACGAGGTGAACGATGGAATAACCAGAAAATTTGTTACCGTCGAAATAAGTAATAAAAAAATAAAAATGCAACTAGACACTGGTTCCGACCTATCTATCATAAATTTGCATACGTGGAAGAAGTTGGGGAAACCAACTTTAATGAAAACAAATAAAATCGCGAGGTCAGTGACGGGAGAAAAAAATACAATTTATTGGAGAATTTGTTAAAAACGTCACGTTAAATAAAAAAAAAACACGAAAAGCTAAACTATTTGTCATAGAAAATACCACGAACTTACTTGGTATGAATTGGATAACAGAATTTCAATTATGGGATCTACCGATAAATTCTTTTTGTTACAAGGTTGAAAGTTTAAACTACAGAAGCCCAAAAATTAGTAAAAAAACTTAAGGAAACATTTCCTACTGTTTTTTTCTCCAGGTTTGGGAACGTGTACCAAGATGGAGGCAAAATTACAGCTAAAAAAAAAACGCTCAGGCGGTATTCAAAAAGAAAAGGAATGTGCTGTTTGCTTTCAATTGAACAGATAGATAAAGAATTGGACAGATTAGAGAAAACCGGTGTATTTAAAAAAAGTTGAATGGGTAACACCAACGATATATATGAAAAAAAAGCTCCAGAAAGTAAAGATGAAGCCGACACCAAGAAAAACTGGGGAACGAGTTACCCGCAGCCAAGGACATGCAGTATTATTAAATGATTTAAGTCAACTGAAGTCACTACAGAAAACGTTAAGAAGCAAAGATCAACAAAAGGGAAGCTAGAGGCTGAACAAATAGAACCACAAGAAGAACCTACAGAAACTGTGACTCCATCCTTAAGAAGCTCAAAGAAGGTTGTTTCTGGTAACACTATGGAGGTATAAAAAAAAAAAAAAAAAGAAAAGCGGATTGGCTATATGATGTACTTGGTGAAAGGGGAAAAAATTCACGTGCAGTAACCAGATCAGACGACATTTTTTCAGACGTGGTTGACAGCGGTCCCGCAGAAAAAAAAAAACGCCAATGGAGGTGATTTTCAATACGTTTGATCTAACAACGCCTGCAAATAATTTTACCTGAGGTATGCCGATCCAGAAGAAAAAAAAAAGGCAACTGATCATTTAAAAGTGGATCAAAAAAAAAAAGGAAATACGCTATGATGTTGCTAAAAAAAAAAATTTTTTTTTTTTTTTCTTCATATTTCCTGTAAAAAAAAAAAAAAAAAAAAAAAGAAAACTTTTTTACTCCTACGGAGTAAAGTTTTAGGGGGATGTTATACTGGAACACACCTATTCTATAGTTAATAGACTCTCCCACCTATAATAAGTAGGAGTAGTAAGAGTACAAGTCAGTCGCTCAGGAGTTGGTCAGTCAGTCAATGTCGGACGACCGTTAGTCGGATATTAAAGTATCAGCCACCACAACTAGATTTCTCTGCGTCATTACCTATTATATCAAGTTCCTAACGTTTTGTACGTCGAACCTATTTTAGGACCGACTTAGTACAAATACAAGCCTCCACTGTGAAAAATTACTCTACAACATGTTTAATATACAATATATTGTCCAATTTTTATGGTTTTATTTTTGCATTTAAAATGAATGTTTTGAATAATAAACCCTTTTAAATATTGTTTAATAAATTGTTCAACCATTTTTTTAAGAAAAATTTAATTCAATTCAGTTTTACTTACAACTAATTGTTTTTATATATTTCAAATATTGGAAATTTCAAATATACAAATTGTGCATTTTTTTAGATAAAAATGTCTCTAAGATTTACAATTTAGGAAATTGAAATGGATAAAATTATTTTAAAAATCAGAGATTAAAAAGTAATAGTGGAAAATGATTCTCTGAGAATATCCAGCAACATATCATCAGGAAAAATGACTTTTTAAAAAAATTTACTGGTTTTCTAACAATAAACAAAGGAAATGAAATTGAAAAATCTGGGTAAATTTTCTGATTTGGGGAAAACGTATATATCTCTCAACTCATCAAAGAATGGATGAGCAAGACTCATTCAAAACCTGGATAGATATTCGAGACTGATGGTTTCTTTTTAAAAAATTTACTCACCAACTGGATACGCATCTAATTGGAGACATGTGAATGTTGGACGGTTTTTCAAAAATACAATAATTATAACTGGAACTGTAGGCTGTGTATAATTTAAAATCTGGAAGAGAATTTAAATGTTCTTTGTGCACAAATGAAATTTATGAACAAAGATGATAGTTAAGATTAATAGTATTTCCAAACATTTTAAAGCTTTTATGAATTTTATATAAAATAATGACAAATTTAATAAAACCATTAACTAATCTGAATCATTTAAATTTTTAGTTTGCTGTAATAATCGTCCTGATCTAACGTTTTGTGAAAATCTTTTTTTTTTATGTCAAAAAAAATGAAAAAAAAAAAAAAAAGAATACTTAATTTTTGAATTCAAAAATGGTGTTATTATTAATCTCTTAACTCAGCAAACTAAAATTGTTAGAATTTATTTTTTAAATAAATTCAAATGCCAATATAAAAAATTGAAAAAAATGACTAAAAAGCTCATGACCTTTAAAAATTTTTAACTAAAATTGCATTTAACCAATTTTTTAGTCCCCATCTCTATAATTCAATGGATTTAAATAATCTTCCATGCTCCATCAACAAAAAAAATTTTCCTTTTTTAATTTTTGTTGGATTATACTAACAAAAATATGACCATCTTTTATTGATATCAATTTATTCAGGCAAAAAATATTTAATATGTATATACATTTTTCAAAATTGAAATTATTCCATCGTTTCAAACAAACTCTTTTGTGTTTTTTTTTGAAAAAAATCAGACATTTTGTCCATTAAGGATTTGATGTGTCTGAAAAGTTTTCATTTTAGTTGATAAAAACAAAAAAAAAAAAAAAAAAAAAAAAAAAAATATAAATCATGGCATTAAACCCTTTGCGCCCTGAGTATATAAATTCTAGGATCATGCCCATGACATGCCAAAAATTTTTAAATAACAGACATATTAGAGTATAAAATCATATGTGGATTAATCCACCATTCAAATATAAATCTCTCTTTTATAAAATTCTTGTTTATGTGTGTGTGTGTGTTATCTATTTTTGTCTACCACCGCATGGCCACCAATTTTCGACAGAGATTAATACCAAAATTTAGATTGATGCTCCAAGTTAATGGGAAGGCCAAAATGTGTTGCATTTTATTTGTCGAAAGGAACATTTTTTAATCGATTTTTCATGTGTTTTGTCCAGTTTTCATAGTTTTTTTCGTTATGCATTTTGTTACAATGATTGAATGATAGCTTTAGGCTGCCATGGCCTGAAATCAGTCTAAGCTTTTACATGGTAAATCAAAAACAGAAGACTGACAAATTATAAAAAACAAAATGTTATTTTCCCCAAAAAAAAAATCGATAGCTGCATCCATCAAAGTGTGGGGAAAAACAAAAAAAATCGCATCCTGCACTTTACAGAACTGGGTTGTTAGAAAAAAATATTTGAAAGTTAACATTCTTTTTCATTCGTTTTTTATTTATTCAATATCCTTTTTTAAAAAATATCATTTTGTGTTCATTTTTTTAAAGAAAAAAATTCTCAGATTTAATGTTTAGTATAGAATTATAAAAAAATTGACAAAAACTTACCAAGAATTTGTAGTATGTAGCAACATCAGCAATGTGTAGGGCACTCCTTAAAGGCAAATTTAAATGCAAAAATATTTTTGTATCAATAAGTGATAGCCAATTGCTGTATAATTTTGCAATTTTCTCTGAATCAAAAATAAACAATTTCTTTGCTGCTAATTTATTTAATTTGGTTTAGGAAAGATAAAAAGGGGGGGATTAGAAATGATCAAATCAAGAGTTTTTTTTAAAGTCAAATCATTCTTCATAAATCAAGTTGAAGAATATTTTCTATTTTTAACAAATTAAAAACATTATGAATTTTTTTTGCAAATATACTGTTGTTTTTTTTACTGGATGTTTATGATTTTATAATTAGTTCTTAATTTTATATATAGGTACCACCAATGATACACAATACCTAAAATTTAAAATGAATTTTAAAAAATGAAAAATCTTTCTTGAAGCTTTTAGTTTTAATTTCAAACTAATTGATTAAATTTAATATTTCCAATAAGCGAAATACTTTGCTGTATTTTAAAAGCTAATCTAAATTGATTGGGAGGAGAAGTTTTTTGTTTTGTTTTTTTAATACTAAAATTACTGATATTAAATCATCTGTCAGCTGAAATAAATCTCTTTTATTAAAAATTTTCAAAATAAAACATAAAGTTTATCTTCTGAAAAAGCAACATTTAATCCAGTTTTGTAAACAAATAATTAATTTTTAAAAAAATATCATAGAAATGCATTTTTTTAACGGTTAAATTTATTTAAGACTAATGAAAAATCCCGTTTCGTAACAGTTTAGATAGATTAAGTATCCAATATCATTTAGACTGAAAAATAAAATTGACAAAGATTATTATTTATGGTTGATTCAGAAAACGCATTTAAATTAAATTTTTTTTTGTTTAGTTTTTAAAAGTTTTTTATTTTATTTAAAAAAATTTGAAAATACAAACTTATAAAAATTGTTTTCAATCATCTGAGTCTAAAACTGAATAGAAATTTAAATATAAACAATTGTCTTGTTTGAGGAATTTTAAAGCATTTGAATATAAAAAATTAAAAAAAAATTTGAAGACAACTAAAAACAAAAAAGTGCAAAAAAAAAAAAAAAAAAAAAGGACGTTTATTGAAAATGTAGGAAATCAATCCCATATATAAACGGCTACACATTGAGGAATCAACAACCTGGGTTTTTTTAAGTATAACTCATTATTTTTCACTGTCCCCCCATTTCATTCTCGTTTAAAGTGATGACAACTTTCTTGTTTTCAAATTGATTTCATGCAAAAACAATTGATTTTTTCCAATTTTTGGCAACGCTGTTTTCCCACTTCAAAGAAGGTAATTTTGTAGTCCTGTGAATCTTTTGTTGAAATTTTATGAAAAATGAAGAAATCTAATCCAATACAATATATTAAACAGAACAGAACACACAAACCTGGGTTTTGATAATAAAATTATAATGTTGACAGCCAGAAATTTCGTTTTTCTTTACAGATATATATCTGTAAAACTTAAAAATAATATGAAAATTTTTTGAAAATATTTTTTAACTACCTACTAATTAAGTAAAAATTTAGGAAAACATTCTAAGTAATTGAATTTTAGGTATGTTGATTTAAATTTACTATAGTTACTGCCCTTATTTTTTGATGTCATGTATGTATGCCTGTATATAAAAAAAAATTAGCACATTTATACACAAAAAAAAAAAAAAAAATTTTTAATGGTGGTGGTGGAGAATTTGACCAACACTGACAAAGTTATAGGGAAGGACCATATTTAGAATAATCTGGTAATTAAAAAATTATACAATTTATAAATGAAGTGGAAAAATTATATTGAATCAATTTGCTAGGTCAGTTGCTAGTTGATTCACTGTGTAATGCTAAACATTTGAATTTTACATACTATTTGTCCATACTTTGAATATTGCTGCCACACTGGGGTCTGGTGCTATTTAGAGATACTTGATAAAATTCAAAGAAGAATCTGCAATGTAATTGGTCCTGATTGGGCATCTCAGCTTCAGTTACTTTCCCCATCTCCGTAATGCAGCTTACTAGTGCCTTTTCTATCAATACTCTTATGATAATTGTTTTGATGAACTTTCCTCTATGGTAACTAGACTTTATGAATTTAAGCACAGTACTAGGTAGGTGGCAATGTCTAATTATTTTACAGTTGAAATGGCTGGATGTAACAAAATTCTATGCTAACAGTTTCTTCACACGCACTTCTCATTTGTGGAACTCTCTTCAGGCTTCTTGCTTTCCGAGTTTTAAAAATTTAAATGCAATGTCAATCATTATTTTCTCCCTTCTTAATTTCTGTTCTTTTATTGTTTTCGCTCATTAATGATGTTTTTCTTTTCTTATATTCTTTTGCAATCAGTAACTCCCTGCATCTTAGTGGCTTTATTTACCTTGCTTGGACTGAAGTGATGAAAAACATGCTTTAATTCTTTTTAAATATATGGAATTAACAGCAGAGTCAGAAAAACAAGAAAAAATAAGTTTTTTGAAAATCTTCCAAATTAGGTTATAGTTTTATATATTTAATATCACTAACAAAAAGAATAACTAAAAACCTTGTTTAAATTTGGAATTTATTTTATAATTTACTGCAACCATATTGTATAAGAAAAATACAAAGATTATATATATTTCTTAGCAAAAAAAAAAAAAAAAAAAAAAAATCAAACTAATGAGAAATTATTTAATTTTAGAGCATTTTATTGTCAAAAATTGAGAAATACAACACCTAAATTTTACAAGTTTGATTTAATTAAATAGTTAAGCTGATCAAGTTTGTTGCTGGTAAACATTCATTATGCATTAACAATGTAGGCTGTTTTGTTCTTATATAAAGAGGACACAGGCAAAATTTAGCCGTAAGTGAATTTTTAAAATATTATTGCAAGTGAGTTTTTTGTGTATAGTGAAAAAACAAAAAGAGTATAACTTTCCTACTTTTCTAGATAATTTATTTCATAGAAGCATACTGAATTTCAAGAACATTTCACACATTTAATATGATCAAATGCTGTGACAAAATACTGTTTGTTATCAAAATATAAACAGACATACAAATTTATGTATCACTAATATTCTATGTAATCAACTTGAAACTTGCACTCTTTCTACTGATTGTTAATTTATGAGAAAACTCATTACTTTATACCTCAACTCTCAACTTGATTTTACATTTATTCTATAATCATTAAATTAGTTAAGCATGGTTAATCTGAATGAGCTTATTGATTGTACTTCCACAGTCTAATCAGTAAAGCACTGTTCTAGCAAAACAGACTTAATTTTTATAAAAAGATATGTGATACAAGTTCTACTTTTTTAGAATCTTATTTCCAATCCATGTTGCTTACTTAATGGTTGTAGGATAAGCTGAGATTTGTAATAAAAATTAACAGGAGATTAATAACAAACTAATTGAAAATGAATAATAAAAAATATCTTAACATTAGAAATATTTCTATTATTTTCTTCTGATCAAAGGAAGATGCAACTGGATAGCTGAGAAGTTAATGATTTCAGATTAGTGTTGCAGCTGTGAAACTTGTAACCAGTAAGAAATGAATTTTTTTTTTTTTTTTTTAATCTATGGGACAATTGGATAAGGCTTTATCACAAATTTAGTACTAAGAATAGCTTATTTGATGCTTTAACTCTTTAACATCATGCTGAAAACAATATACATCAAGAGCAAATAAAATCCAAATAACATAATACAGAAAGTTTCATCAATAATTTTATTAATTGACAACACCAAACTTACAGATAATGCTCAGAACAATTTAAATAGCCAACTGAAAAATGCAAACAAAAAATCTATTCCTACTCTTTATAATTTACTGAGTGCCCATTGAAATCTACTATTAATATTTTGTTTCTTCTGAACCCTTATATAAGGAAGACAACCATTTTCATTAGGTAAGCTCCAGATTCAGCAGTTATCTGATGTGCAATCATATGTTAAATTTTAAGTTAATTTTCCATTTTAATATACCCTCCTTAAAAGTATCACAGTCAACTGAACCCCAGATTGCTCACCACTCTTTGGTGATAAGCTCCTCTTAAAATAATTATTTATTCTTTGTAAATTTTAAAATTTGTCTTGTCATTTTCTGCCTAAACATTACAAAAGGTGAACATAGATGGGAAGTTCACTCAGCTTAGGATGGCATACAACAAATGGATTATCATTTATATTTGATACCTCAGACTCAAATTCAGAATGAGAGTGTCGAAATTTCTTTGACAGTATTAGGAAGGCTGACTTAGAAAATTTAATGGTCACAGAATCCATTGAGGGAGTGACAGGTAAAAAATTAGCAAGACAAGAAGGGATGGGAAAGAGTCAAATGTTGTTTAGGGCTTCAAAGGCAGAAAATTGTGGTGAGCCATGATCATCTACGTCCTGAAATGATAACGACTGATCAAGATATACATTAGGCATATCTTTCTATCATTTTATTACAATATGCTTGCTAAACTTGCCATACAGTTACTGGTAACTTATTTTTTTACCAACTAAGCAGAAAAATACTTTTAAATGTAGGTAAAATATGATATTTTTAATAAACTATTATATAATATTAACAAATTAAATCTGAGCAGTAACACTAGTTGCCTTTGTAACCAATTTAAGAATGATAACAAGATAAAAATATACATAAACAGAATAAAAATCATAAGTGATAATATACATGATTTTTATCCTGTCTATATTAGTGATAATATACATATATAAATAGACACTTACCTTTGGCCAAGGATGTGGTTTGATCTGTGGAAATTTGAATTCTGTGTAATTTGGGTTCATTTCCCTGATTTGTTCTCTCGTAGGTGTTCCCAAAACTTTGATTATCTCCACCAACTGATCAACGCCACTGTCGCCTGGAAAGATGGGCTGTCCTAGCAATAATTCAGCCAGTACACAACCAGCAGACCAGACATCTTGAAAATATATAAGTAAATTAATAAAATGTTAATATCATGGAAAAAACTCATAAGCTTTATTTATGATTGGCAGCTTTTTTGCATTTTTTTTTTTACATGCAAGTTAACTTATATCACTTTAAAAACATTACTTCATTTGTATCAGTCTACTTTTATTTATAGCTAGAGATGTTAAGCAAAAGATTCATTAAATACTTATATATCAGTATTGTTTCCATGTACATGCAAAGTGAATGCAAACTGTTCCAGCCAGAATTTCAACTCAGCAATACACTTCTTTACACTATGACACAACCTACACTTCCAATAAGTGTATGGTTAATAAAAATTTGAGTACAATTATGAAATCTATCTAAAGAGAGAAAAAAACAAACAAAAACAATCGCACCAAATTTCAAAGCTATAATAATTTTACTTGTTTTCATTTTAATATTGATTAACTATAAAATAATGAATAATTTTTGGGTTGCTGACTGCCATACCTTCTATTATAAAAGATTTATAAATTAAAAAATATACTGAATCTGATTTTAATGTAAAATAAATTACTTATATTGAACTCACCTATTTGACATGTGTAATCTGTAGCACCAAAAATTAGTTCTGGGGCTCGGTAATATCTTGAACAAATGTAGGATACATTTGGTTCTCCTCGGACTAATACTTTTGCGCTGGAGGAGTAAAAGAAGAAAATGGTTACAAAACATGAAGTAAATTGTGAAAGGCATTCTTGAACATTGGAATGGACAAGATCAATATTAAATAATACTAGGAACCTATTGTAAGATAATGGCTCACAAGCTTGTAGGTTAATTCACTAATTACCTACTGCTTTATACTAGATTGGTGTAATTATAGGGACATGAAATATCAAAACACTAAATCAATGTGGCCAGTTAATGAATATAAAACAGGAAATGAATAGATTCAACATTAATATTTTAGGTGTGTGTGAAACTAAATGGGCAAGCAATGGAAATTTTGTCAGTGAAAAACATGGTCAAATATGTAGGCGGAGTGTAAAATAAGAAGGAAGTAGAACTTATATCAAACCAAGACATGAAGAAATGTTCTGGGATAATATCAATTATCTGATAGAATTCTTGTAGTTAAACTGAAAGGAAACTCTTAACATAGCCATCATAGTTGTATATGCATAGACAGTACAAAGAACGGATGAAGTAATTGAAAATTTTTACTGTATGCTAGACAATGCCAAGGCAAATCGCAGGAAATTATAACTCATCCAAGATGTATATTGACATGGAGAAGCCTAGAAAGAGAAACAAAGAACCAAATCAATGACATAAATTGATTTTTATATAGATGATTTGGTTCTTTGTTCCTCCTATTCAAGAATGCATTTTTACACTGTAAGACATACCCAAGTGCTGACTGAGGGAGAAATCACCTTCCAGTAATATAACCTTAGAGTGAAACTATAGAACTTGGAGAGGGCCAAGACAGCACCCAAATTACAATATGATGGACTCCTGAAGTATCTGAATTGCAAAGAAATGTATACTGACAGTGTTAAAAGCAGATACAATGAACTAAATGAGAATGGAAATTCAAAGTGGGACAAATTGAGAAGCTTTATTAACATTAGCAAATGAGATCATCTAAACTAGGAAAAAAAAAAGAAAGAAAAGGAATGGATGACAGATGAAATTCTCAACATTATGAAAAGGAGACAAAAGACAAGCTCATTGGGATACATAAAATCCATGAATGGAACACTGATAATAGAGAAAGAAAAATACTTCAAAGATGGAATGAATACATTTCCACAAGGAAAACCCAGAATACACAAAAATATCAAAGAACCAGAAGTGAAATCAACACTGGCCAAATTGAACAGAGCAGCAGGTCCAGATGAAATTATAATAGTAAAACAGGCAAATTTAGATTTGGGCATTGACAAAATGACAAACAAAATATACAACAGTGGTAATATACCAGAAAACCTAAGTGGATCAATTTTCATAGAAACCTGGTGCAAACAAATGAACTCAATCAGACAATCAACCTAATGAGCCATATAATAAAATTATGATGAATAGAGCATGCAGCAGAATTAGACCTGAAATAGGACAAGAACAATGCAGTTTTATTAAAGACACTGGGACAAGAAATGCAATATTCATGTTCAGAATGATATCAGAAGGAGCAATAAAAATGCAAAAGGATGTATACCTGTTTTATAGATTATGCAAAAGTGTTTGATGAAGCTAGGTAAGCTCGATTTATTTGGGAAAGATATTAGAATTATCTAGAAATTATACTGAGAGAAAACTGCCTGTAGATGGATACAAATTGAATTCTGTAAATACACAAAAACAGAAAGGTGCCAAAGACAAGGATGTGTCTTCTCATCAGACTTATTCAACCTTTACAATGAAGCAATCCTGAGAAATAGAAGTTCTACTAGGATTCATTATTGGCAGCCATAATCTTAACATTAGATATGCAGATGACAGTGTTGATAGCTTACACTGAAAGGAAACCATAGAAAGTAGTAAAGTAAATCAAGATGAAAAGACTAAACATCAATTGTAAGAAGATGGAATGTGAGGTTGTCAGCAAAAGAAACAGCCCAACATGCAAATTACAAATTGGAGATAGCAAAATCCAGCAAGTACAAAAATCTAAATATCTAGCAAGTGTTTTAACAGAGGACGGAAGGTGCCACATCAAAATCTGAAGGCACTTTGAAATAGTTTTTGCTAGACAAACTATCAAACAAGAAAATTTCATTAGAAACAAAAAGAAGAGTATTGAACATAATATCAGTCCTCCAATATGCTGGACAATCTCATCATAGATGAAGAGGAGACTTTGGGGCAACAGAAGGATGCTGAGAATACTATGGACTGCACATGTGAGCAACAATAAAGATTTAGAGAAAATGGAAGCAAAAGGAAAACTTATACTTAGCATCAGAAAGAAACTTTTGAAATTTCTAGGACATATAATGAGAAAAGAGGTCTTGGGCTTAGAAGCTTTGACACTTATGTGATATACTGAAATCAAAAGGGCCAAAAGAAAACGGTGCATAATGAGCTTGTGTAAATGGTTGGCAGAACAGTGATTAGGCATGACAGAAAAAGACAAATTTTCTAAGGAGAGGAAATTGTGAGCCATGATCATCCATGAACTGAAGGGAGACAGCACACAGAAGGAAGTAAAATGTAAGGGAAACAACCCTGTTAGGACTATCTCTAGGCAGAGGGTGAGACAGAAGAGTAGACTCAGAGAGGATGCTACATTTCTGTTGAATCACACTCTCCCAACTAAGAACCTAACTATGTGTATCTATATGTATGTACATACTTGTTAATAAAACATGTACAACAAAACACCAGACTTAGTAAATATTAGATGCATGCAAAAATATCCAGTGTTCTATTTTTTTTTTTGAAAAACAGAAACTGATTGTAGTATTTTTTTAAATCCAACATTCTCTCATGCCAGCCAAACATTTTGACTAATATCAAATCTGAATAGGATGTTAGAATATATATTTTATCATCAATATTAACTCAAGAACAGTCAAAGTATGGGATGAATTTCTTTGAATTTGAAAACAAAAAGAATTATTTAAAACTAATTCAAATCTTGGCATTGTATTCAGGAGGCAGTAGAAATACTTAATGGTAAGATATTAGCTAGTTAAAAAGATGATTGTCAGTAATGTCGTACCATTACATGGGAGGTATTTCTTCTGCACCCTGTATATTCTAAAGAGTTAAGTGATTTTTATTTTTAATGTGAAATTTTTATTACTTCAAGTATGATTTGGCCTTTTATACGTAGTTGAATTACAGCAATTTGTAGTGGTTTTTCTTTTGCTTGTGTACTTCCTCCATGCAACAGTTAATTCTACTAGGAGGACACTTCTTTGAATCAGACTATGTTATAATGTCAGAATGTGTATCTGTCTGAATGATATGTACTAGAAACTGCATAAGTGTTCTAAGATCAATTCAACAAGCTCCATTCAGTAGTGTCATGTTGGGAGTTATTTGGGTCTTCTGCACAGGGTGTTCATCTTCCTTGTGAAGTTTCTCTGGACGTTACACACTGTATACTAAGTCCATGACCATTTCCAGTACTTTCTTTGTTATGACGCCATGTGTACATCTGCAGTGAGTGTGGGCATACAGAGAACCCATGATGTAAAGTGGCTCGATCACTTTGACATAATGACATCAGTGTCAGTATACCCAAGAGCTTGAGGTGGGCTGCATTCGGTAGATCATAGGTAGACCGCAGGAGAAATGATATTGCCAATGGCTCTATGGTGATCAGGGTATTCCATGAGTTTCATCAGATCAACATCACTCCAATGTATGTCCAAGCACATTGTTTGACCTGAGAAACAGCAGTAGTTGTTCACTCCTCTTCCTCAAAATTCCAGATTTTTTCAATCACCATGACTAGTTTTCCATTTGGACCCTGTTTGGAGAAAAACTGGTTGCTTGTGTAGCTAGATTAATTTGGAGGCTGGATAATGCTTCTTGGGTGGCTCCTACTGTCAACTATTTGGTGCAACTTTTGATATCTGGCTTTACCTGGCGGATAAACTTATCGTCAGAGTCAATCATCATCATGTGAATACGTAACTTTCTGACCTGGAACTCCTCCACCAATGAGGAGATGGGAAGTTACAGGTTTCCAGCATTGACATATGTGGTGAACAATTATGTAAAAGTGAGTGAGTAAGAGCAGATTGCATCTGGTTCAAAGGAAAATAAGTTCCTTACCTCTATACACAATACATATAATATGATATAAATATATATATATCTTATGTAGCGATTTGGAATCATATTTTTAAATAAATAATTATATATATATATATATATATATATATATATATATACACACACACACACATGTGCATGAATCTCTCTCTCTCTCTCTATATATATATATATATATATATATATATATATATATATATATATATGTAGCTGAGTGGTTAGAACATTCACTTTCTGACCATGAGATCCAGGTCTGATTGTCACCAGGAGAATTTGTCAAAGAGAAATTTCCTGATATTGGTTTGTAGTGTTGGGCATGGATGATCCTAGCATACTGCATCCTGGAAGTGACTGACACCATACAATGGGTTGACTCAAGTCTCATGAGGGAAATTTGGTAGACAAAATATCCAGGTTGTCAATAGCTGTGCTAGCATGAAGTCTTAAGTTATCATGACTGAGGGTTTGAGTGTTCTGGTGTCATTCAGATTGTTGATCATTCTAGGTAACATGCTCTCTCCCAGAGACTGTAACTAAGGTCTGCTCAATATAGTTGAAGGTTGGCTGAATGGGTGTTCAACAAATAGTAATATGCCTGAGTGAAAGTCTGCAAGAGGGATTAGCTAACTGCCCCAGTAGACTGGTATTCTCGAATCGTGTGGCCAGCTATTATATAAAAAAATATGTATGTATATATATATATATATATATATATATATATATATATATATATATATAAAATATACATGTGTGTGTATAAAATATATATTTATATATATATATCTATCAAAATATACATATGTGTGTGTGTATATATATATATATCTCAAAATATACATGTGTGTGTGTGTGTGTGTATATATATATATATATATATAAATGCTTTAAGGTGTGCTATATTTATGGGATAAAGAGCTCAATATCTATATACATACATACATATATATACACACACACATATATATATATATATATAGCGTATGTAAATACACAAGTGAACACTGAAGTCAGCACTTGCAGGCGACAGGCTGTTTCATGCTAGACACAATCATCAGGCTAAGTGTGTTGGGTTTTTTCTTGACTATATATACGGGTCAGTAGTGCATTCTGATGGTTATTTTGGCAATAATGGTTTGTTTCATTTTGGTGAATTTATTTTACTGGTCTTTTAGTTATTTTTATTTGACATATTTATTTATTCTTTTCGGCTTTTGATGTTTTAGTAACATAGTATAAAAATTTTGAGATTAGTTCAGATCATTTAATAGTTTGTTTTGGTTTGGGAAGGTAATTGAAGCTATTTTTCCATCTAATTTTTTGGACTGATTGCTGTAGTCTATTCTGTTATTTTGGTGGGAGGCATTATTTTATTTATTTATTTGGAGTGATTATTTTTATGTAAAAATAACAGAATAGACTACAGCAATCAATCTAAAAAATGAATATACATATATAAATACACATGAATATATATACACATACAGAGACATCTGCATTATTTGAACATATATTGTTAAATATAGCATTAATGTCTATTATATTTAATGAGCTGTACTAAACTTTGTATGGTAGCTTTAATTTTGGGTGAAAAGATAGACAAAAAATGTCCAACATTTGGATATTTTTTTTTTTTAAGCTATTCTTTGTTTTAAGCTTTCTGCTCACATGAGCCATCTTCAGAGTGGTTATACCAATAATTAAATGAAGATATTCACAATCAAAGCTGATATTCTGTTATGTTGACATTGTAGACTGCTATGCGACGATAATGGTCATGGAATAGCAGATGCAGGTCATAAATTCGTGATGCGGTCTTATGATGTCATACCACCAATGTATTAACAGAACCATATGTCTAGATGTAACGTAATGTGCTGTGACTAGTTTGAAAAGTAATTTTTTTGAGTGTGGGTTGCTGTTTTGATGTAGATGGGCTCTAATTAGGTTCTTTTTACTGTGTGTATATGTGGGTAGTGTGTTATCAACTAATATCTGTTTTATATTATGTACAAGGCTAAGTTATTTTTGGAAATGTTGTTTAATGGAACTAAAATCAGAAAGGTGACAGGTAAGTCTATGGGAGAGTGTGGTTGTAGTAAAAGCAATATATGTAGTGGGTTTATTATTAGTATCAGATACAATCTCTGAACAGGCATGTAAATACAAATTACTCTCATAACAGTTGTGGGAGGCTTAGAGAATGTGTGTTCCTTGCCCGTGTGTATGCCCTTGGGTTCCTCACATTAAACCAACCTTGTGTCACAATCTGACCTTGGGGATGGGGGGTTTAGCTGAGTAAATACAAATTACTCTCTTGAGTAGTTTGTAACATTATTTATCATCTCTCAGTTGAGAGTCTGTCTTTCGGCAGAGTACGGTCAGGGGCGGCTCTGTCAAAGGACAGAGTTGCAACTGTGGAAAATTATATTGAGAGGTATTTGACGCTGGGAAACATCTGCACATGGCTGTGCCCTCTCATTGCACCAGAGAGAAAATTTATTGTATAACCTATTTAATATATTGCATGTCAAAAATCATTTTTGCAACTGACAGTTGTGTGAGCTTGGGCAATTTTTGTTTCTAACCCTGGTGTACGTGCTTGGATCCCCACCGAAAAAACTGACCTTGTGTCGCATCTCATCTTAGTGGGGAAACAGTAAATACCATGTGTAAATTACTATAATGTAGTTTGGAACATGTTATTTATCATCTCTCAGTTGCATTTCTGTCTTTGGGCAGAGTGTGCTCTGTTGAAAGATAGTGTTGCAACTGAAGAAAATTATACTGAGAGGTGTCCAGCTCTGGGGAACAGCTGCCTGAGACTGTGCCCTTTCATTGCTGGGATTGTGCTCTCACTGAGGCTAGCACAACCACTGGTTGCGTGGGCTTGGGCAATTTTTGTTCTTAGCCTGGGTGTACGTGCACGGGCTCCCCACATTAAAATGACCTTGTGTCACAATGTGATTTTGTGTGTGTGTGTGTGGGGGGGGGGTCAAGTAAATACCAAATTACTATAAAGTAGAGCAGGGGCTTTTTAACCTCAGAATTTGTGGGAGAATTGAGCTCCAATTTTGCATTTATCCATAGAGATTCCACAATATAAGTTATTATATTTCTCTAATTCTTCAAATGTTGAATGTATAATTAATTCTAATTTCTATTTTCCCATCTTTACACTATATTAATTTTCTTATAAATTGTCCCCTGTTCTGGCACCCATGAAATAAAAATAATTGTATGGAAAATAACGATCTACATACATCAAATCAGCAGAAGAATTATTGCTGAACTTTTAAAAAGTAAGCTTAAACATTAATTCAATACTTAAATGCAGCAATCAATTTTGAGTTCTTCTGTAGTTTATTGATACTTATCGCATCTACTCCTCCCTAGCTATTGTGATAATGGCCAAATCAAGAGTCCTCCACAGGAGTTAGCTTTTAAGCCAGTTTATGATAAAATGTTCACTGCAATTTTGGATGCAAAAGGAAAATAAGAGTTACTCCTCTTGAACAATGAAAGGAACAATAATGGCTAGTATAATGTATTAATATACATTTTCAACTTCATATAATCTGGCAGCCCTGAATCTGAGCCCAATGAAAATAATTTTCTAAAGCTTTTGAACGAGCTATGAATCATTGAAATTGGACCAGTGGGAGCAGAGGAGTTACTTGGACACACATGCTATATATATATATATATAAGAAGAAATATAGTTTTAAGGTGTGCTATATTTATGGGATAAAGTGCTCAATATCAGAGATAGAGAGACGACAGACTCTTTTATGCTAGACGCAATCATCAGGCCACGTGTTTGGTTTTTCTCGACTATATATACTGGTCAGTGATGCATTGAAAAAAAAAAAAAAGAAAAACAAAATAAAGTAATCCAAATAAATAAGCCACTCCTGCCAAAATAACTATTGGAATGGACTACCCAAAATGCACCAATGACCTGTATATATAATCAAGAAAAACCCAACAAATGTGGCCCGATGATTGTGTCTAGCATGAAAGTTTGTCGCCCCTGAGTGTTGATTTCAATGTTCACTATTATTTATTTTTATATATATATATATATATATATATATATTCAATTTGCGCAGTACTTAGTGGTAAGTGCTCAATTTCTGTGATAGAGCTAACATTCAGTTGCATGTATATTATTTCATACTTTTGCAGTCATCAGACAAACTGGTTTAAAAATAAACCAATTTATCTGATGATCGCAAAAGCGTGAACCGCAGTGTTACAAATTAATAACCATACAACTGAATATTTTATATATATTATATATGCACTCTACTTATTGGAAAGCACTCAATATCAGTGATAGAGCTAACATATTTAGTTGGATTGATGTGAGTTTGTGACCCTGGGTATCGTGCTATTTGCGATCATCAGACAAAATGAGTAATTTTAAAATTTTGGATTTATATATAGTTGTGTATATCGGTGTTTTTATGGAAGTGGGAGGAAAAATTGGAGCTCACACAAACAAACATATGTGAACAGTGTAGGACTGGGCATATATGTGCATCCATGTGTCGTTGTGTACATACATAAGCATTTGGTCACTGTCTTCAATGTTGGATTGTGTAGCGAATAGTTTTTGTTTATTGCACTGTCAACACACAGACACTTTTTCTATTTTATTCGCAGAATATTTTCTCACACACACATATATATGGGTCTGGGTTAAGACTATGATAGATAAGAATTGCTATTATTTTTAATTCTTAATTTAATTAAGGCTGTTATTATTTCTAAGGTTATTTGCTTGTTTTTGGTGATTGTGCATATGTAAATGGTAGAAACTCCAATTTGTAATACTTAGTATTTATGCGGTGGTATTAATTTTGCTGGGAGAGGGAAAAGTAAGTATAATTGTGGACTGATACAGTAATGATAATTGTGGTGCGGTAGTAATTGTGATGTGGTAGTAATGGTGGGGGGAGCCATTGATAACAATTTTAGCAGCAAAGTTATTTTAAAGTGGTAGAAGTGATTGTAGTAATGGTGGTGGAATGATAATTATTATGATAGTAGTTTGAACTAGAAAATGATTGATGGTGTCAGTGGTTTCTCTTTTCATGTTTATAGGGTCAATGGTGGTTTATGTAACAGTGTTGGTTGGTGTCTTTTTTTTTTTATCTGTTTGGCATAAATTCTGATAATAGGTATTTGTTTTTATTTCTGATCTTATGTTTAGTAAATTTTTTTGTTGGGTATGAGAAATTATTGCTACCTTTTAGTGTAGGCAAAGTAAGTATTTCTTTGTAATGTTGTAATGTAGGCAGGTGCATTTTTCAATATTTTCTAGCTTATTCTTGATGTAATATTTCTGTCTTTTAGATGCCATATGTATGTGGATAGTGTAGTGCTGTTTGAGTATTTTCTGTTGGGGAATGAAAGGTTGTGGTTGTTTTTTCTTTTCTTGAATGGTCCCTCAGTGGCACCAATGTAGTATATTGTGCTGTTGTTTGCACTTACTATGGCTTTATATATTATATTCATTTGTTGGCAATTTCCTTGGAGTGGACATGTTTTATTTCTGCAGTTGCATTGAGGTTCCTTGGTTGCATTATTGCAGGTTGTTACTTTTTTTTGTTGTGGCTTTTTATTATTTGTGTTTTGTGCAGCTGTAACTGATTTTAACGTTATTTGTTAAATATTTTTGCTAATCGGTTTGTTTCAAGGAAGTTTAGACATGTCCTTCTTATTTTTGTTTTGACGTTTTTGTGGTATAGTGGGTTAAACCAGATAGTGTTTCTTTTTCTGTTTTTCAGTTGTGGAGGTGTGTTGTGTGTATCCAATTTCTTTTAGTGCTTCGTCATATGGTATTTTTTGTTATTGAAAATGTCTATGTTTGATGAGTTTTCAAATAGCCTGTGGCTGATTGATATGGGTATTTGTTTGATGATTGAAAGTGGATGGTTGGAGGATGTGTGTATGTAAGTTGGGGGTGTCATTATCTTTTTTGTACGGTTTGTATATATTATCATTCAGGTTGAGTGTGACGTTTACTGTTCTTGTACCTGCATTTATTTCTATTTTAAATCCAATGGTTCTTAGGGCGTTTACTCTTTTTTCCCCCCCTAATTCTGTTTAATTTGGAGCTATTGGGTTCTCTTATCAGGATAAGTCAGTCATCTCTATATAGTCTTGTGTCCTTTTTCTCTAGGATCCTGGTTAGGTATGAGAGGATGAGTATGCCTACTAATTCACATGTTTCTGCTTCATCGTAGCTACCAGCACTACTACATAAACCACCATTGACCCTATAAACATGAAAAGAGAAACCACTGACACCATAACACTATCGATTATTTCCTAGTTCAAACTATCATCATAATAATAATTATTATTATCATTCCACCAGCATTACTACAATCACTTCTACCACATTACAATAACTATTTGCTGTTACAATTGTTATCAATGGCTCCCCCACCATTACTACCACATAACAATTACTATTACTATATCAGTCCACAATTATAATTACTTCCCCCTCTCCCAGCAAAATTAATACCACTGCATAATAAGCATTACAAATTGGAGTTTCTACCATTTACATATGCGCAATCACCAAATACAAGTGATTGAGTGTGCATGTGTATGTCTGCGTATGTCAATGAGTGTACAGCGTGTATGTATGTTTACATAAGTATGAGTGGCATTCTGACAACTTTTCCTTCAACTTCCGTAGAAACACTGATATACACAACCATATATAAATCCAAAATTTAAAAATTAATCAGTGTCTGACAATTGCAAACAGCGTAAAACCCAGGGTCACAAACTTACTGTTTACAGTGTCAAACACTTTGGTCAGATTGATAAAGACGGTATAACATTTATGGTTCTTCTCACAAACTTTCTCAGCCAATTGATGAAGTGAAAAAAATCATATCAATGGCTCCACGACCTGAATGAAAGCCACACTGAGATTTGGGATAGATGTCATCAATGAAATATTTGATTATTCTGTTGAGAACAACATGAGTGAGAATACTTAAAAGAGCAATGTTATGGGAATTATCATATACAACCTTTTTGCCTTTGTTCTTGAACAGATATTTTATGCAAGCATCTTTGTAGTCCTGAGGAACAGAACCAACCTTCCATATGACTAAAAATTCAATGAGTTTCTTAACCAAAGTCTTCCCACCATATTTAAAAATTTGGTGGGGAATAGCATCTTTTCCAGGAGCTTTATTCAAGGGACAATTGCTTGATAGAATCTTGGATTCCCTTTAGGCATGGCACAAGAGACAATTGGTAAATTTCTGGTCGCTGATGAATTGAAGCAATGATGTCATCCATGGCAGAGGTAGAATTAAGGACACTTTCAAAGTGCTCTTTCCATTGTGATATAATTTCCTTCTTGTCTGTGTGGAGTGTTTTACCGTCAGACAACAGATAAAGTGAAATTCCATTTCCTGTGGGCCTTTTTAAGGTCTTCATAGAATGCTTTGAGATCTTTTCTGTCAGCTGCTGCCTGGATTTCCACAGCCTTAGTAGACCACCAGGACTCATTTTTCTGAGAGCATTTTGCATTTCGTGCATCTTCTCAATGAGACATTGAACATGAGCATCATTTACATTGAACCAGTCCTGATGCTTCTTTATGGGAAGTCCTAGAACTTCAAGGGAGCTGGAACAAATGACATCTGAGAGATTTTCAGGAGGATTCAATGTCTTCAGAGATCACAACTAAATCAAGCTTCAAATCCAGTGTGTCAGACATTTCTTTCTTCTTGACATCAGAATTCAGGGATGAGATGTTGATTTGTTTAGGAACCATAGTGTGCATGAAAGGTTTCTTGTATACAAGTCGAAAGGATGCTTTGCTGCATAGTAGAGCATGCATTAAAAGATAGCAAGTGTGGAAAGAGTGGGTGATATTGACGTCTTATCGTCATGTTTCTTGGTGATAATCAATCATATGCCAATCTTTGGATCTGGGATGCATCCAAGTCGTTTTGTGATGATTAGATTGCTGATAACTTGTGTTGGTGACGCTGAGATCAAATTCTTGGCAGAGAGAAAAAAGTCGTAGTCCATTAGAATTCATATTCCTGACACCATAAGAGCCAAGGACACCATGTCTGATAGTCAGCACTAACTTGTGTATTAAAGTCTCCCATAATGACAAGTTTGTCTATGTGCAACTTTGGAAATGACTGAATGTAATTGATCATAAAAGTTATCAATTTCCAACACAGAGGTGTTCATGGTTGGGGCCTAACATCTCACGAGAGTGACAGAAGAATTGTTGTTGAGTTCTAACACTAGAGTCATAATGCGATCATTTATTCCTTTCGGAACAGATGACAGGGATTTAATAATGTCTGATTTTATGGCAAAGCATGTGCCTGATAGGCGGGGACCTTCTTTGCTTTGCCAATCCAGAAAAAGGTATATCCTGCACTCATTTCCTCAAGTTGAAAGATGCCTGCAAAATGAATCTCACTGAGAGCAGCAATGTCAATATTGTGGTTGCTTAATTCATCAGCGATGAGGGTGGTTTTACACTCTGGAGAAGAATCGTTGTCTTGGAGGGTTCTTGCGTTCCAAAACTCGAGGTTAACATGTTTACAAGTTTTATTTCTACTAAACCAATTAACTGCAGAGGTTGGCCAAGGTGATTAAGAGCAAGCAATGTTTAGGGCATCTTTTTTAGGTTCCTCCCTGGATTAGGGAAAGCAGTGCTATGTCTAAATAGAAATGCTTTGTCACCATCAGAGGACATGAACAGCACAATTGCTCAGGGTTTTGTGCAAGAACAGCCTTCACCCGATGGTTGCCACTGTGGCAGCACCAGTTACAGACTTTCAGTACCATCCTGTACCTGTCACCTTAACTCTATTGCCGGTGGACTTGTTGCTTAGATGGAATAGCAAAGAAGGAATGTAAAACTGAACTGCAAACTATCCACACAGAAGATTTGTTTAGAGTGGTAAAGGCTGGTGTAGAACAAGCAACACTTATTGGAAATGTTCCAAACAAACAGGTGGTGCAAATATTTGCCATGAATCCAATAACCCCCCCCCCTCAGGTTTTATTATCATGGAGTTATACCTCTCTGGTACTACCAGTGCACAGAATATTGCAGTGCCTTTCAATGGTAATTTCATGTGATTTAGCCTGCCTGCAGAAGCAAGTTAGAGGGTGTAGTGTGTGGAGATTTAGGGGATGGGTGAAAACCAGTGTTGCCTGTCCATCTTAATAAGATGCAGCAAACAAACAACACATGTACTACTTCTACCCACTGCTCCTACATGCATAAAACATTTTACACTGGATGTCAGAGTAAACAGATTATCATCAACGTGCAATATATTCTTACATATACTAAAGTATAAATTATTATAAAGTATAAGAGAAAATTTTATTATTATTATTATTGTTGTTGCTGTTTAAAAATATTAGAAAGATAAATAATAAAATATATATTTTATATATTTATAATATACAATATATATATATATATATATAGAGAGAGAGAGAGAGTTATATATATTAAGAATATTTAATTATGTATCGTATTTGTTAAATTAATTATATAATAACATGAATTAATCTAACCTTTTTATATTTAAATGTAACATTTATTTCTGTTGTTTTTGCAAAATTGATTGTAATTTTCTGAAAATAGAGGAAAGCCTTTTTAAATGTTTATTTTGTTCATCATTGACTAGTGGCTCATTATCACAGATTTCTTTATCTATTATTATTTATATTCAAAGATTCTTTTAACAACATTTGGGATGAATTTTATTCCTTTACAAACATTTTCTTATTTATATATCTTGAATGTTCAGGCCAATAGAATAAATACACTGTTTAATAAAAAATAGGTGTTTATTTAAAGTAAGATGTATTCACTAAGTAGTGTGTGTGTGTATATATATATATATATATATATATATATATATATATATATATATATATATATATATATATATATATATATATATATTATATATATTTAGGCAGCAAGCATTCATCCATGTGGGTTGTTTATTTTGTATAAAAGTAGCTTCTGGGATTTAGAGTCTTTCCTTGTATTTGCAGTATAATGTTTTGGTATTATCCATTAATATTTGTCATATTTAGATAGTTGTAATTTGGTTGGTTGTTATGTGCAGCACAATATTTGTATGAATTACAGAGTTTCAACAGGTGACAAATCAATCTGTAAGTAAGTGTGGTGTCTGATGTAAGAATTTAATGCTGTTTTTTGATTGTTGGAATTGGAGATACAATTGCCCAAAAGCCTATAAGCTATTATTATGCAAAATAAACCCACATTAAATATCTTTCATGTCAGGAAACAAAATCTTGTCAATACAGACATCACATAGTTTTTGAAAATGACCGAAATTGTTGAAAGTGTTTGCGCAAAACAACACAATGAATATGAACTTTAGACAGTTTACCCACAATTTTGATCCCAATATCCTACTCAAAAATTGGAAAAATAGAATCAAAAAATTATGCAGACCTTGTTGGTTGAATTTAATATATGAAATATATATGCAATCTTTTATCAGATAGCTGGTACATAAACCAGCTCCCGAATCCCAATTTATTAGGAATGAGGAGGGTGGTTAGCAACCTTGTAAAATGAAAAAGAAGACTTATCAAAGGGAAAAAGAATGCTTGATGAGTCAACAGCAAGCTAACTAGAGTTAATGTCTCAATAAAATCACTGTAGAGAAGGCAAAAGGAAGCCACTCCATTATCAATCCCAATATCAATCATGGCAACTCACAATATTAATATCATAGATAATAGCATGAAGCGGGTTAAGTCCATTGGGATTAACTCCTCCCCTGGCAAGGAGAGACATGCACAACAGATGTCATTTGTCATCCAGTTACTGTTAGGAACTCCTTGGGACTGACTCTTTGCCCACCAAGAAAAAACATGAGCAACAAGTATTATCAAACTGTCATCTAGCAACTGTTTGCATAAAAAAAAAAAATTCCTGGGACATGGAATGTTAGAACACTAAAAACATATACAGGCAGAGAGAAAAAAATGAGGGAGGTGTAAGAGTACTATTAGACTAAGATATGAAGAAGTTCTGGGACACTGTCAACTGACACAATTTTTCTAGGTAAACTGAAAGGGAAGCTATTTAAGATATTCATGTTGTATATGCACCAACAGCACAAAGCACAGAAGAAGAAATTGACAAGTTTTACTGCACGCTGAATGTAAGGCTCAATGCAAATTAAGGAAATTACAATCATAGGAGATGTGAATGCCAAAGTAGAGAAAGAGTAAGATGGTGAAACTGTGTGCAAATTCAGACTAGGAACCTGTAATGAACATAAGGTAAAATAGATCCAATGGTATAAAGCAAATAACAAGATAATAGACAACACCTGGTTTAAAGAATACCAAAAATGCTCCATAAGACATGGGGAAGGCCAGAAGTGAAAAACCAGATTGATTACACCATATTTTTTGTTCACCTTGTACAAGACACAACAACCACTCTAGGTAGAGGGTTACAGAGTAAGAGGCACAGTTTATGGAGATATTTGGAGAAGATAACAATTAACCCTAGACTTTAGAAATCAGAGAAAAATCCTCTTGGGTGTTGGTTCCACAAAGCAGCAGTTCATGGGAAGAAACTGTTCTAGTGGAACTTACACCTTACCAATAGAATATGAAGAGAATGAGAGTGGTTCACTACAATGTGTGACATGATGGGCTTCAGCCATGACAGAACTGGTGAAACTAAGGATTGTAGTTTGCATGAACACTTTCCATGGAAATAGCAATAGAGCAGTGAGAGGCTTGCAATGTGTCATCTGTGAGGAAAGGGGTTGTAAGGTGATAGAAAATAATTTGTCACTCCCAAGGACATGGAGATGCTTTTGGACTATCAAGACTGGAAAGTAAAGACTGGGAAGCTCCTACCCATATATAGCATTACTCCATTTTCAGCCTGATCTGGCTCTTGTAAAGATAGAGGATAGCAGGAGGAGTCAGGTACTTATTGTAATGGTACAGGGAACTGACAATATCAATAAGGTATTCAGGAATGCAGTTTTACCCTGTAAAACATGTCCAAGTGACAACTCTGGTAGCAATCACTCTCCAGTAATATGTAATCTCAGGATAAAACTACAGAAACTGAAGAAAACCAAAGCAGCACCCAAATTATAGTACAACAAACTTCCAAATGACTCAAAGAGTTGTATACAGACAGCATTAAAATAATGTAAAATCAAAGTGGAACACATTAAGCTTTAGTGACATCAACAATAACTAAAAAATGAAAAAAGGAGAGGATGACATGAAATTCTCATGATTAAAAGGAGATGGAAAACAATGCCAGATCTCTAATAACAGAGAAAGAAAAAAATACTTCAAAGATGGAATGAATTCAGTGAGAACTCCAAAGTCAGAAGTGAGATCAGCACTGGCCAAGATGAACATAAGGTAGCAGGACCAGATAAGATTGTAAGATAGATGCCAGCAGCCTTAGACAATTTCAGCATTGACAAGATTATAGGAATAATAAATATGTAATAATGGTGTCATATTGGAAGACCTTAGTAGATCCATTTCCATAGGGCTGCCTAAGAAGCCAGATGCAAATGAACGTAAGCTTCATAAGAGAATCAGCCTAATGATCTACATAATGAAACTTATCTGGATTCTGATGAATAGAATATGTAATAGAATTAGACCAGAAATAGAACAATAATGTGTTTTTGTTAAAAACACTGGAACAAGGAAAGTAATATTTATGCACAGAATGAGACAGAGTAATACAAATGCAAAATAGATTATGCAAATGTGTTTGATAAATATGATACAAAGAACTGTTTGAACTGCTAGGAAAGCTTGACTTAGACATTAGAATAATCCAATACTGGGAGCAAACCACTTGCATGCAGATAGAAAATAAATTGAAACAAACTGAAGTAACTCTTAGAAAAGGTAATAAAGGAAAGTGAGAAGAAAGGACTAAACATTAATTGTAAGAAGACAGAATGTATGGTTATTAGCAAGAGGAACATATAAACTAGGAATTGGAGGCACTAAAATCAAGCAAGTACAAAAATTTAAGTGTTTTTAACAGAAGAGGGAAAATGTGACATCAAAATTTGAAAATGCAAAGGATTAAGAAACAAGAAAATTTAGTGAGAAACAAAGAAAAGAATGTTGAACTATGTTGTAATATCAGTACTCCTATATGACAGGGAATAATATTCAATCTCCTCACAGATGAAGAGACTTGAGACAACACAATTGTGACTCTACAGAAGGATGCTGAAACTATCAAGGAAGTTTTAAGGAAAATGGAAACAAAAAAGACTTATGCTTAGAATCAGAAAGAAACATTTGAAATTTCTAGGGTAAATGGATGACAAAACAGGGAGTACGAGAGAAAACAAAAAGACAAACCAAAGTGACAAAAGCTAGGAAAGCCATGACTGCCCACATTCTGAAGAAACAACACATAGAAGAAACTTGATACCCATCTGAAAATCAGTTTGCAGTTTTTTGTAGTCACTGTACATTTGTATTGGTTGACAAGAGACGTGTGACATTGTTAACAGCAGCAGAAACAAACATGATTATTGATTGACATATACTATGGAGATACTTCAGTTGAAAGCAGTATGTATTGGCAAATATTTTGGAAAATTCATGAAAGGTTATGAATTTTGTGGCATGTAAGCCATTGCTGATTTTTTTATTATTCAGAACTAAATATGTCTTATAAAGACAAAAAACATTAATAATATTAAGCTTTCTATATTACCATCAAGTACACTGATGAAATATTTTAATGTTGAATTAAAAAAAAATTAATTTTAAAACTTCAAAAACAAGTAGAATTATTAGCAAGTGAAAAAAAACATTTCAAATAACTCATGCTATATTAATATAGTAAATGGTACTTTAACAGTATCACGTGAAAAACAAATATAAAAATAATAGTAGTTAAGTGACTGAAGAAAATGGGCAAACCTCTTTAGGGACATGTTTTGTTACAAGAAAGGACTTCTTCAACTAAGATTGATTTTATTGATGAAATCAGTTTTATATGAGAGTGGGCTGAAAAGTTCATAGGATGACTATGAAAGAGTAAGCTGCGAAAATCTTGCAGCATTAATTTCAACTTTTCTTATTAATAACTGTATTGTTTCTTTCAAGGTTAACTGAGAGTCTTGATAATGACCCAGGGTCTGCAACTGCCACCACCGAGGAAAACATTGTTCACCATTTGGTGATAGATGACAGGCAACTGACTATAAATCAAATAGCCAATGCTATTAAAATATCTCATGAGAGAGTTGAGAATATTCTGCACGATGAGCTTGACATAACAAATGTTTCTGCTCGGTGGGTTCCAGGTCTTCTGACACTTGATAACTGAGCACATCACAGGGAAATCTGACATTCTTTGCGGTAGATTTATCTGGTTTCCTCGAACATTTCTTAATCCAGGATGAGTGTTGGGTTCATCACTTTGAGCTAGAGACAAAAAGACAATCCATGCAGTGGAAACATCTGTCATTTACTCCAAAGAAGGCCAAGGTCAATTATCTGCAGGGAAGGTGATGGCCTCAGATTTTGGGACATAAAAGGCATTTACTGACTATCTTCAAAAGAGCCACATCATCAATGGAGAGTACTAGTCTTGATAGCCTTTTATAACTGCTTCAGCAATTATGAATGGCTATCAAGACCAAACAGCCAGGAAAACTGATGAAAGGAATCTTGTTTCATCAGGATAATGCTCCAGCACACAAGTCCTTGATTTCAATAGCTGTTGTGCATGACTGGCCTTGGACTAGTTGATCATCCTCCCTATTCTTCTGATTTGACTATCATCCCTAACATGAAAAAAACATTTGGCTGGGAACCACTATCATAGTTATGATTATGCCACATCTGCTGTTGATAAATTTTCTTGACCAACAGTCTGAACAGTCAAATGTCAGTTTACTTGGAACAAAACAATGTCGTTATTAACTCTAGAATACTAACCATGGGTATAATATACCCAGCACAAATTTTCCTATTTTAATTACAATTTTCAGTACCTGATTTTCTTACCTAAATAATGTTTTTCAGTTCCTATTAATGTTAACTCAAAGTACAAAGTTTGAAGTGCCTGCATGTAAAATATTTCAAATAAAGATTTATATTTAATATTTTTTTGTTGATATTTTCAAAATTGGGTATGATATACCCACGGTTAGTAGTTGTGTAACTTTAATTGATGGTTAGTGTTCTAGGGTTAATAAGAGTTGAAATTAGTGCATGTAAAATTTTACAGCTCTAGTCTCACTATATATGTAAAAATTAGGGACAGAAATATGACAAACACTGGTTACAGTTCACATCAAAATGTTAAAAGATGTAGAGGTGCTCAGCTTTAATTTAAATTTCGACACCAATGCATCTGTGTTTAACTTGGGCCCATCTCATTTAGATTTTTTTTTTTTATTGCTTTTGCTTTCATTGTTATTGTTTTTAATTACCACACATTTTATTGATTGATTTTAAGGATTGATTGATTTCATTTTATGTGAGAGGAAAAGAGATATATTGATGTAAATTTAATGCAGAAGATTCCAAAGTTAGTGCATTTTGGATATTTTTTGTCTTAATAAATCACTTTCTCTTTCATAATATGTTGTGATGGATGACTCCACCATTGAGTTGATTTGTTTGCCTTGCTTTTCTGCATTTGTAAACCAAACGAGTTTGCATATGTGTTTTTTGTTACATAGGAACTCACTTCATCCAAGACATGTTCTGATTTTGAAACTTACTTGGCCTGCAACTTCAATGGAAAAGTTACTTTGTCGTTGACTTCTGATGTAAATATATGAGCCACCATTATTTCTTTTCTTTATTTTTCAACTGAAACTACCAGTGACTGGTAGATTGCTGTTAGGATAACCTGTTGGCATTTAAACTTAAGAATTTCCTATGAAGCCTTTTAAAAGATGCACTATCAGGCAATTAAGTTGCAATCTCCCACATCCAATACTTTCAAGGAAATCAAGACTGGATTCCTGATCCAACACATTCAGCAGCAACTCCACATTACCACAATTTATATTTTTGCTTCAGGTTTAATGTTGTCTTGTATTGATTAAATTTCTTATTGTTTTTGTAATAGTTGTGACAATTTTTATATCAAGTTTAGATAAATTCTTTTTAGTTATAGTTTTTATTGAATTGATAAATAGTAGTATGTGTCTTGTTTTATCAAGGTTTTGTCTTCTTTGTTTTTATAAATTGTTAGTTCCCCATTTTGCTTTACATATAAAATAATTAGGGTATTGGAGGAGTTTAAAAGTACTTTCATTATATTTTTCTTTGTGTAAATATTAGTGGCTATAACTTAAGTGCTTTTAAACTGAAACCTAGGGATTTTTGTATGAAGTAAAATTGAAGCATTGCACTGTATTTCACCAACTGCATTTTCTTTCTGCTTGGCACCCAAAAATATCTTTGTGGAAGATTGTCACTAGAGATGAAAAGTGGGTAATCCAAAGTGTCAAAAATCATGAATGGACTGCAGACAGCCTGCAGTATCAAAAGTAAAACCTAACCTTTTTGGAGAAAAGTTATCATTTTGTACTTGATAAAATAGGAAAGGTATACTGTACTACAAATTGTTGAAGTCTGATGAAACTGTTACTACAGGAACTTTTCATCAGATCTTGCATTTATCCCACTGGAATTATGAGGGTGTTGCCATTAGAAAATATTTCTAGGAAAGAAGAAAAAAAAATGTAAAAATTATGTAATTATTAGTTGTTTCTTATTAGATGGAAAAAAATCCTGAATTTTATAAGAAAGATTATATAATAATTTATGTAAGAATTTTTTAAATGAAAAATTATTATAACCTACAACTTGAATAAAGGGTGTGGTTCAAAATGTTCACATTGTTACTGAGTACAACAGATACATGATGATAGCTGGAGAGTACAATGACCAAAACATTGTGAATATAACAAAGCTACTGATACAGAACAAGTAGCTGTAAACAAAAAAAAAAATCCTTTCCTGTTAGTGAAACTATTCTTTTCTTCCTTTTCTGACATCACTTCAACTACCCTCAATATACATCTCAATTGTGAACAACTCAGAAAAATGAATAAAGAGCACTGGTTGTGTTTTCTTCTTCCCATTTAATTTTCCTGACTACTACCCATAATTCCTTCGTTCACACACCACTGTATACCACCCAAGCCTCATAACTATTTTTTCCTCACATCCCAACCAGTACTACAAATGCAGGTTAATTATTGGTATTATCAATTCATTTAAACTTACAATTCTGAATGCAGCAGCACTTTTTAATAAACACTAAGTGATAACTTACCTTCCAAAATCACATAATTTAAGAATGCCAGTTTCTGGGTCAAGTAAAAGATTCTGTGGTTTTATGTCCCTGTGGCATACTCCTTGGGAATGGATGTATGCTAAACTCCGGAATAATTGATACATGTAAAGCTAAAATGATAAACAGAAATTTTAATTCATAAATATTACAATGAAAATACAGCAAAAAATACTAATAAAATGTTCATATAATACCAAGAAATGTCCAAACTGAAAATTATTCACCATGATAGAATATAATTTCAATGAAACCAAAAATATTTCAAATATCTTGAAAACTCATTTCATACAAATGAAGACATAACTTTTGTCTGACATGTGCATTTAGCAGATATTTTTAGGTAGTGAATAAAAAGAAAGAAAGACTGTTGCTAAGTTAAAATTAAATCCTATTGCATATTAACTATTTTACACAACCCTGTGGTGAGTGAATTTATAATCAGTGGAAATTTTGCAAAGTTCTCATTACATTAAAGAAATCATGATGGACTTGATTCCTAACTGGAGGAAAGCTACTTTGGGCAACAAAGAAGGATACGACATTTGCTGGTTTCTGTAATGTTACTAAAGGCACATACCCATGAAAAATTTCTTCCTTATTTATCAATTCATGAGATCACAGATTTGAATTATGTATATACTGAATCATGCCTTCTTTTAAAATCATCATCATTATGAATTCTTGGATTACTTTAAATAACTGGCTGGTTGATTTTACAATGTAACACCCTTGTTTTTTTTTTTGTTTTTTTTAAATCATTTCACCCAAGCAAAGCCACTAAAACACAAGGGGTTACTAAGTGTGAAAGATTGAGAAAAAGAAAAACATTATTAAAGCGAGAGAACAATAAAAGAACAAGAAGACAAAAGATAATGACTGACAGGAACTACAGAAGAGGATTTCCAACAAGGAAAACAAGAAGCAGCAAATCATTTATAGTAGAGTTTAGAGAGAACAGCAACCAGTTCAGGACCACATTTCTTAAGGACTATAGCAGGGATACCATGAAATCAACATGCTTTGTGGGGATCCAGTTTAGAGATGATAGCAGAAACCATGGACAGGGTTCTATGCATATCAATCAATAGAGACTCAGTTCTAAGTGAAAATCCATACAAGGGCATTTCAGATGAATCAAGAGTAGAATTGAAAGAGAATTTACAAGCAAAACATTTTGCTTTATCAGCAGATGTTAACACCTCAGATTGAGTAAAGAGGAGAGATAGAAGACTGACTCTTATTTAACACACTATTACAGAGCCTTTAGGTATTTAATGCCAAAGTCAGTCATTTTTTTTACCTTTTTAACCCAGAACTAAATATATACCATATAGGAGAAAAACCATGATGAATTAATAATTTTAATGTTGGACTTTCTATATCAATTCCCTTCATGAATATGTTCACAGATTTTTTTTGTTTTTGTAAATTTTTGTTAATTATACACTGTTTGGAAAAAACAAATGGCAACAGATATTCAGACAAGAAAAGTGTTCCAACTGTGTTTATGAGTTCAAGTGGTATAGCCAGAGAAATGGCACTAGTAATGAACCCTGATAAATAGGGAGGAAGGAATGAAATTGTTGTATGAAAAGCTGAACTCTCTATACATGTACTACTCCCAGGGTTATTGTGACTCATAATACATCATGAATGAAAGAGTAGAGGCTGGAAAATTGTTCCTCATGATGCTTTTTATTTTATTTTATTTTTTTTTTATGGCTGGCTTTTCTCCAAAATACTGGAATACTGCTATGTGAAGTTTATTCAAATATCCAAGATCAACAATTTTACCAGATTTGTGCACTGATGTGATATTGGGAAGTCTTAAAAAAAAAAAAAAAATGAAAAAAATGGCAACAGAAAGAACATACTTAGAATCAGGAAAACTCCGCTGAAATTTCTTGGACACAACATGGAGGGCTTGGAAAACTTAATCCTCATAGAACATATAAAGTGCAAGAGAGTTAGGAGAAGGCAGCAATCCACTTAGCCGAGAAGCTTGGGACATGGAAATCATAGAAAAAGAACATCTCAAAGAAATATGTGTACATAGATAATATTAACATGGTAGTAACCTTGGTTGATTCCTGCAGGTAGATAATATACAACCTAATCTTGAATTAAAAAAAAAAAAAAAAAAAAGCTCCTATAAACTACTTTTAATCACTTGGGTATTCTATACACCAACAAGAACATTTATCATGATCATAGATCACATGGTATTAATCATTAGTCAAATCAAGAAACCATCGCTTCTGTTAATTCAAGCTACTGACTAGAAGTTATGCATGATGTACTCCTTAATTCATATAATGAACCAGAAGATAGGACAGCAGTGGTAGTGGTGTTGAAATCATATTTTCACAATTAAATCCAACAAAAATGTCAAGGAACAATTTAAGCACTAAGTGAAAAAATTTCCTCTGTAGTATGTCTTATATCCATTACATCTGAGCATGATAGTATTGTTTGTTCACCTGATGATAAATTGCAAACTGTCAACCTAAAAATTTTGCAATTGATGGCAAAAATGTTAAAAAGCTAATACGTAAACTAAAATGATGCTACATGATCAGAAACAACAAAGCAAACCAAACTGGAGTTCCATGTTGTAATCCTATTAAATAAATGAAGCTTCAAAAAATCACTTGTTGACTTGTGTCTTAGTAAACATTTTAAAGATGAAAGCATAGCTATTATTTGGACTGATGATGCTGTAACAAGCCATAGTTACTCACTGATGCAAAGAAATGCTTAGTTCAAAATGTACAACTTAGAAGAAATTGTAGTTTCATATAATACAGTTCTTATTCATATACAAACTGTATCATATGAAACTATAACTAGAATGAACTAGTTCAGATATGTAAAATAGGTCGATAACTAAATTTAGTATACAATATTGTAAACTCAAACACGCACTTTATAAAATAGATATAAATAAAAAAAGAAGGACTACTGAATTGGTTGAGGAGAAATTGTACAGAGAAATAGATGAAATTTTAGTCTATATTATGATGGCCACTGAACCAGATCTGAGTTATCACAACACAAAGCCTGCTGTTGCCCATTTGAGGAACACGTCTTATATTATCTGAAGTGTATGAAGTATCAAATTCTAATTTTCAAACAGTTAAATTCAGGAGTTTGATTTTTTTTTCATACAGATTGTTGTAGTATTGCCAGTTCCAATTTTCAAAGGTTACCAAATAGCTCAATGATATGTTAGAAAAGTAGAAAACAGCAAACTTATTATATGCCTTTTAATTTGGACTACTAATAATGAGAAAAAGTCTAGAATAGAGGCCAGGCACACATGCAGAAAATGAAAACAAAAAAATTCTTGCAGCTTGGCTGGGATGTGTTACCCCACTGACCATATTCACCAGACATTGCTCTTTCAGATTTTCACTTATTCAAGTTCATTGCAAAATAATCTCAATGGTAAAAATTTTAATTTTTTGGATGACATAAAAAAAACAAGAAACTAGTAAAATTCTGGTAAGATGGAAGGTAAGTTGAAGGAAAAATGGAGAAAGGCTGTGCAGCAAAATTGTTCATATTTAGTTGAATAAATATTTAAGGGCATAATTTTGTTTTGTGTTTTAATTTCCCTTAAAAATCGGCATGAACTTTCTGGACAACCCAATGCTTTAATATTGTTTAGAAAAAAGAAGTGCTAAAAGATTTTTTATTACAGTCAAAAAGGATAAAATTCTTATCACTATTTTATTTGTTTACAAAATAAAAAAAAAACTGATACTTTTAATGGGAAATAGACTGAATCTGGCTAGTGAACAGTGTGTGTGTGTGCATGCATGCATACATACAGTAGATACAAAAAGTATCCAATTCATTGCTTAAAGATTATTTTAACATTTTCTCTCTATAAGCTATGTCCTTTCGTCTTTTGTCTTAATATTTGCTTCCATGACCCTTCATTGTCTTTGTGATATTTTTTCTTTTATTGACTTGTTCAGGTTTGTCAAGTTTATGAGTCTTGTGAGTATCAAGCCATTTTAATGATAAAAAGGCTAAAAACTAAAAGCTCTATCTTACTGAATATTATCAACAGTTTCTTTATAATTCTGAAACCAACAGGAACTCTTTAGAGATTGGAAGATGTTATTGCTTATAAAGGTTACAATGACCAAACATTGAATTATTTTTTAGAATGTAAGAGGGACAAAAACAGAAAAAAAGGCAAACAATACTGAACCCTGGTAGGACTTCAAATTCTCTCAGAATGGCTTCACTGTATAGGTTGAATAAGTTTGGAGAGAAGATGCATCCTTGTCTTACACCCTTTTCTATTTATTTTATATTTATTGAATTCATTTTCTATCCCAAGGCAGGCATTTTGCTGACAGTATAGGTTCTGGATTATTCTAATATCCTCCCCAAATATATTGAGGTTACCTAGCAGTTCCAACAGTTCTTTGTGTCATACTTTATCAAACATTTTCATATATTATCTATAAAACATGGTACACATCCTTCTACATCTGTATTGCTATTTCTGATATCATTCTGAGCATAAATATTGCATTCCTTGTTCCAGTGTCCTTAATGAATCAGCACTGTCCTTGTCCTATTTTCAGTCTAATTCGGCTGTGCCCTATTCATCAGGATTTGGATAAATTTTGTTATGTGGATGATTTTCCAATGGAGTTCATATCCAGTCCTGTTGCTTTGTTTCTGTTCAATTTGGCTAGTGTTGACTTCACTTCAGATTTTAGTATTTTTGTGTATTGTCTTCATTTTACCTCTGAAGTATTTTTTCTTTCTCTAATATCAAGTGTCCCATCTTTGGATTTTATGCATCCTGTTGATGAGCATGTATTTTGTCTTTAAAAAAAAAAAAAGGATGCAGGAATCAATAGTGTTTTGAATAGACTGAGAGAGTTACCCAAAAGTCAAATGCTAGGAACCTCCCACTCTTCATATGCATGAGAGCTTAAGCTTGTGATATGAAATGGGAATGATTGGATGTTCTAACTGGAATAGTTGTTTTAGCAGCAAAACAAAAAAGAAAAAAAAAAAGTGTTTTAAAAACGTTTGTTTTTTGATCACAATGGCAATGTGTGGATCTTTTATGCCAATAGAACAGTAAGAGCAACAAAGAAGAATTTCTGGGATTTACTCATGCAGATAATGGTGATATGCGTGACAGTGATACGGAAAGCAATTCTAACCAAGAAGGAGGAATTTTCGAACCATCACAAATATATGATCACCTGTGGCTACCAGAGTTTTCTTTTACTCCCAAACCTACAAATATTGAAGAAGCTAGTGAGGTAGATGTTTTTCATCTTTTTTTGTCTGACAAAGTTATTTCCATACCATTAAAATATGGTAGTGGAAATTAACCAGGACATAGATGAAGTAAAATCAAAATTAGGTGACACAGCAAAGCCCAACTCACAAATCAGAGCTTGGAAAAATGTTTGCTTTGAAGAAATGAAAGCATTTTTGGCCTTGGTTTTGTTGATAGATTTGACAAAGCAACCTTTGTATTCATACTGGAGAACAAACACCCTTTTATGTATGCAAGGCTATCAGAATGTGATGATTAGGAATTGGTTTTTATCAGTTCTGTTGTATTTTCATCTTGTTGATAATTCAACAGCAGTACCCAAAGATGACCGCCAGATATGGAAAAGACTTCAAAATAAAACAATTTGTTGAAACAATTCTCCCACTTTGGCAATGGTACTACTCACTAAAGAAATAAGTTTGAATGAAAGTATAATTGCTTTCAAAGGGAGGATGAATCTCTTGCAGTACATGCCCAAGAAGCCATAAAAATTGGGAAGGAAAGCCTGAGCACTTGCGGAAGCAATTACTAGCTACCTTTATAACTGGAAATTATACCAGAAACATACCAACTATTACACAGGATTAGTCACATCACTGGCTTGTTTACTTTACAACCATGGCCATGTTATTTACATGGACAATATTTTTTATTTTGCAGAGTTGTTTGCCGAGTTATCCAAGAATGTCATGGGTGCATGTGGTATCCTTCGGACAAATTGCCAGGAGGTTCCTGCTGAAATCAAGAATGTGAAACCAAATCCAAATGACTCTCCCATTACAAAGTGCGATGGCAACAGTCTCTTTGTCCTGGTATTATAAGAGGCCAGTCAGACTACTTACTACAGCTAACTTTTTTTTTTTTTTTTTTTTTATTGCTGAACACAAGCTGCTAAAGTGGTGGAAGTTATTTTTAAAAAAAATTTATTTGAAAGCTGCTCTTGGAATTCTTGAGTGATTTGGAGAGTATTACACTCCACTCCAGTCAAACAACAGCTGAGAAATTCCGCCTGAAGATAGTGCACGGACTTCTTACTGAGGAAGGCACTCCAGTGACACTTTGGACAGGCTGGTTATGATAAATCCCAAGCATGTCAGCAGTGGATAGTCCTCTGCATCCGACTGTGTGGTGTGCTCCAACAGGGACAAAAAGAGGTACCAAACTACCTATGTGTGTCAGCGCTGTCAGGTTCCCATGTGTCCTTATCCATGCTTTGAATGCTATCATACTTTGGTCAACTACAAGGGGGATTGCAGTCCTGGATTACACAATTAGAAGTAAGCTTCTAAATAAAATATAAACTACTTTTTTTTAAAGTTTTCATGCCCCCCCCTTCTCAAAATTTATTTATATGTACAGTATATATAAAAAAAAGTCTACATTTTTTTTTTTTTTTTTTTTCTTTTCATGCAAATATCCTGAAAATTTTATAAGAATATCTCTAAAACCCTAAATGTTAATATACCCAACATTCAAAAATTTACCACACTCAAAATTATTATGGATCCAAGGGATACAACTTTGAAAATTAGTGCGGAATTGTAAAGGTTAATGTACATGGAAAAGTAGTGATCCCAGATACATTACAAAGCCAAATATTTAGTTTCACACAGGACATCCTGGAACATTTCGGCCTCCTTGTAACCACCACTTCAACCTTTGAACCGCTCTTAAACTGAGAGAGAATTCATGAGAACTTCAGAAAAATGTTCTCCTTGACTTGGCCAAATCTGGCTTATGCAGTAGCATCTTATTGTTCTTAGCCTGCAGCGAGACAAAAACATGGTGGTCCATTGCCAGCATGAGTCGATTTGTTGGGCTTTTTTGCACTACCACATATTCTTGACTACATGTAGCTCTTTCTTAGGCCTACAATATTTAAAAGCCTTCTAATTTCTTGTGTTCATCTTGGGCCACCGAAGAAAAAAAAAAAAAATAAATAAAAAAGAAAAGACAACTCGCCCAGTGTCTGCAACTAATTTTAAATTATCCCATCCATGACAACCTCTACACACCAAGTATCAGAATCACCACCTACATAGGCATTAAAATCTCCCAGAATTACTAACTTGTTACCCTTATCCTAATTCTGCAAAACTGTTCTGTAAACAGCATAGATATTGTCAATTCTGTTCTAGGGATTCAGAAGAGCCAAAGCATAAACACTTATCACTTATATTGGTTTGGTTCAAATTTTAAAAGAAATGATATATATATATATATATATATATATATATATATATATATATATCTCAGCCCAAATAGCAGATTTAATAGGTATATATACATTTTTTCAAACTGTACAGAGATGATGGACTTATTGTTTCACCTAATACCAATGGTCCCCTAACGTCCCAACTACAAAAGAAAATAATTAAGGCCTTCAAATTTTTGGGATTTAAAATCAAAATATCATCCAACCTAAAAATCCTAAATTTTCTAGACGTTACATTTAATCACTACAATAACACCTACAAACCCTTCTAAAAGGAAACCAATTGCCCATATACATAAATATCAACTCAAACCATGCGAGAGCAATTATAAACCAAATTCCAAATACAGTAAATACCAGAATAAACAAACTATCTTCTAGTAAGACACTCTTTAATCAAAACAAATCGACATATAATCAAGCTCTATTAAAAAGTAAATTTAAACAAACATTAAATTATATAGATAAAACAATTTATACTTCCTAAAGGTAATAGATAAGCATTTTAGTAAAGATTAAGCTATTGAAAAAAAATGTTTAATAAAATGAATCTAAAAATTAGTTATACATGCATGAGCAATGTGGAAAAATATAAGCTCTCACAATAGCAAAATTATTAGGGAATTAACCAATTATAAAGGGATCTTAATGCTAACCAATTGAAAAAAACATCTACGTGTAATTGCAGAGCAGGATGTGATTGTCCAGTAGGAAGAATCTGCATGGCAGAAAACATTACGAAGCTAGGAAAATGTAAAAAAAAAAAGAAAAAAAAAAAAAAAAAAAGAAGATATATATAGGAATATCTGGGAAATTGGAAACTGTTTTTACAACCATTGTCAGCCCTTCACAAATGAATCCAAAACAGCACTATCGAAATACTATTGGGATTTATTGGAAAATGGCCTCACACAACAAGTGACATGGAGAATCATCTCTAGGGCTCGAACTCCAATAAATCTCAGAGACCGATGTGACCTGTGTATTAAAGAGAAGACCCTAATGATAAAGCATAAAGATCCTGATAAATTACTAAACCAACATGAGATGATCTTTAAATGCAGACATAGAAATCATCTCAATTTAACTCACTATATAAACTATATACGATGCTAAATGTTGGCTTATATTTAGATAGGAGGATGACTGTATGCACACGTGTGCAGGTACATAATTGTATGTATATAAATGTGTATATGGACCTTTGAATTTGTGTGTATATGTATATACGTGTGTGTGTGTGTCTCTCTCTCATATATATATATATATATATATATATATATATATATATATATAATGTAAATATGTATATTAAGTGGTTTAGATAGGTATACGTGTTTGTGTGTGTGTATATATATATATATATATATATATATAGATTCATGTATGTAGGGTTGCTTATATATTTGTATAGGTACCTCCACGAGATTGCTAAAAAAAGAGCATAGCATGATGGAAAAGATGCTGAACTTGATGAAAACAAAATTTTATTGCCTAAATGTTTGTTATTATTAAGAGGGAAGTTCAAAGTATTTCTGGGGTATTTTTTACATTTTTTAATCGTTCCTAGTACATCCAAAATTTTCATTAAAAATCTTGTTTTTTCTGAGTCAGTAAAATTGACCATTTTTTTTCCATTTTATAAAAACCTGGAAATCTCACTTTGAAATTCTTTTAAATATCAATTATCATTTTTTCAAAACTTATTTTAAGAAAATCAGAAATAATGTTTTATTAAAATATTTTGAACCAAGCTTAACTTAGCTTCTGTGCCGATAAGATGTAATTTGAAAATAAAACAAAGGTCATAAACTTTCGTGTCACTTGACAGGTCACTATTTTTTTTTGTTTTTTGTACTTAGTTTTCACCTTTTCGTTTACAATGCTTTATGGAAAATATATTATAAAGAAATTAAAATAAGACTTAAGAGTGAGATTAAATTTCATAAGAAAGGTGTCTAATTAATTTATATGTACCTTTCTTATGAAATTTTATCAGAAGTGTACATAAAATACTATAATTTTATGTACATTTATTACATTTTACTGTGTTATTTGTATTTCCATTCATTTTATTATTAATTTTGATATTTCATTTATAGAAAAATGTCATAACTGAGATTAATATAAAAATAAGATCATATAAATTTAATAAGATGATAGTGATACTTGTAGGTACCCTTCTCAGTTGAAATTGAAAAATCAAATTAATTTCTCCACATGTGTTTTCGTAAAGGCCTTAACAGCGGAGAACAATGCTTAAGTCAAATAACGCAACTTAATTGTATTCTGGTTGGTTTTCCGTACTTTATAATTACAGCCCGATTATAAACACAAAATTACATTTAATTACTGCGGATCTTCTGACTAGTCAAAATGATACAATTTACAACGCGCTAAAAAAAGATCTATCTCACTTAGAAAAGCAGATGCGGCTTTTAACTAATTTTATAATATTTTAACAACTTAAATGTAAAAATCTATTATAATTAAGAAATAACATAATTGTATTAAAAATTCATTTTTCATCAAAAAATTTTTTTGCTTTCCGAAAATATTGTCCATATTTATAAAAAACAACTGAAAGCAAATAAAAGCATTTGAAATTAAATAATATCTTTGTTTTATTGAGTTTTGTTATGTTACAATTCAGAGCTGATTTTCAGGTTTCAAAAAAAAAAAAAAAAAAAAAAATTTTCATTCCTCAAAAGCCTTAAAATAAAATTTTTTTTCATAAAATCAGTTTGGAGGGGGGGGATAAATATAAAGAAAATATTTCTGCCATGACTTAAAAAAAAAACAAAAAAAAAAAAAAAACAAAAAAAACATTTATAATAATTTCGATCATCTGTGAATAGTTTCATTAACATCTTACAATTATTTTTGCAAGATTTTCCAAATTAATGTGTCATACCAAAAAAATGCGCTAAAAATTGTCTGTTATTTTACTATATATATAAAGAAATAATCATGCATAGAATCAATCAGCAATATTAATGCTATTAATGGCGACATTCATCGCTAGTAGTGTATAATATATGCATTAAAATAGTTAATCCATAGAGTGATGTGATCCTCTTTTATAAAACTGTTGTCTGTTGTTTCCAGTTTATATTTTTTTAAAATGCAAGTACTTTCAAATAATCATTTATTCATCGTCAGGCACATCTTTTCCTTATAAAATCAAAAACTTGTAGACCGAAAGATGTTTTTTTTTGAGAATGTGCTATTATTGACGGTTTCTGTACAATATCAGAACGTTTTAAGACATTTTAACGCTAAGTTTTTCAAAATTTTAATATTTGAGAATTTTATTTGAACTTTTGTGATGTGGTAAATCCACGTATTCTATTTTTACAAGTGTTTTTCAGTTAATATGTCATGAACTAAGTATATAGTTCAATTAATATAGTGTTATGTCTTAGTAGTAGTTTTTTTTTTTATAGGAATTTCTTTGTACTGTGGATCGATAGTTTTTTTATAAACATAAAACATTAGGCAGCATATAATTTATATATATATATATATATATATATACACACACAAATAAATAAAAAAAGAAAGAACAGCAAGATATATAATCCGGTGTTTTTACTGATATTTTTTATTTTTACAAAACAGTGCTCAATGTAAATTTACAGAGCATAAATATTATAAATTAACTGATTGAAAATAGTTATTACTGTGTAGTGAAAAAAAAAAAACTATGTTTCAAAAATGGAAGCTAAAAACTTTAAAATTAATTATATAATTAAATTAAAAGCATTAGTTCCATTTCATCTTCAAGCGAATATTGGAATAACTCATTTTTAAATTTACTGAGTTTTAAATGCACATATAAATTCATAATTTACTGTTTTCAAGGATACAGAGAAATCCAATCATTCAGGCAGGGGCAGTAGTGTGTTCATTTTTATTAACTATTGTTGTATCAATTATGAGTTACGTTCGAAAAAGAGGTTAAGTTTAGGGAGGATAGGGGTGTATTTTTCTAGGAATTCTGACATCCATTAAATGCATGTTTTTGTTTTTTTTATTAACGGCAAAAAGTTTTTCGGCATTTTCTCCTTACTTGTATATTTGAAGATTCTTTTTTTATATTTTTTGTATTAGAATATGTTTTATTTAACTAGTTTTAAAATATTTTTACTTCTTATTACTAAATAGACTATATTTCTCTTTTAAAAACAAGTAAATGCAATAGAATTACTTACATTATTTAAAATTATTTTTTCATATCAAATATAAGTATGTATATTACCAGCTCACATTTTTTAATTTTATTTTTAAATATTATTTAAGGAAAATTTTTTTGACAATGACGGCAAAAAATAGGTATTTCATTTCTCCGATTCAGTAAATTTTTATTTTTTATAAACTTAGTAATATATAGTTTCTCATGTATGCACAAAGGACATTTAATTTCATTTAATGACCTACATATTCTAGCTTTTCTTATTAATTTCCATTTTACTGTAGGTGTTTTATTTGATTCTTTTAAGTGCCAGAAATACTTTGAAAGTGATGTCTGATTTCTGTATTTATTTATATTTATAATGGCCTCAACATGGTGGAGAATATTAATACTAGCAGTAAAAAAAATCACAGACAAACTGAAGATTAGTGATAGAGTAGGTCAATCTATATAACCTTAAAGGACCACAAACCAGATTTCAAGGTTAATTCGACTACGAGGATAATAAACTCAACAAGACTTGATATCGGAAAAATTAGTAAAATGATCCTTGAAAGAGTAAAATCAACAAATTAAAGAAAAAATAGGCCTGAAACTTTGGATTAATACCAAGGACATGAATAACTTTTTTTTGTCAAATTCTTCTTGTGGTAGGTTAAATTTTTAGCATTTAAAAAAAAAAAAAAAAAAAATTTAGTTTTAATAGAGATATTTCTAAACAACTATATATGATAAGCATTTTAGAACATTTGTACTATATTCATAATTAATTTTGTTAAGTGTTGGTTTTAATTTTCTAATAAAAATGGCTTCGAGAATATCAGTTTCTGCTCATAAAATTCTTGGTGAAGTATACGAGTATTGTTGACTAATATAGTTCTAAATTGTGAATGTGGACAGGAGTGTTTTTGCAGATGTGTAATGGAGGATGAAACATTCATGTGTAGAGTGAGCTGTCTTGATAGTGTTATTGTAGAATGACCAACATACAGATTAGCTTTTTTGTTGGCGATGCAATCTCCCAAGGGATATTTAAATTGATATAAAGTGTTGGTTTTCTGCAATATGTCAATTGGTGGGGAGGGGTTATATTATGGATGATAAAGTTGATTGTATTAATTATATATAATTATTATAATTAATATTATTTTACTGGGATCTGTAGGAGATATATTAGTATTTACCCGTTTTTTTTTAGGATTTTTTTCATCTTGTTTATATTTAGAATGCATCCGATTATGATATAGAGGGATGATGTGTTTAGTTATATGAGGACATTATGTTCTATATGATTTATATTAAAATTTGTAATAGATGCCTTACTTGTTCATCATCAATGTAGTTAGGAAAACCATTATTAACCTTTACCACGCTAATTTCTTTCTAGAATTGTTCCCTTTACTACACCATTTTTTTTGAGGGTGCAAAAACATGAATGCCTACTGTTTTCAAATTGTTATAACTTTCTTTGTATTGCATGTGTAGATTTTAATTTTTGTACACTAATAAAAGAATGAATGAGTAATATTTTGATGTAATGCATTATGTTTTGCATGCATGCTTTGAGATGGAAAACAAAAAAAAAAAATGAAAATAAAAACAAATACATTAAAAATACATAAATAATTCAATGTACTTTAACTTATTAAAAAATTGTGGAGTTCTGGGAGTGCAATAAGAAGCAAAATTGTGAAGAAGTCTTTCATTTTGTCAAAAAAAGTGACGTCTTTCCTCATACAAGACACTAGCATTTGTTTGCTCTTTCTTTCACCTGATTCATATTTGTCTCATTGATGAATAAAGTTATTTCATAGTTTATAACTAGACAAAATAATTCACCATCAGGAAGACTATCAGGTATATTGATGGTCGCCGGTAGCTTCCATAAAAGCATGGATGATAGTATCCGTAAGTGGTCATCATCGCTTTCCTCCACATCATTAGTGTGGTTATCTTTGACCACTTCAGCGTCAATATCCTCTCGAATGAAACCTTCAAAATCATCAGAGTTTTAATCAAAGAAAAACTTCTGAATAAAAGCCTTGTTGGATATTGATGTGGCCATTTTCGTACACACACACACACACAAAAAAAAAACACTGTGGGTTTAATCAATGTTAGACCTTGTGTAGAGTCTAGAAGAATTACAAATGGCATTGGAAAATGGAAGTTTAGCCTTGTTACAAAGGGAGTTCCAGCTTAAAATACCAGAAATATCAGTTGACAAATGTTTATTTATAGCAACTGTCTCAAGGTGACAGAATGCACCTAGAGTAGAAAAGGGAAAGACTTCTACAGTAACTATTGTTGCCTGCAGTGTGGTAAAGCTTAAGAGTTTATTTAATGTTTTTAGTTCAGTGTAGAAAATCTTTTTTGTGGATCAGTTAACTTTAAATTTTGAATAATTGGTATTTCATTCACTCTTATAATTAAGAGTGCATGAGTTTATGCTAGTAGTGTTTTTTTTTATATATGGAGAGTTAATGAATGTATTATTATTGGTGTTTATCAATATATAAAAGAAAAGGAATTTTATTATTGATAAGTTCATGTGTGAATTTAAGAAGTTTTTTTTCTTTTTTGTTGTAGTCCATGTATTTCATCAATGTTTTTACAAAGATGAGGATATCATCAATATGCCTAAGGTAGATGTAGGGTCTTTTAAAATTACTAAACATATTTTCAAGGTTAGCCATATAAAAGTTACTGAAATTTGGATCCAGAACTGAGCCCATGGAAACACCATCACGTTGTACATATATATTGTTTTTGTGGTTAAAGAATGTAACTTCAGTCATACAAGTTTTAAATAGTTTTTGTAATATGTTGGGCCTAATTTTTAATGGGGGGAGAGATGGATTATTATATATATATATATATATATATTGATCGTTTTTCTAACTAGGACATTGGTGAATAAATTTTCAACATCACGTGAGGTTACGATTTCATTATCAGGTTTTTCTGTCTTGATTTGGATTAATTCAAGAGTTGATTTGATGCTGTATTTAGAAGATGTTTGGTGTAATAAGTTGGTTAATGATTTTGGTTAGTTGATAAACAGAAGTGGGGATTTGGGATATATTAGGATGGAGAAGAGTTTGGCTTGTGTGTTTTTATGGTTCCATAAATGTAACTTGGTTTATAATCAGCAATCATTTTGGAAAGTTTTAAATTGTCTTTTTCTGGTATTGTTGGCTGTAATTAGTTTTGAAGATTTTTAATTTAAGCTGGTTGATAGGATTCCTGTTAACTTTTTGAAATTTGGTGTGATCAGTAAGTATTTGTTCTATCTTTGTATTGTAATCAGATTTGTTTAAAACTGTTGTAGTAAACCCTCTTACAGTATAATGAACTCTTCCTTCTCTCATAAAAATACAAACTTCAGAGTCAGACGGGACCACAGAGTTTGAAGTGGAGTTTAAAGACGAAAAACTAATATACTTATTACTAACACTATTGTTTTGTATATATCTTCAATATACTTTTTTTTGTTACCTTTGTCTTCCTTTTTTTTATTTCTGGCCTCTAAACAGGCCACAACAAAAACTACGAAGATGTTTATTTTATCTGTTATTTGATGATTATATCAGGATATTTCCTTTGATTATATCAGGTTTCCTGGGCAGTGATTCTTAATATATCTACACAGAGTCCACAAAAACAAAATGTATACAGACTTCATGAAAAAAAAAAAAAAAAAAAAAACTTGTCTTTCATAATTTTATTAAATAGCAAATACAATTTATTGTAGAATTATATTTTCTCAACAGATGGCATTACATTGGTAGCCCTTAGACAAGAAATTGAAAATGCATGTGCAGCAATCCCACTGAACACTTTGGCCAACATTGCCCAAGTAGTAATTTGCCATACTTATAAATGTCTGGAAGCCACCATTTTGAACATCTCTTGTGATTGCAGAGTCCAAAGGTAACTTGTATTAATCTTGATATCTGAATAAATTTAGTATTATAATATCTATACAAGTTTCCCCCTTTTTTTTCAAGTGTGTATATATTTTTGGGTGAACTGCGTGTGTGTATTTATTTCCAAGAGGATAGCTAGCACAAAATCACAAGTCATCGTGGCCAAGGGTTTGAGTGTGCTGGCCTTGTTCAGACTGTTGATCACGCTAAGTAACATGCTCTCCCAGAAACTGTAACTAAGGTCTGCTCAGCATAGTTGCAGTATAAAGCACAGGTTGACTCTGGGTGTTGAACAAACACAAATGTGCCTGAGCAAGCGTCTGTAATAGGGATTAACTGCAATAGACGGGTATTCTTAAATACGAGTACTCAGATATTATTATTACACTCACATAACATATTGTGTATAATGCAACCTTTGAAATCTTAATTTTGAAGCTAATTTGACTACAGTAAATATATAGTTTGGTCAATGACATATCTTGTGAATGATGTGACCACCTTAAAATTATCTTGAAAATTAGATCTTCAAAAGTCGTATGATAAGCGAGTATATACAACACACACAGCTCTGGCTTAAATTTTATGGTATATTTTCAGTTTGGGATTAAGTTGTTGCAACGCACATATGAATCATAATTGTAGATAAACTCTCCACAGTTAATGTTTTCTGTATTTGAGTAGTATCGACTATTTTGTATTATTAGGAATTAAATGTCAGAATCCTGGACAAGAAATTCTTGGTTACATCCTGGCTTTTTGGGGAGGAGGTTACAGTTCAAATTTAATTATATACGTGTGCGGCTATGTTGTCGAAGTGACATCATATGTAGAACAATTTCACGAAACATAACAATCTGAAACCAAATATATAATAATTTTATATTCTTATTTATTATGGTCTTGCTGATATACAGAAACAATAATAAAAAAAAAATTCTTTCTTTCCTTTTCTTCCTTTCCTGTCCAATCACTTGCTGACACCTGTTTGCAAAAAAAAAAAAAAAAAATCTTTCCAGCTTTTATACAACCACCACTCACCTATAATGCATTGGCACTTCCCTATATAAATGTTACTTCCACCTTTCTAGCTTTTTTTTTTTTTTTTAAAAAAAAAACTTTGGGCGCCGGTAAGTTTTCATTTCTTTTCTCTGATCTTTTTACCACATGCCCCCTTGATCTCAACAAGATCATCCTCATACCATGTAGTCATGTGCCCAACAAGGTGGTTGCATCTCTCTTCCTGACATACATGCTAGATCATCTGTATCACTATCACATTGTCTCGCTATAGTATCACTGGTGAATCATTCACTCGTTGTACATCCAGGACGTGCCGAGGGGTTCCATCTGCAGAAACATTGTGATTATACTCCAGTCACCATTCCCTGCCCCTATTGCGTGGTGTAGCAACCACTAGGTGGCTTTATCCATACCTCTTCAATTTCAGTTGAACCAGGTCACCTCGCCGCTGCTTCATTTTGGGGATGACTAGTGGGTGTCTCCACTCATACTAAAATATTGCACAGAATCCTCCTCCTGGCCTACCCAAAGGGACATGTTATACCAGTAGATTGCCTCAATTGGTGATATTTGAGCTATTGCCTTCACTATCCTGTGGTGCCTCCCTACAATGCCGTTTCCACTAGGTCTGTATGCAACCCTGTAATATGCTTGCACATTCAACTTATCCAGTAATGCTTTAACTAGCGCTGACTTGAAAACTGTTCCATTATTTAGGACCTCTTTCAATGGACCTCTCTCTAGGAATAGCTCGTTCAGCATAGATGCAACTGCTGTCCCCATTTCTCCCTTCTCCTGCCATATGGCTATTCTGCCAAACCCGCAAAACAATCATTGACAGATATGACCCATTTTGGTAATGCATGATGTCAATCACTTGCCATTTCCCTGGGAACAAACTCAGACAATGTGTCCGTTCTCTCCACATCTGTAGGTCACAGCAGGATTTGGTCGTTACTTACAATCTTCTATCATGTGTAGTCCACGACACTGAAAACATTGTCTGCTAAACCTTCTTGCTTGTTCTGTTCCTGGTTCTTTAGCAGTTGGGCTTTGCGCCACAGGGATTCTCCTGCTCTATTTAGTTAGCGTCCTAGTGGCAGTTATCAGCTTGCTCATCTCTTTAGTTTCTACCTGGGGCAGCTGCTGAAGTGCTATCTATATTTGGTCCGGGAATCCATGCACAAATGCCAGCTTTACCATCCCTTCCACACCCCTTCCCATGAATCATGCTAATCCTGCCCATCGCCTCATACTGTTAGTATAAACATCAATGGATTTGCCAGTCCATTTGGATTTTATGCTATAAAAGGTCCATCCATAAAGGCCTTGAGTAGCATTGACTCAATTACCTCAGCATCTGTCATATCAATCTTATTCATCTCCATATAGAGAGCCAATGCATCCACCTCAAGGTACAGTGGGATCAAACTCACCAGGCCAGTGATATGTTGTAACCTAGCAACCAACTTCACTTTCGTGAGCCATGCCACTGTGTCTCCTTGTCCATCAAAGGGTCTGATCATGGCAATGGCCACATGCATTCTCCCCTTCTCTCCTCCTATGGTGAAATAGCTTGTGGTCTTGCTGATATACAGGGGGAAAAAAAAAAAAAAAAAAAAAAAAACTTTCTTTCCTCCTCTTCCTTTCTGATCTCTCGCTGATACCTGTTTGCAAAAAGGAAAAAAAAAAGCTCTTCGTCCATCATTCTTTCCAGTTTTTATACAACCACTACTCACCCATAATGCATTGGCGCTTTGCTATATAAGTGTTACTTTTACCTTTCTAGCTTTTTGCTTTCCGGCACCGGTAAGTTTTCACTTTTTTCTCTCATCTTTTTACCACATTTATACACATTTTAAAATGTAGATTCTCGTAGTAAAAGATATATTTAATGTAGTTTGTTTCTTTTGTCAAATAGTTGCTTTGATTTTGTGTCTTTCTTTACAGTTTTTTTTTGTATAATATTTTGTATTATCAACTAATGTTTTATGTTAATAGCTGTATTTTGGTTGTTTATTATAATTAAAATGTACTTGAGTGTCAATGAGTGACAAGTTAACTTATAAATGATTGTGGTGCTTGTATGACCAATGTAAAAATTTCATTATGTTTTGTGGTTATTAATATTAGAGATGAAATCTCCCAAAGACCATGAGAATTTATAAAAGTGATATATACCAGCAAACTATATTTTTAACAGCTTTTCCATCTTGTTTATAGTTAGGGTGCATATGGTTAATGAAGAGAAAGTTTTTATTTTTGTTTATCACTTTTTTCTAAAACTTTTTTTTTTTAAGGTAAATTTTATTTGCTCATTGACATGGTTTAGGAAAATTAATGTTGATAAATGTTTGTTTTATTTCAATGCAGTTGTTGGATGTGGTGAAAGATTTATACACAAACAATAAAATAATTATAAAGTTGAAATGATCCAGCTTGCAGCTGATTTTTATATTTTTTAAATAAATTCTTTAACAAAATGATACTTAAGAATGAAAACATCTTACATATTGAGCTTTACTTAGAGAAACAAGCAATAAATTTTACCAAATCAGGAACAAAAAAAAAAAAATCAACCTTTTACAATGCAAAGAATTGGTATCAGGATAAACAGTGAAACTCCATTATCATATAATAAATTTTTTAAATATGTACAAAAGAAAAATATTCAAACAAAGCTACTTTAATTATTTTCCAATAAAAATAAAGACAATCTCACATCTTAAATTTACAACCTTAAGTAAATTCACACTCACAATATGAATATAAAATTAAGACATGCATACATCTAAGCATTGGTAATGTGTGTGTAAATGAGAGAAAGAAAAATAGGATCCATATAAAACAAGCTGTACCAATAATTCAGGTGACTTCAAAATGCTACAAAAAAGTAATGGCATAAAAAGATTTTTTGATACCAGTACATGAAAGTAAAACTTACCTTAATATATAAGGTAGGTATTGTCTGTTTGGACTTGCAATAATGCCTAGCTACTCTATACACAGTCTCAGGCACATATTCCAGTACTAAATTCAGGAATACTTCATCTTTCTGAAATGATAAAATATAAGATTTTAAAACATTCTCATGTTTCCCCCGCCGATTCAATTTTTTTCTATTCTAAGTAAAATGTGGATTTTTAATTACCAATGACATCCTTTGTACATTCATAATGTTAGAAAATAAATATTTTAAAAATTTTAATTTGATAAAAGTAAGACTTAATTCGTATATTGACAGTCATTATTGTAATAATGTATTGCTTTGTTAATCTGACAGACAGCAGTAGTAATTGAATAGAAGCCAATTAATATCAGTGTTACACATTTTGCCATAGAACTGTAAATAAAAGTTACATTTTGAGTAGTTTTCTTTTTTTTGTGTATCCAACTGTGCATATTAGATTCTGCTATAATTTATAGCAGAATCTAAGTTTTAAGTTTTAAAGCGGGGGGGGGGGGTAAAAGAAGAAGAAGGAACAAAAACCCTCTAGTTTGGTTTGGTTTATGACATATCAAGCTCAATGGGTAATTTAATGCTGACAAAATTTTCATTGTTGGTAATTTTTAAAAAAAAATCTATTCCTGGTAATATTTTTCCTTCAAAAATTGTATTTCTGGTAATAATTTTCTTTTAAAAAAATGTGTACCTGGTAATATATATATTTTTTTCTTCAAAATATATATATATATATATATATATATTTTTTTGGTAATATTTGTTTTTCAAAAATGTATTGCTGGTAATATTTTTTTTTTTTTTTTTTACAAAGTATTTCTGGTATTAAAACCTATTTTTACACTTTCATAGTGTTTTGACCCCATTTACAATTCCATTGAATAAGGTTTTGCATCTTGATTATGTATTACAAATTATGAATTTTTACATGTCCAAATTTTTTTTTTATATGATTTCTATATACTTCAGACTATTAGCATTTTGTTTCTTGTTATGTTTTGTTCTTTGGGAACAGAACAGTTTACTCCAGTGAGCGAAATAAATGGTTCAGTTCGACATTCCAACCACCTGAAGAAGGCCAGAGTGTACAATGGCCGAAACGTTGTAATAAATATGGTAACAAAGATGAGGACAATAGTCAAAATATCGTAAATAGTGTACATAATACCTCATCTAAGAAATATAGACAGAGTTTGAAAGGTTTAGAAAACATGACTTGAACTGAAAAGATACACCACAAACAGGTTGTCCTGCTGAGTTAATTCCGTCTGAATTCTAAAGAAATAGTGTAGTTATAGTTGAAGAATTTGCTCAAAAACTAAATTTGAGCCATTCAACAGTTTACTATCATCTGCATCAACTTCAAAAATGGAGGCCTCATAATTTGCCAACTGCAAAGCAAAAGTAGATTTTTTAATGGGAAATTTTAACACATCCACCATTATCATCAAATATGACACCTATGGATTATGATTTATCCCTATTTTTACAGGATTCTTTTTAAATGTAAATATATAATTCCTTGAAAGACTAGAAAGGGATATAGAACAATTCTTTGCTGAGAAAAAGTTCTGGAGGATAGAATAATGAAGATAATCAAGTATAACACTAAATGGTTCAAAGTTAATGCAGAAAATAAAATGTATTTTTTGGATAATATTTCTAATATTTCATAGTTAAATTTTCAACAACAGAAAAGTTAATATTCCAATACCTGTTTCAAAATTTAAATCTTTCTCATATCATAATGTCTTAAAATTGATTTAACTTTTATAAGCAATGGATTTTTGTTTCTATCAATCTTACTAAAAATAATGTTTCAAAGCTTTTAGAACTATCAAGAGAAGCAATATTAAAAGAAAATCCAGCAAACTTGAGCTATAAACTAGTTAATAAGTTTACACAATGAAATTACAATATTGCAAAGATGTTCCATAATGCACTCTACTGAATCCATCAGTATCAGTATCCAAAAGGCCAATCATAACTCTAGAAAGAACTTTCAAGGCAGGTTTCAAATGAGTACACACTTCTTAAACTTGGAAGGACACTCATTGTTCTCTTTCCAGTGATAGTTGTTATTGTGTCAACATCAAGAGTATAATAGGTACTCCGTTGTGCTAGATGGCCATTGACCCTACAAAGAAGGTTCATGAGCCTTTTTATAGGTCTATCTGACTTGGCTGTTGATGCTTGTCTTACATAAATTCAGTTTGGTGTAAAAGAAACTGCAAAGACAATTTTCTTTTATAGATTAAGTGATACCCAACCCTGCTAATTTACAAAAGAGATAAGAGCATTTTCTATAGTTTAAATATAGAAACTAGACTTACATAATGTGAAATTTATATTTGTATCAATCATAAACATCAACAATGTATTTTAAAATTTAATACAAAATAAGAAAATGTAACTATAAATTCTTAATACTGAAAGCTAAGAGTAAATATCTAGCAGGTAGATAAATGTGTAGATTTTATATCCAGCTGTCAAATGATTGGACAAATGATTAACTTGAATGAGTTTAAACTTTAAAAATTTGGTTTATGGAACCCCACTGAATGATGATATGAAGCCACAAATAAAATATATGGTTTTATATCATAAAAATAGAACAAGGTGTAGATAAGAAAATTAAGAATCTCAAGCATCATATTAGGACAGGTAATTTCACTATTTGGGAAGAAAATATAAGATGACACTGTTTATTACTTATTTCAGTTTAAAGATGAGCTGACATATATCCCAAATCCTCTCTCTAGAAAAGTTATATTATACCATAATGAAATTGCTGATAGAACATCAGAAAACAAGAAAAGCTCTGAGAAGTGAAAATATCTCAATCAAACTGGACTTTAAAAAATAAATATCAAAACATGAAGCATCCTCTAGAAAGGTATGAACTCTTTATTGATAGAAATGGGGAGATAAGTCATTGGTGAAATTGTAAAAGAAAGGAAAAGTCCAGAAATGAATTGTAATGAGAATTTCAAAGTGATAGCTACTGATATATATAATGAAGTGCAACTGCTTGATGATAATAAGGAATTTACAAAGAATAAACTGGAAAATGAAAAGAATATCAGAATGACAATGAAATGCTGGATCACCCTCATGATCTTTCTAAGGGATGGGGAGTATCCAAACCAGAATTCTATATGATCAAAACAATTCTTTAATTAAAGTATCATATATCAGACGAACAATAAAATGGATTTACTAATCATTTGTTTGGCAAAAGAAAATATCAAGAATGGAAGAAGTACAATACTTTACACAACCACAAACAAATGAAGAGTAGAAGCGCAAATGGAAGCAATGGCAATTGAATAATATTGCAAAAGAAATATCAGGTTCAGCATGTGTAGTTTACTCTAATGATAGAACAACACAGAGTGGTGTGGGAAAACTATGTGCACAGTAGTGTACAAAGAAATCTTCCAACATTTAGAAATATCAGGGAAAAATAAGAGGCATTAGCTGAATTAATTCAGCACACTGCGCAAATACTTTCAGGCAGCATCTTGCTACAAATACAGCACATCCAAAATATAAGAAAAATTGACATTATTATGAGGGATAGTACAATGAAGAAATTGGATGTAATGGAGAAAGCGCCAATGGTTGTCCTCTACCATGTACATCTTTGCCCTGTCAAAAAATCCAGGATCCCACTAGAAAAATAATATAAAAGAGTCTTTCGACTTTTTCAAATTTTATAGGCAAAAAATATTCTACAAAGCCATGGAACAGATATAGTCAGTGTAGTGAATATATCAAAGTGATGAAAAATATGGTTATATACCTGAAAGACAAAGATTCAATATCTAATTTGCATATAATCAATATCTGTACAATGCTAAAACTAAGATTAATACAAATTTAAAATTTGTCACTTAGCTAATGTTACATTTGGCACCTATGTATTTGTGTTCCCAAGATATAGCTTAAATATATAATACCCCAACTAATTTAGAAGCATATTGTACATTGAACCCTGGTCACGTGCAGTGTCAAATTTCATTAAAATTATACAAGGAGTTCTTGAGCTCGGACAGTTTTTTTGTTTTTATGGCAATTTTTAAGGAGACATTCAATACTGGTTTTTGATGCACATTCTTACATCAATGAACATATCAAAAACAATATTTCATATAATGTGGAAAATAATAAACATTCATATTATAGTAACATTATTAAATAAATTTAAATATGCATAACAATATATATTTATACAATTCACTAGAATTTTTTTTTTTTTTTTTTAAGAAAAATTACTTGAAAGATGAAGAGGCAAAAAAAAAAAAAATGGTATGTCAAAAAGGGTTTTTTTTTCTGTTGACACTGCTATTCCTTTAAATTGCAGAAACATAAAAAGATGTGAACCAGATGCAATGCGATAATTATTATTTATCATTTTATAAAGAAATAAATTTGAAAAGAAATCTTTTCATTCAAAAATTTATAAAAACCTACAAAATTTTCAATGAATTGTTTTGGAATGGTTGGCAAAACAGTAGAAAATTGGTAATTGATTTTATAAAATGGTAAATAAAGATTTCATTACAGTTGGTTCATACATATATATTTAGGATTTAGCAATTTTTATAAATTTATGAATAAAAAGATTGTTTTCATTTATTTCTTTATAACTTGGTAAATGATAAACATTGCATTGTATTAGTTGGTATGCATTTTTAGAATGTTGTAAATATAAGATTATTCATGTAAATAAACAATCTAATAGAATATTTTTGTTGTAAATTCTCAAAGAACAAAAAAATGTATAAATTCATTTTCATGTTTGGAATTTATTAAAATTCTAATCATTGCTTTTTAAAAACAAACATTGTCTAGAGAGAAAAATTAGAACAATAATAGTGGTGTCAAAGGAAAAACTGTCCCTTTGAGACAGTTTTATTGTGAGCATCATCGTTAAACTTTGCTGGCAGATCATATATTTTCAGTAATTACGCATTTTTTTGCAATGATTTTGTACAATTTCATAAAATACAATCATCTCATTTGTATATGTACATTTCTGAATAAAGACTGAACAGTTTTTCACTTTTTAAAATCCTTTTTCAAATTTTTTAAATAATGGGTTGATCATTTTATTTTTCCTGACCAACTATTTTAAATTGAATTATCAGCAGTTACAGTGTTGCTAAGGAGATGCTAAAAGCAGATCTGAATTGCAAGAGACAGTTGACAATATCAGATTATGTTGTTCTTAAGAGCAGATACAAAGTAGTGTAGAAATGGTGCTTAGTACTGTAAAAAGGAAATATATACAATGTAGATGTAGTCAACAGGAATTTTGATAGGAACAACAGATACAGAATAAAGAAGGCTAGTATTCATGAGGGATTTTTTAAAATTAAGTTAAAACATTTGATGACATCTGGCCAAATGTCTAAGAGTCGTTCACATGTTTGTACATTTTCTAGCCATCTATGGCAGAAATACACAAGTAAAAGGACAAGTTTACCAGATTAAACTTTTAATATAAAGCCAAGCAATAAAAGTTTTAATACATTTCATCAGTTTTTGACCGAACAACAAAAGTTCAAGATACAGGTCATTATTAGCCTGCAAACTTTAAAAATAACATTCTTATTCTTCAAAGATGCATTTTCTATCCTAAGACACATCAAATAATTCTACTCTATAATATTGAAGCGTAACATAGAATTGTTTTCTTATGAGTGAGAGGACAATTTTTGAAAATGGAGGAAAATCATTTTCAGCTATAATGTTTATCTTTGACTATTAGTTTAGTATTATAAATTTCTGTCCCTATCATTTATCATTCAAACATTTTTAACAACACTTACTGATAATTTTATCCTATTCTTATTTATTGTAAAAGTAATGTAAGTTTTTTTTTTTATTTTTATAGATGAAGATGTATTTTCAAATTTGTAGGAAAAGCATTTTGAATTGTAACATTTTTTGTTTATTTTTTGGTTAATTGTCATTAAAGTAACATTTGATGATGAACCGTTTACTCTGACATCCAGTGTAAAATATGTGTGTGCGTGTATGTTTCTATGTATGTACCTCTTATGATTTCTCCTTGTTGTGGTGGTGGAATTGCATGGTCAAATGCTATCAGTTTTAAACTCTTGGTAGGGTCACCAATGGCAGCAAGGTCAAAGACTAACTGCAACCAACCCCAAAGGTAGAAGAAGCAGATGATGATTACAACAGATCTCAATGGTTAAAGCAGCAGATGAAGAGGGCTACACATGATAAACATGCTACTGATGCCGCCACTTGAAATTATAAGAGTCGGCGGCAGTTTGTTGCAGTTTCATAACTGGATTCGGCATCTCATACCATAAGTGCCGCAAAGGGAGAACCTGAAATCAAGTGTGTGTGGTCAAATTCATGCCATCGGCACTTTCTTCTACTCTGATTTTCTTTCACCTCCAACCAACAAAGACAAACAGCAATAGGGAATAGATGACAGGAGCAGGTTTTGGTGAAACTGGAAGCTTCTATTCCAAAACCAGCACACTGGTGATGAATTTAGTTATCAACACTATCATCATAAAGGAAGCGATCAGCAAAGAAATTAAATTTTTGGATACACACTGTTCAATTTCAACTTCATTTATATTGGGAATTATCTTTAAAAATAGAATAAAGTTTAATACCTGATAAAATACTAGCATAATCAGAAAATTCTATAAAAATGCAAAGATCATTTTTTTTTATATAGATTTTAATTTAAAATTCACTAGTAACAAAGACTACTTCTACAAGTTTTATCTGAGATTTAAACATGGTATATTATTATGAGAATGCTAGTATAAAAATAATTGTTACATTATCTGAACTGAGTGACAAAGTATCAGTCATACTTTCAATTCAAGATAGAAACTGAATAAAATGTTTTGGGGAAAAATATCTTATTTAGCCTTCTTACTAATAATAATATTAGCCTGCATGTCTAATAAATATGAAGTAACTCACTTAAATGCTTAATGGATGAATAAAAATTTATATTAGATCAGGACATAGAAAATTATTTTTTTAGCAAGCTATTTATCCCATTCTTAAAATAAACCTTTATCCAGATTTAAAAGGTTTAACTGATTTTATAGAAAATTGATTTATGTACAATCTGACAGAAACAATTCAAAATCTGGACCCAACTACTGTCAACATAAAAAGTTAATATTAAAGTTTACAAGTTTCTTACCTTTTCACCTGAGGAATAGAAAAAGTATTTCAGTTTAACTATGTTCTGATGTTCCAACTTTCGCATAATCTGTAATTCACGATTCTGAAAAGAAAAATAAGTATTTATGAACAAATCTGATCAAATACAGTATACTAAATAAAAAAATTAAACCAAATAGGAAATTTGCCAGCAAAACATTTCTATTCTGTTTACTTTTGAATACAAAATACCGACTGAAAGTGATATTATCAAAAAGTCATTTATTTAATTAGCAAAACAAAAACTGACAGTTCTAAGAGTCAAAAATAGAAAGTTACTCAGTACACTTGACAAATAAGGTGCAAGATGTGGCTTGAACTTAAATGTATATTTTTATTATCTCACATTTACTACTTGATCAGGATACAAAATTAAATCAAGTCTTGTCAGTATTGTCATATGCCCTACTCGAATTTAATTTATAAACACTGAATCATACAAATCACCAGGAGATATATATATTATCACGCCTATGGAGAGATACAAGCTATCTCTCCCAGACCATGACAAATGGACAATTAGTAAACAAAAATATTTTTAAAGAATACTGTTCGATTGAGATAATCAAACAGTAGTCTTTTCCCAGGTTCGCCCGGTTCAAACACATATACGGATCCACAATTCAAGGATGAACGCCAAGTTAATAAATTTTGGTATAAGAATTTTAATATATACATATACACAAGATATTACAATAAAAGAAAAATATAAGCATGAGTAAAGCATCCAACGACCAGAACCTCAAGACTTATGTTGGGATACCAAAATATGCCCAAATCCAAGTGGCTTTGACTGAACCCGAACGGATAAAAAAAATAAGTATGAATAGCTACAAATGCAGAAATCAACGCATAACCAAAAAAAAAAACTTGCACTCTGAAGAGCTGAACAATTTTGAGCATTCAGCATTTGATCCACACAATTGTAGAAGGTGATGACAAAGAGGCAGTGCTGATCAATTGGGACAGGCTAAGGCACTTTACAGTGTCAACTGTCATACAGGCTGCTGGATTCCAAAACAACTTCTGCAAGTGGATTAGCTTTCTGCATCACATTCTCAGTGCTTTAGTACAGGTGAACAGAAAGCAGCCGGCACCTTTGCGCTGTCCCGGTTGGTTCATCAGGGTTGCCTGTTGTCACTCATACTTTATGCTTTGGCATTGGAGCCCCTCCAGTGCAGACTGAATGACAACAATAGAGATTAAGTCCTATGCAGAATCAGTCTCCTAGGAAAAGCTGTATACGCTGATGATGTACCCATTTTTCTGTCATATCTAGAGATATTGAAGTGGAGCAGAATGGTACAAGACAGTTACAGGGGCTCAAGATTTCCAGATTGCAGTTGGGCACTTGAAGGAGGCACTACTCTTCTAGCTCCTCTCAATTTGATTGATGGTCCTCTTTGCATTCTTTGAGTGTGGTTCAGACTGGATTATTCAGATGGAGAAGAATTGGTCGGAAGTACAGGAAAAAATTGGAGTGTCAGTTCATACTTGGCTTGGATATTTTAAAGGGTAGGGCTAAGACGCGTGCCTTTTTACACATTTCCTCTTTTCCTTTATCAGTTGTCGGTACTTCCTCTCTTTGACAGTCTTCTGAAGGCACTCAAATGCCTGCTCTTCTTCCTGTTGTATGTGCAAATACAGAGAGATCTGTATCTAGCATTCATATCATGGGAGACTGGGAATGACACAATTGGAAAGTCATGCCTCAAGGCTGCTATTGACAGAGGATCCTTTGTGGGCAAAGAGTGCTAGGGTTGCCTTTCCTAGCCTTACTATCACTCCTTTCCAGCCCGGGGGTGAGTGCGGTTGTAGGCCCCAGCGACAGAAGGCTATTAGCGAAAGGTGGATTATGTGTTGCTAGACTGGTCTGAGTAAATAGAGCCAAACTTGATTTCCTTTTTTAGTCCCTTCAGATCACAACAGGGCAGATTCCTGATGGATCCCACCCCTGGTTAAACTGATCTATCTTGTTCTCCTAGTTAATATGAGTGACTGTCATTCCTAGCCTTGTCTTTCGTTATGGTCCTTTTCAAAATTTTCTATCTCTCCTTTTATCTTGATTGAACCAGCCTTTTACATTTTCCCCACTTACTGCCACTAGCGAGTAAGCTTCTTGATTCTGTCAGAGCAGAATACAGCTGCCATTCTCATTTTTGTGAAGTGGACAGTACCTTACTAACACTTAATTTCTTTTAAATATCTAGTTTATCTTTTATTTGATTTAATGGATTCACCCTGTTCTCTTTCATACCATTGCAAATATTCCAGCACACATCAAATTTTTATATATTTTGTAATAAAAAAATTTGTACTTATACCATGGGTGTATTAATAGGTCCCCCTTTGAAAATGTGGTACTTTGGTACATGTTTAAACTGAATGGTAAAGGAGGAGTTCTTATGGTGTGTGTCAATTGTTAGAATGAATAGGTTGTGAATTGAACTAGCTAGGAGTAACTGCTATTAGATCTGACATGCTTCGAACCTCTCAGCCTTAGAGTGTATCAATGACCAAGCACTAGTCAACTTTTCTTGGTCATCAAGTGGCTAAGAAGTCCATAGCTATGAGTAGGATATTTACTGATGACCAGCTGTTCCACCCTCTTTGGTTTTGTACCAAAAGCATTGCATTTTGATAAATAAACAGTTTTTTGTCTGTTGCCTGGAGAAACTGTCACTTGGGATGGATTTTTGCCAGTTGCTTGATTGAGAGACAAGTGGAGAGTGCAAGGGAAGACTTAATTTAAACTATAGACTTCCATATATCTACCAGCTTGCTTCAGTTCAGCGCAAGCAACTCTAATCTCAAATTCTTTGATGCCAACAGCAATCAGATTCCTCCCTGCTTCCCTGCCTGATGCAAGATGTTCCCAGTTGTTAGTATTTACATTGACCTTTTAAGTAAGTAATCCTTCACTTAAGCAGCATAAAATCAATAAGACCAAAGTATATATGTTTATAACAATTAAACATCAATGCCACGGGCTCACATCTAAAGATTTTCCATACTTTGAGCATGGATGGTGTCATCTTTTCTTTGTTTTTTTTGTGCTATGTCCCTTCAGGACATCATAGCTCTCAACTTCACCCTGATCCCTTGTAGCTTGTCCCTCTGCTACTTCCCTCAGGCCATGTTCTGTCATCCACTTGCTTGAGCCCACTAGGTATGTCATGCGTTGATTTCCCTTGTTTCTATTTGACCTGTAAGTATCAGATTCTCCAAGTCCTCCTTTCTCATTATGTGCCCCAGAAATTTCAGTTGCCTTTTCCTGATGTTAAGTATAAGCTTCCTCCTTGTTTGCATCCTCTCCAAAACCTCATCATTGTTCACACACTGTCAATGATATCCTTAGCACCCTTCTGTAGACTCATACCTCCGTTACCTCAAGTCTCTCCATTTTTGGAGGAGACTGTCCAACTGCCGCAAAGGACAAACGTGACGTAGCAGTTCAGTACTCTTTTGTTTCCAAAGAAAATCTGTCTCGTAATACTTTGCCTAGCTTTTGGAATGCATCTTTGGCCAACCCCAATACATCTTTGGATCTATGTTGCACTTACTGTCCTCTGTCAAAACACTTCCCAGATATTTAAATTTCTGCACCTGCTTGATTTTAGTGTCCCTGACCTGTAAATCACATTTCAGGCTTATCCTTTTATTGATGACCATGCATTCCGTTTTCTTGTAGTTTATGCTTAGTCCCTTCTCGCTCTTCTTCGCTACCTTCTGTAGGGGTTTTGTAATTTTTTTTTTCCTTGTGTGCTATCAGCCACTGTGTCATCTGCATATCTTATGTTGTTAAGATTGTGGCTGCCTATGCTAAATCCCTGTAGGATTTTCAATTCTCTCACTGTATAGGTTGAATAAGTCCAGCAAGAAGACACATCCTTGCCATATGACCCTTTCTATTTTTGTATATCTGCTGAAATCATTCTCTATGTGCATACATGCTGTTTGCTGCTAGCGTAGGTTCTTGATTATCCTAATAACTTGCCCAAATATATTAAGGCTGCTGAGCAGTTTCAAAAGATCTTTGTGGCGTACTTTGTTGAACGCCTTTGCGTAGTCTATAAAACATAGGTACATATCCTTCTGCATTTGTATTGCACTTTCTGATAACATTCTGAGCATGAATATCACATTCCTTGTTCCGGTGTCTTTATATTAACCCACACTGCTCTTGTCCTATCTCTAGCCTGATTCTGCTGTGTGCTCTATTCATCAGAATACGGATGATTAGTTTTGTTAAGTAGCTCATTAGACTGATTGTTTGGTGGAGATCATATTTGTTTGTGCCTGGTTTCTTAGGCAGTGCTATGAAAATAGATCTGTTGAGATCTTCCAGTATAACCCCACTATTGTAGATTTCATTTATTATTTCTGTGATCATCTAAGGCTGTCAGCATTTCCATTACAATTGTCTGGCCCTGCTGCCTTGTTTCTGTTTAATTTGGCTAGTACAGCTTATACTTAGTTTTTTTTAGAATTTCATGTCTGCTGGTAGTTCTGTGCATTGCTGATTGTGATCTTTTGTTGTGGAAGAGTTCTTCAATATACTCGTTCCAGCACTGAAAATTTTTTTCCTTCCCTAAGTGTTCCATTCTTTAATTTTATACAGCCTGTTGACAAGCATGTGTTCTGTCCTGTTAGTCGCCTTATTTGTTTATGCAGATCTCCTTTGTTGGTGGTACTCAATCTCTCTATTTCTGCACATTTTTGGTTTAGCCACTCTTCTTTAGCCTGCTTTCATTTGGTTCTCATTTCATTGTGTAATTTTCTGTATACTGTTCTGTATCTTGGCAGTTTTCTGTCTCCTTTTCATCATGTTGAGAATCTCATCAGTCATCCATTCGTTTTTTTTCTTCATCCATTCTCTTTTGGGATGATATTGTTTGCTGATGCCACTAAAGCTAAGTGTGTCTCATCTCGAGTTTCCATTGTGTCTCTCATATCTTTTCAAATTGTCCATATATCTTTCTTTCATGTATGAATCGCTTAGGAGTTGTATTGCAATTTGGGTGCTGTGTTAGGCTTCTGCAGTTTCACTCTTAGTTTACATATAACAGGGCAATGATCACTTCTGCAATCGGCACTTAGGTAGGTTTTGCAGTGAACCATTGCATTCTCAAACCTTTTGTTGATAGTTATGTAAACAATCTGGTTTTTAATTTCTCCTCCATGTCTATAACAGTCTTGGATGTTATTGGAACCATGTGTTGGTCATTGGCTGTGTACCATTGGATCCATTTTTCTTCACATTCTTTGTGGGTTCCTAGTCTGACTTTTTTTACTATATTCCCTGATCTCTCCCTGCTTAATTTGGCATTTAGGTCTCCCATGATAATTATAACTTCTTGTGATTTGCAAAAAGCCTTGGCATTGTCTAGCATGGAGTAGAAGGATTCGATTTCTTCTTCCTTACGTTGTGCTGTTGGTGTGTACACTATTATGATAGCTATGTTGAAAAGCTTTCTTTTCACCTTAACTACCAGAATTCTTTCAGATAGTTGGTAGTATCCCAGAATGCTTTTTTAAAATACTTTATCTAGTATCAATCCTACTCCTTTATCATTTTTCTCTCTGCCTAAATAATCTTGTGCTTGTCACTGACAAAAATCACTGTTGTTTGGCCATCTGGTTTCCTAAACACCTAAAATGTTGATTTTTAGCCTGCTCATCTCCCGTTTCACATTATCTAAGTGGCCACAGTTGTTCAATGTCCAAACATTCCATGTCCTGAGAGTTATTTTTTTGATGTGAGCAGTTGCAAGATAATGGTCAGGTGACATCTGTTGCTCATGTTGTTTCTTTCCAGGCAAGGGATACGTTCCAAGAATTTTATCCCCTTTACGCTGTTTAACAACATCCTGAGAGTATATCCTGTAGTTGATTTCCTTGCCTCAAGCTTGCCTTTTCACAAGCTCACCATAGAGCACCAGTTTTGATATATGAGCGTCCTGTAAGTGGACATGGTAACCAGCCCATCTAAGTGCTTCATGATCAGGAACTAAATGCTCATTACTTCATCCAACTGCAACTCTTACCCGTCAAATGTGATCACCATGAGATATTTAGTTTAACTCACAAGCATTGTTGGTGGAAGTACTAGAGACATTGAATATGCCTGGGGTGGGTTTTCCAAGTTTCGCATCCATATTGATAGTACACATGCTTGTTAGACCTATATTTGGTTGGTATTTTGATGTCCGATTGTGACCAGTCTTGATATGCACTTACTCCAAATGCATCACAGGTCTTAAAAAGTCTGGTTTCCTAGCCATGTGTATTATATATGGATAATGTATTGCTGATTAGTCTATTGTTGCTACTTTTAACTTTTTACCATTGATGTAGATCGATGGTGGGATATATGACCTGCTTGACACTGGTTGTAGCATAACAATGGTCTTTTTAAGACTAAATATTAGTTCAAACTCATCATACATAGCAGAGAAGCAATCCATCAGGAGCTGCAGTTTTGCCTCTGGGTGTGCGTGTTACAGGATTCAGTCATCAGCATAAAGGAGATCATGAAAATCCTAAATGTTTCTGTCATTGCAGTGAAATGACATGCTAAATAACTTTCCTATTGTATAGTAACAGATATAAAGATTTAAGAATATAATAGTTCAGAAGTAAAGCAGATATTATAAACAGATTACTAAACTAAATATCATTGTTGATGTTTCTCCAACTTTGAAGTTTCTTGGAATTATCCATTCTTCAAGGGGTCTGTTGTTTGAATAAGTTTATTTCCAACTTTTCTGCATCTTTTTAATCAATTGTGTATGTGAATGTTCATAAGTATTGTTTTTCAAATGCGCATGTTCATGAATTTTTGCATTTGTTTACATGTTTGTTCTTAAGTCTTATAATTTTTCCAATTGTAAATTTTTCTTTCAAATTAGAATTTTATATATGGTTTGTGTTGAAGTTGTTATGCTATTTGAAGATGTTATATTATTAATAAATATATTTACTAATTTATGTTACATTAATTAAATATTTCATATTGTATTTGCTGTATTATGTTATATTAAAGTAACAATATAAGTATTTAAGATTTCGGCATCAACCCATTAGGAAGAAACTACTGGCTAAATGGCAAAAGTTGATTTTTGGACCTAGTTTGTCAGATTTCGACCACTTAACTGAAATAATCTAAACCAAGCATTCACGCAAGACTATTTGTGTGTCATACATAATTTACATGCCAAATTTGGAAAGTATTGAATGAAAAACTAGGTAGTTATGACCAAAAAAATGGACCTTTTGAACATTTTTTTCATGGTTTTTTGCCATACATAGGGAAGCAAGGACTAAACCACACTATCATTTCTTGCAGGATGGCAAATGTTTTGCAAGTTGTTTGAAGAAAATTGGATAAAAAAAAAAAAAGAGGAAGTTATTCAAATTTTTAAATAGTACGAAAAATCCAATTTTTTCAGTTTTTGCATGAAGCCAATGTCACAGGAAAACTATCAAGCACTCCACATAAACCTCATAACATGAACTATGTTTTGCATTAAGTGCAAAGAACATCAGTGCATCCAGTAAAAACTTTGTTCGCATGTAACTTTATCTTGGTTTTTGCAAAAAGTTGTACTCAACTTCAGTTTTATTTTTTTCTGACAAACATGGCTTGAGATCGAAAAGTTGGTTTTGACCTACCTTAGTAAATTTGCAACATGTATGTACAATTTTATCAAAATTGGTCAAGAAATGTGGATGTGTATAAATAACACACACACAGATGGACAGACAGACATCTGTTTTATAGATATAGATATTAGCATTGCTATGAGCAAATGCTTGCAAGATTACAATGACAAAGAAAATAGCAAATATAGTAGGAGCCAGAAGATCATCTTGCTTAACACTGGACTCAACAGAAATGGACTCTAATAGTTCATCATTGACACAAATCCAGGCCTTCATATAAAGATCTGATGAAGACACCCTAGTTACTCCAAAGCATTGGCTTATGCAGTCTCAAAGACTTTTGTGAAACTGATGAAGAACTGGTAAAGATCAACATGTTGCTCTCTGTGCTTCTCTTGAACTTGTTGGGCAGTAAAGATCGTATCTGTTGTACCTTAATTGTAAAGCCACATTGCAATTGGCAGAATGCTTGGTGCAACATGGTTCAACAATTACTTGGGAAGTATCCTTGCAAAGATTTTGCTAACAACAGTGAGATCCCATGGTAATTATAACAAATGTCTTTGAGACTCTCCTTATATAAAGAAACAAGAATGGTATCCAGCCACTCTTGTGGAGTTTTGCTTCTCATCTACACTATGAAATATGGTAGAAAGTAGCCGTAATATCACCTCACTACTTGCTGCACCATTTCAGTAACAATGCCATTGTTTCCAGGAATTTTTCCAGTATTCACAAGTTTTATAGTAACATCATTTCATCCTGAGTGGGTGAGTCTTCAAAGTGATTGATTACAGATGTCTGTGAGAGAAGTTTGACAATAACAGAGCTTACTATAGCCTTGCAGTTCGAAATATCACTGAAATGTCGCCATCTGCTAGTTTTTGCACACAAAAGTGCAAAGACAGTAAATGGAGGCCAGAGGCAGCATATAGTTGACGGTACAAAAACTCTGGCTCGTCAACAGGACATTGCGTTATATTCTTTGAAATCTTTCTCAAATTTATCTTGTTCACTCTTGTAAACTGAACAAGCAACCTGTTAAGTGACACTTTCTTTCCATTGAATAGCTTTTCTACCGTTGTTTTGTTGTGGAAACAAAATGTAAACGGAGCTGCTTACTGCTACTGATAATGGTATCTGCCTGTCAGTCAAAGAGACAACGTTTAGTGGGTGGTCTCTGCAGAAAGTAAGTAAATGGCTGTCCTGCTGGAAAAGAGGCAGTGCTAACCCTGAAACATCTGGTAATGAAGAAAGTATCAATCAGTTTCCCAATGAAATAGTAGGGATGGTGTGCTGAGTGGTGTTGAATATGTAAAGGATTCCTTTTGCTAGCTGACCACTAAGCTTTTAGGCTCCATAAAAACAAGCACATTTTCCAGAAAGAAGTGGTGTGACACTGGTAAATGGAAAGAAAGGGGTTAAATTAAAAATAGCTTGCAACTAGATGAGAAGAGTTGAAGAATAGAACAACAGACAGAGAGAGAAGCAAAATTTCTTTCACTTCAAAAGTTTAATTTTTGTAAAACAAAAAAAAAAAAGCTTAAAGAAAAGTGATTCTGTTACAATATATTACCGCAAGGGGCCATGCAGTGATATTTAGCTGACATCTGATTAATGAGGCAGCTTAAAAGTACTGGTTGCAAAAATACACTTTGGAAAGATAAAATTTGGTGATCTCTGCAACCAAATCAAGGGAATACAGTTTCCTTGTGTAAAGACCCAGGACCCTGGTAGGATTGGTGTCGGAAGGTGACTGACCGGAGGAAGCAGTTGGTAAATTTCTAATTTTATGAGCAAGGCCAGGCTGAGAAATTTTGCCGACGAGAAATTAAAATGATAATTTTAATTAATGATCATGAATTAAGCCACGCCATGCAGTTGAGAGCAAGAGTGTTTGCAAGACAACCAAGATGACAGGCACAGTGCAAGGTACAAATTAGAGGAGTGGATCAATATCTCCTGACAGAAAAAGGGGTCTTTCTAAATTTGGAAGGATAATCAATTATCCAGAGCAATATAGAGACATTTGTTGCGATAGGGAAAACCACCGCGTCCCCCTATACATGTCATCCCCCATGCCAGTTTGGGATGGAAGTCAATATAAGCAGAATATTGAACGGTATACAGAGGTTCCACACAACAGACAAGAGATGACCACTGTGCCGAATCCCATGTGACTTACTGCCAGAGACAACCTCCAACTCAAGCCTTGTTCTAAACTGAGCCAAGTTGAGCATAGTGTCACAACTAAACTCAAAGTAGGAAGGGTTGATGTTTTGCACCCAGAATTTTTTTTTTTTTTATTTATTAAAAAAGGTTTGCTAGCTTTCTTGATTCTTTTGTGTATTTAAGATAGAGAACAGTCTCTGGAAAGTGTGCTGCCAAGGTAGATGAATGTATCCATGACATCCATTCTTGTATCCATGACTGTTTTTATGAGACTGATGGTAAGCACCAAAACAAATCATAATCCAGAGAACAGATCCATAACTGCTTGCATATCTTCCGTCTTGACAATGAAGTTTGTGATGTCAACATAGAAAAGTACTTGGACAAAGACCTGAAAGGTCTTAAGATTTTGTATTAAAATATCTCAAATCAAAAATTTTACCTGTGATTCTGAAATGTAGAGAGACACCTATGTTACAGTCTTGAAAAGCATGAGTGAGTTACAGAAAAGTAAATAGAAAATAAGGTTGGGGCTAGTATGTCACCATGTCAATGACTGTTGGTTCAAAACTGTTGAACTTAAAATGAGCTTTCATGTCATTATAGTTGTTTGAATGTGATGAATTCAGGTAGGCATGCAAGTTTACTGAGAGTGGTCAATAGAGTGGTCCTGTTCATGGTATTAAATGCTTTAGTAAAAGATACCCAATATTCAATACATTTCTCCTGTCCTCAATGAGATAAATAATGTAATGTTTACATTATAATTTATTTTTTTAATAAAGTATTAAAATTTGATGTTTATTACTTGTTAATTTCTTTATTTACCTAGTAATATCCCAACTAAACAGAGGATGAGGTAAAAAGGTGTGCATGAAAATATAGTGTGATATTTGAGATTTGATTTCACACAAGACGTAAAAATAGATAGAAAAGGTTATAGAAACAAAGTGTATGATAGTTGCCTGTAAAGCTGGCCAGATCAGTTAACATTTACCATGCAGCAGGTGAAAATTATCACTGCAGAATTCTCTCCCTTTGCTTCACTAGGCACATTCTGTTGCCTTGAGATGGTTGCTATAAATAAACACTTGTCAACTGTTATTTCCGGTATTTTAAGCTGGAAATAGCCTAATACTGTTTTAGAATGCGGTTAAACTTCTGTTTTCTGATATTTTGAATTCTTCTAGACTCTACAGGCGTAACATCAATTAAAACCATATTAATTTTTTTTGTGAATTTTTGTAAACAAAAATGGCTGCATCAGTATCCAACAAAGAGTTTTTTTGATTAGAACTCCGATGATGATTTTGAAGGCTTTACTCGAGTGGATATTGACAGTGAAGTGGTTGAAGATGATAAACCCCGCTAGTGACGTGGAGGAAAGTGACGATGACCACTAGTGGCTACTATCATCCATGCCTGACTAATTTTATGAAATCTACTGGCAACCATCGATATACCAGATGGTCTTTCTGAAGGTGAATTTTGTCTATTTATAAATAATAACTTTATTTGTCAACAAGAACCCGTGAACAAAACAAATAAGTATGAGTAAGGTGAAAGAAAGAGCAAACAATATTTTCTTGTATGTAAACATGAGGAAGCATGTCACTTTTCAGACAAAATGAAAGCCTTCTTAGCAATTTTGCTTTTTTATTGCACCCCCAGATCCCCACAAGGAGTAATAAGTTAAAGTATGTTGAATTATTTATGTATTTGCTTTTTATTTTGTTTCAATTTATTTTGTTTTCAACATCAAAACAATGCATTACATCAAAACATTACTCATTCATTCTTTTATTAGTGTACAATAAATAAAATCTATGCACACAATACAAAAAGTTATGATAATTTAAAAAAAAAAAAGCAGAAAAGCAGTGGCAGGAGGAACAATTCTAGAAAGAAATTAGAGAAAAATGTTCAATCTTTATGACTACTTCCTGAGAGTCTGGTGAAAACTACTAAGAGTATTTCATCATGCAAACCCTTATACAGAGGGCGGCAGAAATACCTCCCACATAATGGTAAGACATTAGCTAGATGAAGACACCATTGCTACTAATGTCTTATGTATTACCATTATGCAGAATGTCTTTCTACCACACACTGTATAATGAACACAAGTATGAATTGTATAGTCTATAACAGTTGTTAATGTATCCAATAGTTAAGATGCTCAAACTTATCATTTGTATTATTATATTTGCTGTTAATTCAACATTTTGGTTAATTCATTCTTCTGCTTTTGTCAGAAACCTCTTAAAAGAAGTTTCCTTTTTCTCATAAATTACACCTAAGAATGGATTGGCTGGAATGCTGAATTAATAAATATCCATAAAAAAATCTGAAAATTGCTGAAAATTCATGTGAGTTTTGTTAAAGAGATGTGTTAACTGAAACCTCTACTTTTCAATACTCTTTCCTCCACCAAGTTTTATATTTCACTGAGCTTGAATAGTATACACCAACTGGAAGAGAGACACCAATTTATATTTTTATATATTTTTCACAAAAACTTCAATTAAGTTCTGATTTTCCTGATATGTTATAGTAGCAGATTCTTTTGTAACAATGAACCAATTGAAAAAGATTAAAGTTTATGAATCAAACTTGGTTGGGAATTTGTTATTACCCACCATGTGGAATATTAGAACCTGGAAAACAGCTGTGCGGTGTTATATTATAATTAGTGCTATAGATAAAAATGCACTAACAATATACCTGCTCTAGGTTATATTTTAAGATCTTAAATAAAGTCATGTAGAAAATATGACATGAAAAACATTTAGATATTACAATATTAGTCAAATGACTTAAAAATATGTGTTACATTATTGTCTTTTAATTAGAGATGACAAACAAAATACAAAAGGGCATTTAACAGACAATTTTTTAATAGGTTTAATTAAAAAATTTAAATGTACAGATGTTATAATCCAATCATCTTTTCCTATGAACAACAGTAACATACTAAAAGAATTTGCTAATACTGAAAATTTTCTGGTTTGAAGGCCTCTGTTTATTAGAAAAATTGAAATAAAAAGTTAATTGTTTCATTCAATGACATAATTCAAATGTGAAAAATGTTAAAATATTAAATAAATATTTAAAATCCCCTCAAGACAAGATAATAGAGTAGTTCCCCTATTGACTTCTCCACTGCTGAGTTTTCTTTTTAGAATAGTTGTTACCTCAGGTTTGAAAGCCCGTTCTAAGTTGCTAGTTAATCTATAACTAAGGGGAACGAGAGATTCATGCTTTCTCTTGAAGAAACATGAAAACGAATGCAAGAATTTAAATTTGGCTTGCAGACTCAACTTTCTGTGTTGATAATTATTACACAACTTTCATATACAATAGCATGCACATTTTTATAACAAAAGTGAACATTTTGTAATACCACAATTTCTCAGTAATTTCAATGGCCACAAATATAGTTGTTGAACTGAAAGGGGGGGTGTTATATTTTGTAACAATAGTAAAAAAATTACAATACTAATTTAAAAAAGCTAAAAATAGTTTTACTGAACTGAAATGAATTGGTTCATGTTACATTATGACAAATGTTGAAGAGAAAATGCAAAACTGAAAAGAAACCAGCCAGTGTTATAGCTACACCAGGCAAATGATCTAGGTGTCAAAGTTAATTAAACTTACAATGGCACACAAAAACCACAAGTGTAGTATTCTACAATGCTAGATAGAGAAAAACAAAAACTGACTGACCCATGAATCTAAAACATTGGTTGGGCAGATACCAATTCAAAGAAATAGTATAAATACATACCCAAAATTTCAAATTAGGAATTAGTTGGAATGAAAAAATAGACAAGACCAAAAATGTTATGAATGCAGTGACTTTTTCCCCTTGATTCTGAAGATTTCAGCTGATATTCAGTCAATCCTGCTTTTCTCAATAGTACAGGTCTGTACCACATATACTGGCAAAATACCAGTTGTGATTCTTCAAGTAAAAAACATGGCTGGTTGCTTGATTTTATGATGTATTAGGTTATTATAGTTGATTGGAATATACAGTAAGGATTGAACTCATCACTCAGTATTGATGGACTAGCCTTATTAAACATGCCGAGAAGTGTCAAAAGGAAGGGTTCAATTGCTTCAACACTGTCATAACTCCTATTAATTAGAAGGGTCATTGTATCTGTGTGTTTGTATAAACCACTCTTAGCCAGTGTTCTCAAAATTTTTCCCTACCATTTTCTTCTGCCTGATTGTTGATATACTCTTTGAGATGTTCTGTGTCATAGTACAAAGTCAATATTGACATTCATGTCTGGACATGGGAAGGGTTAGGCAAAGAACAGTACAGAAAGTAAATTGTTCCTATTGGGAGGTGAGGGATGGAAGGTGTATGAATGTCTAATCATAAAATAGAATGAATTGTAGAGAGAATAGTAAACTTTATTGCGTACCCAGTCAAAACCTGCATCAGCTGACCTATGCAGATCTTGTAATAAGAATGTAGGCATAGAGGCTCAGGAACAAAGAAATAATGAAACAATCCAGGGGTTATTGTTACATTTTTATATATTTGATATTCTCATTATTATAAATCTACAAAGCTAATGCTGCTTGTCCTATGATATTAAACTATATTTTCCAAATACAGAAATAGTTGGTATAATGACAACAAGCCTGCAGATATTTATCATTATAAGTAGGTACACCAAAGACTATAACCTAATAAGAAAAAGCATTTATTGTACATATATATGTACATTTTTTAACATAGTACCCCTGTCAATACATTTTGGAATGGAGAATAAGTAGAAGCAGCAGCAATTGGCACAATAACATTTCACATTTGGGAAACAGGCAAGTTTTCTCACTTCAAACTTGTTGTATAACACCAATTTGGAAAAAAAAAAAAATCTATGAAAAAAGTTCTATTTTTCTTCTTTCATAATGTCATTATTTGACTGCAATCATAACAAAACAATTAAGTATTACAAGTCTAAAGATAACTGGGTTTGGCTGCGGGTTAAACCAGGTTTCACGACTGTTGGAAAATAAACATGCATCATGTTTTGCCACTCACAGACCCATAAGACGTGTTATTTTAAGCCTTTTTGTTTTAAAAAAGATAAAATTGTGTTAAATTAATTTTTTTTTGCTCAAACTATATTTCAACCCTTAATTTCTTCCCCAAAATACCATATCTTTTGTAAAGTTAAATCAATATTCTTTTGAATGGCATATGAAGAGTGGTACTTCCTCCAGTGAGAAAGCAGCAACAAGCATTAAAACAGTTTCACTGACTCACTTATCATCCCCTTGACTTTAGTAATCATAGGGGAGATCTGAAAACAGAAGACACATTAAATCTCTTCCACAACAGTCTATCAACAGCAGCCATCAACAATTCTGGCATAGTCATAATTGTCCATTGTTTGACATTGCCCAACCAGTTTTTACATCCTCCCCTATGTCTACTTTCAATGGTGCCTTGCATGATGGTCTTGCACAGGCAGTTGTGCCTTGTAATGTGCCCAAACCACACCATTTTCCTCCATTTGACAGTAGCGAGAAGAGGTTCCAGGTGGCCCACAAAACTTTCAACCCTTTTCCGCATGAACTCATTGGTTTTATGTTCCCAGTAGAAGATGCCAAGGATTTTTCTCATGCATTTGTTCTCAAACAATTGGATCCTCCTGTTTCTGTCAACAGTGTCCACGTTTCACATCCATATAGGAAACTGGAGAATACAAGCAATTTGTCTGAAAGCTAATTTTGCTCCTCTGTATTCTTGCCAATGTGGCCATTGTTGCCATGGCTGTGGCAATCTGTGTGTGTATTTCAGAGTTGCCGGTACCATCTTTAGACAAGATTGCTCCTAAATATTTAAAACTGGACACTTCCTCCAGTGAATTCTTGTTCATGGTAATGTTGACACAGGTTTGCTATTCACCATTATTTTGAATTTCTGAGCTGACTCCCATTCCATATGCTCTTGCTTTCAAAAAGTTTGTTGGTCAAGTCCTGGCATTCACTTTTACGACCTGCTATGAACTCAATGTCATCTGCAAAATGTAGGTTACAGATGGGTCTGCCACTTATAGAGATTGACGGATCATGGTCATTCAAGGTTTCTTGCATGATTCTCTCTAGAAATAGGCTGAACAATGTGAGTGAAAGCATGCATTCTTGTCTCATGATGACAGTTGTCTAGAAGAATCTTCCCATTTGTTTTCTCAGAAGAACTGCACTGGTAACATTTTTATATAGGGCCTGGATGACTTGGAAAATTCTGAAATCTACACTGAATTCCCTAAGGAGTTGCCAAAGACCATCATCCCATACACAATCAAATAATGCTTTCATGAAATCAACAAAGTTGTGGGACACTTCCTTCTGATGTTACAGATATTTCTTTATGAGGATCCTACAGTTGAAGACCCGTTCTATTGTATTTTGTCTAGTTCTAAAACCTGCTTGTTCCTCGGATAGCAGTTCTTCAGCCTTGGATTTCAAACAATTCAAAATGATACGGAGCAGGAATTTACAAGGATGACTGATCAAGATATTGTCAAATATTGTCCTATAATTTTGACACTGCCTAAAGCTTCCTTCCTTTTGCAGGGGTATTACCAATGACTGAGTTCACTTGTTTGGTCACTTTTTTGTTTCCAAATTTTTTGGCTTAGTGCTGTTATGACTTTAATGGTTTCTTCACCACCATGTTTTATCAGCTCAGAGGGAATATTATCCACTCCAGGTGACTTGCCAGGTTTCAACCTCTTTACTGCCAACTCAACCTCTTTCAGTGTTGATGGACTGGTCTTGTCTTCTGTGGAGTGCTGGTCACTTTGCAATATGGAGACATCTGGGTGGAGCTGGTAATTGTATAAACCTTCACAGTATTGAGTTCATCTATAGAAGACCTCCTCACTCAGCAATTTACCATTCTCATCCTCTATGACCAATGCTATCTGCTGGCTGGTCTTAGTGAGGGATTTGAGAGTATTGTAGGCCACTTTATTGTTGCTAGTAAGCATATCCTTCTCAATGGCTTTGCACTTATTTTGTATCCACTGTGACACTATTTAGCTATGGTAATTGGCTAACTAATTAAGCATGGGAATTAAAAACGAGAAATACTTAAGGCGAGAAAGAGCTATAACGAAAGAAAAATTTTTTTAACAAAAGAAAAATAGGTAAAGATTTTATTTTCATATACGAAGATAGATATTTTTTCGCAGAAGACAGAAAATTCATAAAAGAAGCGTGTTTCAGATTCTATCAGAATTAATTAATGTCATGACGTAACAAGGAAATCAAAATTCTAAAAGATAACAAAACGGTGTCAAGCATGTGACCGGGAAGGAATTTCATTGAGACCACCCAAAAAAAATAGATACTGATTATCTTTCGGAGATATCATTTGGTTTTGTTTCTTGTGTCCAGCGAGGAGACCCATCTGTTGTATGTCCGGATCTTGACATGAGTAGATAGGGTTGAGAAGAAATCATTGTTACTACGTGTTCAAACTGTTAAAGAGGATGTCGCCGAGAACGGGTATCTGAAAATGCGATAATGTTGGGACGAGAAAGACAAAGACATTTAGTTGACCACCCAGTTAAATAGTTGACTAGCGATAGTTAATGAGTCAGCAAAAATTCCGCTAATGAATTCCAGGTGACCCCAGGATCAGATAAAAATTTAATAGTCACGATGTGCAGTCCATAAGAATTCTGGCCAATAAAAAAGAAAGAAAGAAAAGGGAAGATAATTTTTTTTTCTTTGGCCGATAATTGTAAACTGAGGCCAGTCTAGCCACACCCACGCTGCTGAACGTCCATTGGCTGAGTGGTGGTGTGAGTGATGGGCGAAGGTGAACATATGAGAAAGAAGGGGAACCTGTTGATGCCCACTGAAGAGATTGGTACGAGATACCAATATGAGAAAGGAAGAGTTTTGGAGGATAATTCTCCTCAGACCTCTCCCCACAGAAGGGGGAGAACCCCTCTAAAACAGAAAGTAATTGACTTCCAAAAATGGGAAGTAATAAATTTTCCTGTCCGAAGACAAAGAGAATCCTTATTGGGGATTTGGAATTATCGAAGAACCCAAACCACGACAGGCCCCGACCCAGTTTTGGTTGGCGTCCATATAAACGAACGTCCCCGGGTGTTCAGAGAGTAGAGATGGGTTGGAGATCGAAGACAGATCAACAAAGAGCTGTTGAGCTCGGAGACCATCCTCGCAGGAGCTGACCGAAAGATTTCCACGCATTCCGACTTAGACTTCAAACCAAAAGCAATTTTTTTTTTTTGAAGAACGACTTAGACTTACACCACCAAAGCAAGTTTTGATGAATATCGCCTGAAGATACCAAAAAGCAGTTTATTGAAAAACAACTTAAGATATCAAGACTCGCTTAAGAAACGCAAAGTGTCATGAATTCATGGAAGCGGGTTGGGAGAAAGATGCACTCCTGTATTCAGCAGACAGATATAAAGATACTTGTTATTTTTTCATCACATTTGAACCTCTTGAGTTTATTTCATTATTTTTCTTTTGTATACGCTTGTGCGGTGTCACCTTTGCCCTGGATTCGGCTTGCATTACGGCCTGACGCCTGATTGATTTCGTCTACCTAAGATCAAATCACAACGTGGGTAGGTTAGACTAAAGATCAAAGCAGTTACTTCGGTAAACAGACATTGGAGGCAAGCTGGGAACGGCAAATCTGATATCGAATCTAACCAGACATTGACCGCAACCAAGACAACCAGAGGGGTTAGTGTCACACATGGTTCCATGGTAAACCAGATTTTCATCCGAACCAGCCCAGGGTTAGAGTGGGTCACAATTTGGGGCCGTGACCGGGACTGACCGGTGACATCATACCACTCCTCTTTAGCTGCTTGCATTTTCTCCTCATGTCACTGTGCACTTCCTGATATTGGGCATAGACCTTGTCACTTGTGCTTCTTTCTCCTCAGGTAGGAGACCTGAGGAGAAAGAAGCACAAATCTAAGATTTCGTTTGTGACCTACGGTTAGATTTTCCTTTGCTGTTTAACCGAAGCTTCCTCAGCTGTTGTGAGTGACACTTCTTTAATGTGATCTGCAAAAGTGTCTACATCACTGTTAATTAGCGTCAGGGCTGCAAACTTTGGTCTGGAACAGTTAAGTGACCAGGGTTTTTCAGTTTCTCAAGGTTTTAAAGTGGATGCAGGAGTCCTTTGAACAGTGCTTAGTTTTCAGCCTTAATTTAAAAGTCATCATCACAAGATCACGATTACTGCCAATGTCTGCGTCAGGAAATGTCCTTGTGTTTGCCTTGTTAATGATGGATTTATAGCATTGTGAAACCAAAATAAAATTGATCTGGTTATGGATCTTCCCATTAGGTGAGTGCCAGGTTGTGGTTAGAGACAGCTTATGGGGGTGTAGAGTGTCGTTCAGGGTGAAATGAGGACTTCTAACAAATTTGAGTAGTCCGAGACCTGTCATTTGTTTCCCCAATGCCAAATCTTCTGACCGTTTCTGCCCAGTTTGTGTACACATAAAGTCCTATGTTGACATTCCAACCCCCTTGTATGATGGTGATGTCTTTCCAGGAGACTTAGAATTCTAATAATTCGTAGAATTTTTCAACTTCCTTGTCATCATGATCTAATGTTGGAGTATAGGCCTGGATGATGGTAATGTTGTATTGTCTGTCTGATACACGGATGGAAATAAGTCTGCTGGAAATAGGGTTAAAACTGATGACGCTGTGGGTAATTACTTTCCTTACAATAAATGCCACTCCATGTTGATGCTGCTTCTCATCTCCAGAAAACCAAATTTTATTTCCATCTTGTGTAGGTGTTTTGCCAAAACCAATTCATCCGATTTCTGACATCCCAATGATGTCCCAGCAATAGCATTTCAGTTCATGGGTAAGTTCTTGGTTTCTTCCAGGGGTGTATAGGGTGCGGATGTTCAAGGTTACTGTTGTAAATTTTTTTATTGATAACCTGATACCATGTTTCACAGTAGCAGACATGCCCATCTTGAAGCAAATCAATGGAATGTGCGGTCGTTGTTAATCCAGGCCATGACCGATCCGGCATAGTTATATTTCGCTTCTCTTGCTTCATAATCCTTTCAGTGGGCTTGTAGATAACTTGGCAGTGTCCATCTCCTCTCCAAGACCTTTGCTGACAGCCAAAACGACTAATATGATGTGAATCACCTTCAGTTTGTGTAGTTGGTTGTCAAGTCTGTTGTCCAGCTATTGTCTGCTTCTGCAGACCATCTGTCCAGTAGTGCAGTGCAAACACTATGCCTTCACGTGGTTTAGCCCACCTACTGAAGTGGTTTACTTCTAAGATAGTAAACAACCAAATTAGGATTGACTAAGTTATGGTGCTGCAGCCACCAATTTACATAGATTTCATAATGTTCTTAGTGAGTATTCCTTTAAGTTTTCAATGAATTTGCTTTTTTTAATGCTTAGTACTAGTGTTCATAATATTTAATGAAGTAATGGCCTACATGGGTTAAATTTGGGCTGGTTGTATAAGTGTTGCATCAGCCACATATTGATTTCACTGACTGGTCAAAGTTTGAATTAAATCTTTCCAAAGTGCAGGGTTCAAACAAACCAATGATTAAAAGATTATTAAATGAATGTTTATTTTCAAAGCATTGAACAAAATCTGCATGTTTTAGAAATATTTAAATGAATATTAAAGGGGCACAATTTGAGAAAAGTTCTATCAAAGTTGGTCAGTAATTTTCAATATATTTTTTGAGATTCACATTCTTCTGAATTTTCTTGTCACTGAATGCCTTAGGGAACATTTTCCAAATTTAAATCAAATCTATGCATTAGGTTAAAAGTTACATCATTTTTTTTTTTTTTTACTGTAAATAATTTATACCTGTATAGTTAAATGTTTGGTAAAAACTATTTTCTTCAGTGTACCATAAATAAATAATTTCCTTCTGTAGCATGTACTGTAATACTTTCTGTATAATTCCTATTGATAATATTACTGTATACTGTAAATAAAGCAACTGGAATTAAAAATTAGTTTGGTATTTCACCTTGTGCAATCATCATTTACCATATATTGCAGTGCATCCTGTAAAAATATTTTAAGAATATGTAATGGAGAATTATAAGATAAAATAATACCAGTAAATGGCAAGAATAAAATAGAGGGAGACATAAGGAACACAACTGAAACATATGGTATCAGACAAAAGTGGTTCCCGCTGGAAAAGCAATACCTCAACGATAGAAACAAATTTGAAAAAAGATGAATGCAAATTGGAGAAAGAAAAAATTTTTCATTTATACAAGATATATGTAGATTTTAAGCTATACAAATAATAAATGATATTCTGCTCTTCATATAGCAACAGAAAGAAATAATCTAGGCTATTTGAGGCAGGCTAAAGCAGCTGACCTGTACCATTAGCTAAAGTGACAATGCAGGCCTACCAGGTAGGCTGGTCACTGAAAATGCATTAACTTTAACCCCCTTCCCACAAAAATTTACCTGTGTATAATGCAACTGGTCACTGAAAATGCATGATTTTTAAGCTTACCAAAAAGATTACCTGTGTATAACTATTTTTTTTTTCATTAATAAAATGATCATAATTTGCACTATACTCAAGTATATGTGGTAATCTGTATATTCTTTTGTGATGACCATATGTGTTTAAATATGGTTTACTGTACCAATGTTATTTCTCTAAAACTATTCAAGATAAAAAGTTTTATTATCTATTCTGCTTAGAACATAATATTTTATGGTTTATTTTATTTAAATTTTAGCTCCCGCTATCTAACATTAATCACACAGAAAAAATATTATAAAGGGAAATATTTCAGATCAAAATTTACCTAATAATTATGCATTCAGTATGTCAAATTCTAAATTGACATCTAACAATTGTGAATCAAAATAATTGTGTACTTACTTTGAACCTTTTATCCTGTAAAACTTTCTTGATAGCTACCAGTTCACCCGTATCAATTAGCTTGGCCTGATAAACCACTCCAAAGGAGCCATTTCCAATGACTTTTGTATCAGCATAACCAATCTCTTGGGGCCGGTCTGGACCCTGGCCAGGAGTTGCTAATACTGTGGTCACTTTACTGCCATCTTTGTCTTTGAAAAAAAATAAAAGAAAAAAATAAATATATTTATATATGTAAAGAAAAATATTCAGGAAGAACTTTCGATGGTTTCTCTCTCTCTCTCTCTATATATATATATATATATATATATATATATATATATTGTATTTAGGTAGCAATCCTTTCATGCAAGTTTTCATTGAATATGGATATTTATTCTGCAATAACAGAAATGTGGCACAAGGCCGAAATAGGGGAATGGGGAGAGGACGGTCTTCTTCTGTCTTAGTTTTAACTTAGCTAGCCGCAGACACTGACCCAATCGTACGAATAATATTCCTTACACCAAAACAACGCATTTGTACGTACCTTTCAAACTACAAACACCATAATACCTCATCGTCTATGAAAAATCTAACTAAACCCCATATATACAATACAATGTCTGTGAGGGGAGGGAAATATAACAATAATTCTAAAAATTAACCCCAATGTTTATTTACAATATGAGCACAATCTATTTACATGAAACTAAGGAAAATATTAGTAATAAAACCCCCCACAATCACCTACTGTGGCAGAAATACCATTTCTCTGGCCGAAATCAATGCGGGACTCTAATAGAATAATTCATTCATTCATCTCAATGTGACTCACACTAACACGCACTCATTCAAACACAACAACAAATACGAAAACACTCACGCTGAAACGAAAGGCATGCCCCAGATCCACCGGAGAACTGACATCACTGACCACCTAAAGAGGGAGGGATGGGAAGTTAAACTTAAAAAAAAAAAATAGGGACAAAAATAAAAGGGACCAATGAGCATACATACCCTAGCTAAGTTAACTAAATAAAAGAAAAGAAACTAAAACGTCAACAAACGAACCTAAACTAACCTAGTTTCTGGATGGGTTGCACTAGTTCAACCCAGGAAAAGCAATATCCTTTTGCCTAACCGCATCAAAATGCCACTCAAGGTCAGCCCCTTTCACACGACACAAACGCCGCGATGCACCCACCTTTTGCTGAATTCTGATGAAGAGAGATGCTTTTCCGTCCCTAATCTTGACTTTAAGCAGATGCTTACAGTACAAGATCAGTTCCTAGGTAAACTTCTCACCCATAGAATCCCTTCTGTCGCGTTGTCCAAATCATGACTCTCATAACTCCTAGCAAGCAGTGGAACACATTGTTCAGCCTTGTTTTCATTGAATATGGCAGACAAGGTGCTTTGATTAAGTTTTTTTTTTTTTTTAATACAATTTCTCATGTGATCTTTTAAGTTTTTTCTTTTCAGTAGATAAATTATATAAAAACTGCCTAATTGTTTTTTCTGGGTGTTTTTGGCTATACATTTAACCATTTTCAAGATTGAAATATACTAACTGTTAACAAGAAATAGATTGTTGTAGCTATGTATTTATATAATGTTTCATTTTCAAAACAGAGTCAAGAGTATCCATGTTCATAGTTGATATTTTTATCAATAAGGCTTCCAAGTATGTTACAAATAGTGTCCAGTAGGTCTCCATGAGTATTTAAATGAGACCTAATTGAGCTATGGTCAGAAAGATGTAGTGTGAGTCTTCTTGTCAAACATGTAGTGTGGCTTACATAATTATTTACGAATTTTGATTGATAAGGAACACAATTCCTTAATGGACATTTAAATTCATAACTAATATTTGTACTATTTAATTTTGTTCTAAGAGGTGAATTGTTATTTTTAACTATAAGGTTGGCAGTTGTAAATTTTTTGTAATAAATAATTAGTTTAATTTTTGCTATTGTCTACTGGTGTTGTGAATTTTTTTATAGTGTTCTTAATTCTAGTATCATCTTATTTGTAATTTTTGTTCATCTGATTTTTATACGAAATATTAATGTTTATGTTTTTATTCTCATTGTTGCTATTAGTTATCTTAGACAGAAAAAAGCCTAATTATGGAAATCAAACTGATTAGGAAATCTGTTATAAGCTTTTGTTTTATGTTATTTATTTCTTTAAAGAAAAAAGTGTGTGAGAGGATGAATTCTCGTGCACTCAAGGAAATTTTTAATAACATTTATTTTACATGTAAGAGGGCATTCACTAGAGAAATTAAGGTAGCAAGAATCTTTATTAGTTGGCTTTTTATAATATTTTTTAGTAAATGTCTTATTACTAAAAATCAACGAGAACATCTAATAAAAGGAGGTTATTTTTTTTTCTAAGTTTATATGTAAAATTTAGAATGGAATTTTGTTGAAATGTAATTTTCAGATTTTATATAATCTACTGAAAAGAAAAAATAAGATCAAATGAGAAATTGTATATATAAAGAAAAAAAAACTTAAAGCACCTTATTTGTCATATGCAATGAAATTTGTGTGTGTATGTGTGTGTATATATATATATATATATATATGAAAATCATTGTTCCTGAATGCTTCTTATATGTAAAGACAATAGGTCAATGAAAGAAATACAAAAAAAAAAAACAAATGTAATAATACTGATAATAAGACTAATAATATTTATTGTATATTAGTAAAGCTTTTGACCAAGTGGAAGATTGATGAGAAAGATGTTAAAAATAAAAATTTTTGAACACACCTGTGTCCTTTCTCAACCAGACATAAGAAAAAAAAAAAAAAAAGTGGGAGATTCTTTTTTTTTCCAGGGTAATTTGTTTTGCTTTTCATGTGTGTGTTATATGCCTCTACAACCCTCATCGTGGCAAACAACTTGTCCAAAACTATTAAATCTCTTCAGTAATGTAATATAACATTTAGGATGAAATGAATGATTGGTCAATCTTTCAAACAAATACTTATTACAAACCTTTAAGTTCATTTATCTTCAATAGTGAAATTAATAAAAAATACACTTATTGGAACAGATGAAAAAGACTTTGTGGACAGTTGGAATGGTCCTTTTGCATTTCCTCTTCTAATGGTGATTTGCAGCCTGAATTTGTATATAGCACATATTCCAGAAACATCCCATACCATATCATATCATCTCTTGAATGTGGTATTATACCAAAGTCCCATCTTAGGACAATAGCATTCAACAAGGCCATCAAAAATAAACAATTTCTGCCTTTGGTTAAAAAAAAACGTACTGGACAGAGATAATATCAATGACTTGGTCAATGTAAAAGTTTGTGTAATAGTATACTGCAACCAACTGACTGTGGTGCTCATAACCAATAATCTTCTATAATACTGCTAAGATAATGGCTTAAAGAAAAACTAAAAAATGCTTGTCAAAATTGCATATCTAAAATGTATCCATATTTTTTTTTTTTTTAAATGTAAAAATTTCATTTTAACCTCTGAAATAGGATCTAATCTCTATAATTAGTAAACAAATCTTTAAAAGAAAAAAGGAAACTGATTACATTTTGAAAATTGCCTAATTACATTACAAATTTTTATGGATCTATGTGCCAAAGGTAAGCTTATCCAGTTCATTTATTTTTTTTTATAAAATGTATCCAGTTTCATTTTTTAAAAGAAAATGTAAATAAATTTTCAATTTAATCAACAAATCCCAAAAATTAGAGAAAATATTGCCAGTCATGAATGTAAACGAAATGAAATGAATGACCATTAAAAAGGAAAACTGGACATTTATAAAAAAAAATTTCTATTTTAATTTTTAGACAAATGCGAGTGTGAAATTTATAGAACTAAGAATAGAAAATGCATAAAAACAACAGATAAAGTGAAAGTGATTCAAGTGTAACAGTTTGTACAAATTACAATATGTACTTTATACAGTTTTAAAATGCGTCAAAGAAAATATAAGAAAGATTTAAAATGAAATATCCATCAATGAAACAAGTCCGATTTAAAATGTCAATGTTCATTCACTAGGTCTGCAATACAAATTTTGATGCAACAGAAATGAATGTAGCATGTATATTGTTTTTGATTTGCATGTACTTTCAGTTGTGTGTG
>CAHIKZ030003013.1:0-32500 GCA_903632075.3 Acanthosepion pharaonis | reverse complement strand
CATCTGTCTATTCAAATGAAACAACTATTATGGGAATATTTCATTGACTCATCTTCTAATTTTTCAGGCAGAGAGATTTTTAACATTTATTCACATAATTATTCTATATTTTACACAATGTTCAGATAATTGTCGACGCTACATATACACACACATATACACAGACATGATATTGATGCAATTATGTACAAAAAAAAATATAAATTACACACACACATATTATACAAATTAAAAAATATTTCATACACACACACACACACATATACATACAAATACAGACACATTATACACAATTGGTTGAAAATAGTATACACACATTTTGACACACACTTTATCACACAAATGTTCACACACATCCATACAATGTGCTAGAAAATTCCAAGATACACACACAAAACACACATCCATACAGAGACACATTTTTTTTTGTGTATGGATATATATATACATATATACAGACACATATCTACACACACATATATATATATACACACACACACATATATATACACACACAACATGAACACACACACATCCATTGTTGAAATATGAACATCCACACTACACACACTCCACGTATCGAACGTTGTCTACACACATATATATATATATATATACATATATCCATACATACACATACACACACATATATACACACACATTTCACACTACATCCACACACCACATTTCTACACATATCTATACACACACATTTCTACACATATCTATACACACACATTTCTACACATATCTATACACACACATTTCTACACATATCTATACACACACATTTCTACACATATCTATACACACACATTTCTACACATTTCTATACACACACATTTCTACACATTTCTATACACACACATTTCTACACATTTCTATACACACACATTTCTACACATTTCTATACACACACACACATTTATCTATACACACATTCTATACACATACACACACACATTTCTACACACACACACATTTTTCTACATTCTATACACATTTCTACATTTCTACACATTTCTACACATTTCTATACACACATTTCTACACATTTCTATACACACACACATTTCTATACACATCTATACACACATTTCTATACATATTTCTATATACACACATGTCATGTAAAAAGGTTTCTGCACACATATCTATACATCTACACATATCTATACACATTTCTACACATATCTATACACACACATTTCTATGCATCTATACTATACATTTCTACACATGTCTATACACATACATATTTATATATATATATATATATATATATATATGACACACAAACAGCATGGTCTGCCATGTTTTGTCATTGTTGATTCAAAAATCGTATGACTGATACAGCAATTGCTATGACTTAACTTAAAATGTTTTTGCTCCTAGCTGACTTTAAAGAAAGGCCTTTTGCTGTCCTGATGTTGCTAAATGCCTTCGTGCCTATCTCACACTGCAAATTTTTTCTAATGTCTATAGTAAACATTAAATCTGTTACGAAAAAAGAACTAAACAAAACGAACGTAAAACAATCAGATTTAAAAACCACTCAGAATTGAAAAACCGAAGAGAAAAAGAATGTTAACAACAAATACTTTTTCACACCCATCCCAATTTTTATGGAATCGAATCAACATTGAGTTTACGCAAGCAAATGAGCTAATTGGAGAAAGTGCCATGCAGATTTAAATTTTCCACACTTGTGACGTAATGCAGGTAACGTATTTTTTTGGTATGCTAGTTAAGATTCGGTCAGTCAGTTGTTGGCTCTCATGCTGGCCACAATAGAATATTCCTGCCTATTCGTTGGCAGCCAGCTAAAGGCTCTCACCCTGGCTAGCAAGCAAAAATGGGTCGAAAACCACATGAAAAACTGCCGTAGTAGTATGAAAAAAAAAATCGATTATTTCCACTATCGATGAGAGTTGCGAAATGCAAAGTTGGTCTTGGCCTTTCCGGTAACTTGTAAAATTTGGTGCAAATCAGTTGAAAATTGCGGCCGTGCATTTGTTACACACACACACACACACATATATATATATATATATACACACACACACCTGTTGTCGCTAAACTCCTCTCACTGGTGCTCTATCCCAGCGAGGGTGGCAAATATATTTATACCTACCACCCAGACAACGCCAAGTGAATTGCTGGTATTGGCTTGCAGAATTTTATGGGATGTCACTCCATCACAAGCAAACAGGGAAAGATGCAACACAGAATCTTCCAGTGACGAAAATGAAGATACAACAAAACACGTGATTAAAAGTATAAGCTCCTTTTATTAATAGAGAAAGAAATAAAAACTGAGCAGAAAGAAAACTGAGCAGAAATGAACAAAATGTTTACATTTCAACAACTTGGGCGTAATTCACTTAATTTTTGTCTGAAAAGATGTGTGCAATGAAATTTTGTTTAAAATGTTTGTGTGTGTATTTTAGGGCTGAGTGAAAAGAAAAATAAGTTTCTGTCTTTTTCTTTTAAAAAAAAAAAAAACAAGGAAAATAAATTGACCCAAACAAATAAACAAACAAGCAAGTCACTCCCGCAAAAATGGATTATCCAAAATGCAACACTGCCCCATATATATAACCAGTTGAGAAAAAATCCAACACTCACAGGCTGACGATTGTGTCTAGCATGAAACATCCCGTTGCCTCTGAGTGTTTACTTCAATGTTCACTTTATATTTATATACACTATCTCTAATATTGAGCACTTTATCCTATAAATATAGCACACCTTAAAACTATATATATATATATATATATATATATATATATATATATATATATATATATATATACACACACAAAAAATGACCAGGTACCAGTTTAAGTTTCCTGGTTATTCAATTAATATTCAAATGCTATTATTTTTACAGTACAGAGCACTTTTGTAAGAAAGGATAATTTTGGACAGACTGTATATAGAGCTGTTATTGAAACTGGAATCGTCAATTTGGTTGTCTGGACCTGTTGAGCAGTTTGTTTTGGCTTAATGCTTCAGCTCATGTAACATGACATCACTTTCTCTTGTTATTGAGTGATTTTTGCTATGCTGGCAAAACTTTATGGGTTGATTCTTTTTTTTTTTTTTGTTTATTATTTTAGATCTTGGTTGGATGAACTACCCTACCCAATTTTACTGGTCCAGTGTTATATAAGGTGAAAGTTTACTGAAAGTTACTGGTTACCTGAAGAGTTTGTGCACAGACATGAAACAAAGTAGTCATTGCCTACGTGGTTATTGAATTAAAAAAAAAAAAAAAAAAAATAAATATATACACACGCACACACACATACATGCATTTATTTACACTATATACATACATACATACATACATACATACATATACACATATATATATATATATATATATATATATATATATATATATAGCTAGCATAACCTCATATCTGAAGGCACCCGTCTACTAGGGCGTCTAGCTAATCCCTACTGCAGACGCTCACTCAGGCACATTTGTGTTTGATCAATGCCAACAGAGCCCAACTGTGCTTTATACAACTATGCTGAGCAGACCTTAGTTACAGTTCATGGGAGAGCGCGTTATCTAGTGTAACCAACAATTTGAACAAGATCAGCACGCTCAAGTTCACAGCCACGATAAATTGTGGCTTCGTGCTAGCACAGCTATCGATAGCCCACAAGAATTCTGCCTATCCAATGTCACTCATAAGACTTGGGTCAACCCATAGTGTGGCTTTCAGGCACTTTTGAAAGCTGCCGCACGCTGGGAACATACATTATATATGTGTCAAATCACTGGATCAACCAGTATTATGATTACTTTCAAGTGTGAATTGAGATCTCCAAACCACTGGTGCATTTTAGCATAGAGAAACGTTAAAATTCCCTTCCCTTTCTGCCATGCGCCGATGGCCTAGGTGTAAGATATTTGAATGATGTCAGGTTTTAATCCAGGCTTGAAGCAATCTGATGCCTAGCCACACTGAGGAGCTATGATGCAGCAAAACATTCTGTCTGTGGATGACTATAACTCACTCTACCACTATCTGTACACATCAGATCAAATTGCCTGTGGGTATCTTCAGGAAGTTCAACAGGAACACCTTTACACACATCCCTTTTAAGCTTTGCATGCCTCCTCTTCTCCTCCTTAAAGTGACACCGTCCAGCTTCATTCCAATTATTACTGATCAGATATACATTCCTCACAGTGCTCAATCTTGCATTTATTCAGTGCATCCTAGGTTTGATGACATTTCTCTTCCTTTTTCGCAGCTCACCACTGCTTTGGAATACAGCTGTCATCCATTTTGATGAGGGATTGGTCCACCAAAGTTGATGTTTTAGTATCAAGGATTCATTACTATCACAGTCACTCCTCTCTAGCACATCTACATCACTAACAAACATTTGCCAGGTAATGCCAAGGATACAATGTAAGCATTACTGGTGGAGTATCTCATTTGTCTGCAGTAAACCACCCATGTCTTACAAGTATAAGGAAATGCAGTAAGCATACATACACAATAGATCTTTAGATCTGCCGAGACCACAGATGTTTCAGTTTTCCAAATGCGTCACTAGCTTTTTCTTTGCGGTTTAAAATTTCAACATGATAGAAGATGCTCCCAAGATACACAGCCTTCAAATTTTCTATAGAAAAAAAAAAAAGATGCCTGGTTCACGATATGGCTTTGTTGGAGCTGGTTGGTACATGACTACTGTCTTCAAACTAATAGTTTCAGTTCTTAAAGGCCTGTTCAAAAATGATTGAGAAACACAGGATAAATAGGGTTGGTTTCAAGAATGTCAGCCTGCTTAACTCCATTTTAAACTGTCACTAGCTCAGAGAGCTTTCTATGAACATTAACCCATGCCTTCATATCATCTTGAAACAAGCAAAGGGAAACGAACTTTTCAGGACATCCCAGTTTCCCTAAAATATTCCACAAAGCCTTTCTGTCTATGGTGTCAAATGCCTTTGTCAAGTCAACAATTACCTGGTAGAGATTTATATTCTGCTCGACACTTTTCTTGCAGTTGTCTGTCTGTGAAGATCATATCTAGTGCCACGCCCCACCCTTAAGCCTGACTGTGACTCTGGAATAGCAACAAGCAATCTAGCAGAACTCCACAAAAAACCTTACTGACAACTGACAACAGTGATATGCCACAATAATTTCCAGTCATTTCTGTCCCCCTTGCCCTTGTACAAAACAACCATGACAGCATCTTTCCAGTCATCAGGAACACTTATTACTCCAGGCAACTAGCAACAACAAATGAAGCCAATGCAAAAAACTTTCTCCTCTGTGCATAAAAATCTCGGCATGCCACCCATCAATTCCTAGTGACTTTCCACCATTATGCTTTCTGACAACCCACCCAAATGTTGGAGGCTCCGTGAGAAATTCTTTAGCAGACTTCAGGTATAGATCCGATAAGTGCTTATTGAGAAGCTTGTCAAAATATTCACGCCATCTCAATAGAATATCATTGGGATCTCATAGAATTTTTTTTGCCATCCTTAGGAGCAACAAATGAAGTAGAAGGCCCGTAAACTTCATGAAATATATTGTACATGGCCTTAGTATCCTACACATCTGATGCAAGCTGTATTCATCAGCTTTGTCACTCCACCATTTATCCTTCATCGTGCACAGATTTCACTGTATATCAGCTTTTATTGCCGCAATTTCCTTCTGATCACCAGGTAAATCATTATGAAGTAATGCCAAGAGCTTTTCTATGTGCTTGTCATTCTGATACTTATCAGTAAATCATGTAGATTGCCTCCTTGAAAGTCCAGTTATTTTCACTTACTAAAGCATCCATCATATTGACTAGATTATGTCTAACCTCAGAAACTTGCAGACAGCTAATGTACAGCCTCTTTGGAAGTGATAACCCTCCTTGTCTTACCTTTTTATGGACAACACACTTAACTCTTGCTCTTACCAGGTGATGGTTAGTCCAACATTCAGCCCCACACATCACATGCACAATATATAAATCTTGTACATCATGGCACCTTACAAGAACACAGTCAATCATGTGCAACTGTTTTGTCTTATATTTGTTCTTTTGCTGAAATATTGTGCTACCAATGAACAGGTCCAGTTCTGTGCACATTTGCAACAACAGACTATTGCTGTTGCACTTTCCAATCCCATGCTTACCAAGAACTTTCCATGCCTCAGTCACAACCCACCTGTGCATTAAAATCTCCAAGAATTCAAATTTTGTCTGCTACATGTACTTTCCTAACAAGAGACTTTAGTTCATTATAAAAAGCTTCCTTTACTTCATCTGTGCAAACAATGGGTGGGGCATAAACACCAATCAAGGTTGCATATCTTCCACATACTAGAGGAAAACTGATTATTCTATCATTGACACATGTCAGAAACTCTTTCAACTGACTAATTATTGATGTCCTAATGGCAAAAGCAACACCTGATTCTCTTTCCCTAGAGAAAAATGTATAGCCACCAGATTTCTCCATGAAATAAGCCTCCCCAAGAAATCTAGTTTTCAAAAGGGCTGCAACATCCATATATCTTTGGAGCTCCTTAGCAACCAGTGCAGATCTTATCTCAGTTCGCTATACATTTGCTTCAATATCAAGTAAAGTACACACAATCTAGCATCCAAAATTGAGTGGTTTGCACACAGTAGCTGCGGCTTCCTGGGACACCTACTGGGCCAGACCCTTTTACATCTGGTTTTGGAACCCTTATTGCCATTGACTGATTGTATTAAACACCTTCATTGTAATGCAAGTTGCCTTTTCAGGCTATAGCCAGCCATAATTCTACATTAAGATGACAAGTGCAGAAAAGATCTCCAGATATTAATATCTGTGCATGAAGCCTTCATAGTGGGGAAAAGGCAGTGCACAGAGCTAGTCCCACTCTCTAAGCAAAAGATGATATTTACCAAAAAGAATAGCAAGTGACATCATTGGATACCATCAAAAGCCACCAGTGTTATCTCAGAATTTTCCTTCTCCTAGATGTTTGCCTTGACTAAGGAGGACATCTTCCCCGGTGGTTTAAACACACACTCAGAAACCAGCCTGAGCCTTTCTATGTCTCAGCATCATGTCTCACCTTACTCCATTTTTGGGGGGGAGGGGGAAAGGTAACTATTTACCCATAGCTGGGACCCTAAGAAGTATTACCAAACCTCTGGTCAGGGTGGACCAGGGAACAGCAGTAATTAAGTGGTTTGACACTCCTCGAAACCTGATCTGAGGCCTTGCTGTCAGATATAGTTTGTGTTACCCAGGATTATATATATATATATATATATATATATATATATATACACACACACACACACACGTCACCTAATTTCTGGATAGCTACCTTTGCATCATGTACCTGTTTCAAACAAGAAGCTATTCCCAATACCTAATGAGGGGCGGTATGCCCACTGTGCAGTGCTCTAAGTTTGCTGGATTTTACATTAGTAAAGAATAACTAAACTGGACACTATTGAGAAGGGATCTCAAAAAAACCTTTAGTGGGTTCTGGTTATCTTGCATCTGCTAGTCACTGGATGTTGGCTATCAAGAGTGGTGTGTGTTATACAAGTATATGTCACTTTATAATCCAGTGATGTACAGATGTCCTGTCAACTTGATATGTGATCGTATTCTGCTGTCTAAAGCTGGACACATTAAATATCTGGAATCATATTAGAGCCTTCTGAAGCAGCACAACCTCGGTGAACAGGTGATACTGGTTGTGTGATTTGCAGTAAGGTATGGAAATCTACAACTGGATCGAAGAGAGATATGGTAATGCACAAAGAACAGATATAGCAAGATCCGATCAATCCTATGAAGACACTAGAGTTTATCTGTCGTCTATGTTTCAAGCCATGCAAGTCAGCTGCTGGTTTGAAGAATCACTTTCGTAGCCATTCAAGAAGGGGTGGCGAGGAGCAGAAGAGGAGATTTTGATGTTGGAGCTTTGGCAAATGGCAATCATTTGTAAAGATGGAGCAATCAAGATTTTTTGTTCCCATTATATATATATATATATATATATATATATATATATATATGAGAGATAGATATTATATAAACCTTTAGAGTAAATTGAAGCACAAAGATTTTAAATTCGGAATTTTTGGACACACCTGTGTTCTTTTTTAACAATGCAAGGAATAAACAAAGAAATGGGACTTACTCTTCCAAGGAATACAATTGTTATTGTTGCTCCCTGTGGAAATTAGATTCTCTGAGTGAACCCAAATTTCTGTTTAATCCCTCAATGTGATTTTATTTTAAAAATATATTTCAACTACAATCTGCGTCTTGTTGACTGTTGAATTAAGAGGCTAAAAGCATGCATCTGATGTCTTCAATGATATGAAATGGTTGATTGAAGTGTGCTGCAACAGGAAATTGTTTCTGTTTTTTTTTTTTTTTTAAAATGGTTGTTGAAGCAAAGACAGAATTCCATTCCAGTTTCTCCAACATAATTTGTAGCAGAAATGTAAATATATAAAATTTGAACTGTTACAAGTGGTTTGAATATCATGTGAGTGCCAGGGGGTGTGAAATTGCTATTAATATGTTTACAGGCTTGGTATTGAACATGTGTTTGTATATTTTTATAAATAAATAAATAAATAATGATAACCAAAAAAAGTCCTTGCCATTTTTTTTTTTTTTTTACATCTCATACGAGGAAGTGATCACTGATATGTAAGTGTATTGTGCATACAGATCAGTCATAGCTTGCGCAGTAGCAAGGAAACATGCCAGTTTCAAAGCAGCTCATTCAGGATTGTCTGCTATGATTTTAACCTTTGTCTAGCTGGAGGTGAAAATTGTTTCCGTACACTTCTCTCCCTTTGCTGCTCTAGTTACATTGTGTCATCTCACAAGGGTTGCTATAAATAAACACTTGTCAATTGTTATTTCTGGTATTTTAAGATGGAAATAGCTTACTACTGCTTTTCAACAAGGCTAAGGTTTTTATCACCATTTTGTCGTCTTCTACACTCTACAAGAGGTGTAACATCAATTAAACCTACATTAATTTTGACAATTTTTTGTGAACAAAAAATGGCTACATCAACAGCAAAGTAAGACTCCAAAATCTATACACACAATACAAAGGAATGACAATTTTAAAATAGTAGGTGCTCATGTTTTTTTTTGCACACTCAAAAAATGCAGTGGCAGGGGAACAATTCTAAAGGTTAAGCTGGGCTTGTCTGCAGCTGCATCGTTGCCATTTATGTCAAGCTTTGGCGGATAATACGAGTGAACACACCACCAGACATTGGTTCCAGAGGGTCAGGTCAAGAGATCTGTTCCTTTGTAATGAATCCTGAAGTGGCTGACCACAGAGGAGGACAACTGTAGTGAGCTTGCCAAATGCTTCCAGATTTGATGAAACAGGTAAGGCATACAAGTTGAGGATATGGGTACCCCACCTCACCTTAACACCCATGCAAGATCATGTTCTGTGTATGGTGGACTAGTTGAAAAGTGGTGCACTAGGAGATGCTACCTATGGGCCAAATTATCACTGTGAACCTGTACTTGTGGCAGTTGGATGGTGTACAACAGGCACTGAAGTATAAGAAACTAGCATTGGTCAAATGCAAAAGTGTATTGTTTCTCCAGAACAATGCCAGGCCTCATGAGACATGGATAGCCAAGGATTCCATATGGCAACTTGGCTGGAGACAATGTGCCATCCACCTTACTCCCCAGACCTTATCACTTCTTCCATTTCTTGGACAACCACATTTGTGAGAAATCCTTTGCAAATAAGGCAGACTTGCAGCAGACACTCACACTTCTTTGTGCCGCAAAGGCTTTCATACAGCTGGATGCTGATTATTTTGAGGATTTTTGCACACACACAGAGGAGGATCAGCAGGAAAGGTGGAGAGAAATCACATTCATTACACCGAGACCAAGCAATCACTCTGTTTACAGTTAGAAGGTTGCCGGGTCACAATGCATATAGCCACTAAAATTTTAAGCTATAATCAGAGTACAACTTGCTGATTATTGTAAAGAAATCCATGCTAAATGATATTGCACAACCCGGACTAAGTTCAGCAATTGCTGAACCTGACGTGGTCACCAGCTTACACAAATTATTACACCTGCCCCGATGAATCTTAGCTGACACATGTTGATCACTTTGGATCTCCAACTGTTGATGAGTTCTCCCTATGTGGTCAGCCCCACACATACTTATATTGATATATTATGGAGTTTATACGAGGTGGAGGAAGAAGATCCTTATAAACAGCTCTCAACACAGGTCGAGATGAATATACTAATGGATTTGCCAAAAACATAGCAAAATTTAACAGATTTGCTTAGTAAATCCAGTACAAACCTTATTTATGGGAGTTGCAAATAGACAGGACATTTCTCTGGGCCAGCCAATTTGGGCTTCTTAAATTGTGCCATCTTGGCATGAATGCCTGACTGTATAGTGTCCAATAGAAAACCATTATCCACTAACATCTTGGTGACAACTCAATCTCTGATTATAACTTGGTTTGAGAACATATTTTAACAGTTTGATACACCAGCATCTTAAGATTCAGTTTCTACTGTCTCAGACAAAAAGAGTCTGATGGTGTATATGAACTTGACAAAGGAGCCTTGTGATACACAGAAGTGGAAATTATCTGACTTGTGCACTAATACATCAAGAAATGCAAAAGTCATATTTTTCTTTTCACATGTGAATCTGAGAGCTGGATGAAAATCATTAAGTAACCATAAAAAAAAATTTCTGATTGTTCCTCACTATCAAAGACTCAAAACAGGTCATCCATATATCTGTGATAACAATGGGTTGACTCTACAAGCCACTAGCCTCATAAAATCCAACAAACATGTTGGCCAGGAGCAGATCCAAAAGACTATCCAGGGTCATACCATTAATTTGTTTGTACATCAAGCTGTTAAAAGCTAAATTCTTGAATGTGGCTTACCACATAAACTCAATGAAAACAGCCTCCAAAATATGAGGTGGGGGAGATAAGTAACTGATACAAAATTGCAGAACAATTGCTTCCCTTAAGGGAACACATATAAACAAATTATTGATATCAAATGAGTACATAAATTTATCAGTGTCAATGGGATAATTTTTGCATAAAAGTAGGTATCTCAAACTGCCCTAGTTATATACAGAACTAACGAAAATGTTTGGGAGCATGTTGCTGCACCCAGTAGAAGTCAGGTTGAAGCTTCTAGTAGGTATCCCAAACTGCCCTAGTTTACATGTGTAAAATAATGAAATTTCCTTCCATTTCACTGCTGGTATCAAGGCTATTTTGAAAATTTTTTTTTTACAAAATCTCCTTTTTTAGATTAAATTTTTTCTTATGCGGTTTTAGTTTTTCTTCTACATCTCTTTAAATTATGCCACTTTTTCAATGATGGACAGTGATTTTCCATATTTTCAAAGTTGTTTTCACCATAAATTTAATTTTGCATAAAACAGATGGATCTGACACACAAAATTTGTTTTGCTGACCAAGTAACAACAAGGCCAGATGAATCCCATTTCAAATCAAGACTTGGATATTAGTAAAATTTGGTTTTTTTAATGATGCATTTTCAAACTATATATATATATATATATATATATATATATATATATATATATATATAAATATACTAAAATTAATTTACATTAGTTTTTTTTTTTAATGAATTTTCTTAAATACATTAAACATAACTCATTATAAAATGAAAAATATACTAGATATATTTTTAGTCCTTTAAATTTAGACTCCTCAAGTTTTAAACTGATAGAAAAAAGTGAAGACATTGTGGATGGTTCTCCTAGACTTCCTCTCCTCATGATTTGCCACCTGAATTTCTTTAATACCTCCACTAATTCACTGACAAAAGTGTATAGTATGATGAAAAAAGTGCCCAAACTTAATAAAAACAATTTTTTTTTGTCAAAATGGTTGTTATTATTAAGAAAGACCAAGTATTTTTTTTTAATTATTTTTAAAAATGTTTACTCCTTTCTAACACATCTTAATTTAGGTTAAAATCATGTTTTTATGTATCAGTGGTGTAACAGAACTGGTAACAGAAATTTTCTCTACAGTTTTCTGATAAATAACACATTAATTTGAAAATTTTGCAAAAATCAAATAATTCTTAGATTTTAATGAAACTTTTAGGAATTAATCAAAAATGAATGAATTTATTTTTGAAATTATTATAATTTTTTTTTAAGAAAATCTTGGTATTTTTTTTTTTAAATGCTACCTCAGAATGTATTCCAAACAGAAAATGAAATCTATTAGAATCTAAACTTTTCTGTTCACTTTTAGAAATCATTTAAATTCATCTATCTTTGACAAATTTGTAAACTCTTCCAAAGTAAAATATACTTTTCTGAAACTGAGTATTAGATTATTTAAAGTATAATTAATCTGATTTGAAAAAAATTGTTTACTTTAAGTTTAAAATAAGAGGAATAGGTTTTTAAAACAAACAGCAGCAGTGATTACGTGCTTGCCACTCATTGATCACTTACCAAGCATAGATAAGGTATTGATGTATTTATTGTTGTTCTATGGCAACTGTAAAACTTAAGGAAATGACGTGTGAGCGCCATTTTTATATAATTTTTAAAATATTGGAAAATATTCTCTAATTTAATTTTAGCAATGCTGAATTTAAATTTACTATAGTCATCGCACTTATTTTCTGAAAGCGCAAAAATGCTAATTGTAATTAAATGTCAACCACACTGACATGAAATAAAAAAAAAAAAAAAAGAAAAAGAGAAAAACATTTTTAACCAAAATTTCAAATATACTAAAAAGGATAAAAAAAACAAAACAAAACAAACCTACTTTGTTCTTTCTTAATAATCAAAAACATTTTGATGATAAAACTTTTTTTTATCATGCCATGTTGCTTTTCCATAAAAAAGTGGAGGTACCTACATAATTTTATCAAAAGTTTTGAAAATAAACACGATATCAGCAATTGAAATTTACTAAATTTCACTATTTTGACCAGTTCTTGCAGTGTTAAATAAGGCAGTTTGGAATACCTATCAATATTCAAATAGGTATAACTAAAATATGATACCAAATAAAATTCAAATAAGCTTTTGTGGCTATATCTTTTGAAAGTAGGATTTTTCCATGTAGGTGAGAAAAACAGCACAAACATCTCTGAAAAGAATTAAGAAATAACTTTTATGTAATTTGGTATGACAAAATATTATATTCTGTGCTAATACAGTAACAAGTAAAAAGAGATGTTATTTGCATAAGACTCGTTTTCTGCTCGATTCTGTACTTGGAATTTGTGCAAGTTGGGAATAACACTTATTCCCTTCAGTTCACCAAGTCAGACTTCTCCAAGTTTAGTTGCCCCAACTGGTTTCTGCTAGTCTTTTCCTGCTCAACGTTTGTGTTTGGTCATGTGATTCGGCACGTGTGTGAGAATCTATATTTTTGCTGTTGCTCAGACCTGTTACTGGGGATAGCCTAACTGTTTTTTGGTTAGTGACTACTACTGGGGTCATTCCATGTCAAAACACCAGCAAAAAGTTGAAATCTGCACCCGCCAACATCGAATTACTTGTAATTTGGCACAAATGTTCCCCTTCATGAGTTAGGAAAAGTGTGCCAAATTATTTTGTGCTAGACTTTACCATTCCAATTTTTTTTTGGGGGGGTATAATTTTCCTATTTTGCCTTTAAATTAAGGCCACGCAACGTCGCCGAATTTCAGTGTTTTTTTAAAAATTAAAGAAAAATACTTCCATACCTTCAATATTTCTGAAATTTGGTATGTAGAGCAAATAAGAAGTGTAGAATCCAAATATTTAACTATTTTAAGCCTATACTTGATAGAAAATTTTATTTTGCTCATCCTAATACATGACCCCAAAATCAACAACTTTTCACCTATGTAGCTTACGGTCAGTCTATCAAAAATACAACCTCTTCAATTTTCATAATATTTCTTGCCTAACATCTACAATGCCTGCTCAAGTTCAACAGAACAATTTGTGAGGGTTTTATGTCTACTTTAGAAGATATGACCCTGCCAATTTTAGAGTTTTTTCCTACGTATGTGCAGGATTTCTGAGAAAGATTATAATTAAAGACAATCATCTTAATGCTCCATGACCTCTAAAATGTTGATATTATGCTAAGTAACTTCTTAAACTATTCAATAGGATTGTTTTTATTAATTTAAAAAAAAAAAATTATTTAAATATATTTTACAGATATTACTTTTTGTACAGATAGATCGTCTTTAAAAAGCGGTAAACATTGCCTCATGTATGATAATCAACAGTGCATAGAAAATTTGTAAATGGCACTTAACAAATGAAGTTAAAAGAAATTCTTTCTGTTTGTGTTTCTTTTAATTTTATTTTGGTAAATTATATTCATGAAACCAAAAAACATTTGATTTTTTTCATTCTCAAAAAAAGTCATGATAAATGTGAATCTTTAAAACATAATATTTGAAGTTGGCACTTAACATTTATATAGTTGAAGGAAACATTACTTTTTTTTAAATTTTTATTTTAATTTTTAAAATAATTTTTCAAGAATTATTTTCATGAAACAAAAATATTTGATTTTGTTTTAATCAGAAGAAAGTTATAAAATTGAATATAAAAGAATCTTTAAGAGATTACATTTAAACTACACTATGCACTGTTTGGTCCTGAAACAACTGTCACTTACCATCCAGTATCCAAGGAGAAAGGTGGTATTTTTCTAATTACTTGGATTTTTTACTTGCACACTGTATTTGAAGTACAGTATTTTCTTTTTTCAGTTAAAGATGAATTGTTCTATTTGTACTGAACTATCAGTTGAAACATGTCATAGTTTATTCAATGATAAACAGGTTGGATTGATTTCAGTTGATCAGTTGGATGCAAAGCTTATACCCTATAGAACAGGACTTGATGAGGATAAAATACAGACTGTTACCATCACAAGCAGACCTTGTTGACTAACTATGAATGACTTGAAAAAAAAAGATGTAATCCATTTAAAAATCATAAAATGCAAATCAAAGGTGGTTTGAAACTAATTTCATTGGAGATGGCAGACAAGGCAAAGGCTAAGTTGGTATTAATCCCAGGCAAGAAACTCTGCCCAAATTGTCGAATACAAATCCAAAAACTACTTCCCAATGATGAAGAACCAAGACATGTATCGGATGAGGAAATACAAGAACTTGAAGCAGGTACTTCTGCAGAATCAGAAAAGAGTAGTAATAATGAAGAACCAAGATGTGTATCAGATGAGGAAATGAAAGAGCTTGATACAAGTACTTCTACAGAAACAGAGAAGAGAAATATCAATGAATGTTTCTCTGCTATTGAAATTTCTCCACTGAAAACAAAAGAGCTTCATTACTCAGGAAAAGCTACTTTAGGTAAGAGAAAAAATTTTTTTCTGCAATGTAAAGTAGCCAAGTCATTAAAGGTTGACTGTTGAATGATGAAGCTTTAAAAATTAAAAAGGAGATTTTAGATAAAGCTAAGTGTTTGATAAAATGATAGAGCTTCTTGTAGCAAAAGTGAAGACAGTGGAATCAACTAAAATCAAAATACAGATCTTGACACTTGCCCCTACCAACTGATCACACAAAAAAGTCATGGATGTGTTTGGTGTTTCAGAACACATTGTATGCAAGGCTTGCAAATTGTGTTTGGAAAGAGATATTTTAGCTGTGCCAAAACCAAAAAGGGGCAAGTCTTTGCCTGCTGATATTTCACAGGTGAAGCATTTTACCAAGGTGATGAATATACTCATCTGATGCCAGGCAAGAAACACTACGTTATATTCATCAGCAGAAAAGACTCATCTTGTGCAACCTAAATGAGCTCTTCAGAGCATTCAAGCAACAGAATCCAACAGTACCTTTGGGATTTTCAAACTTTTGTAGTCTAAGGCCGAAATAGTATGTCCTTGCTGGTAGTGCAGGTACGCATGTTGTATGTGTATGCACTATCCACCAAAATATGAAATTATTACTGGAACCATTGAATGTATCATATAAAGATCTCTGCAAATATATTGTCTGTAATACCAGTAGCAGAGAGTGTATGATTCATAGGTGCCCAAATTGTCCTAAATCATCAGGGCAGCTTGAAAAATTTCTTTATGACACCATGGAAGGACATATTGATAATGGTGAATCAATAGAGTTCTCCCAATGAACAACTGACCGATTGACTTTGACAACACAAAAGGAATCCTGTTAAGCTTACAGTGATTTAGTTGTTTTGCAACTGAATAAATTAGCACCTCATTCTGACTTGGCTAAATCACAATCAAGGTACTTAAAGCAAAGGAAAGAGGAGATTAGTGAGAATGAAATTTTTTTTTGAATATTGTAAATCTGCAATTGAAGGTATCAAATTCATTCTGGTTGAAAAGGAAGAAGCTGAGGAAGTGAATAGGAGTCTCACCATGAGATTCGAAAATGCATCCACAGTCCCAGGAACAAGAAGTTTTCATCAATTTATTCCACTCACCAGAGATAAAATAGCTATGAAACAATGTAGCGAAGATGAAAACTATGATCTAATATATGACTTTTCTATTGGGACTGAAGAAAAACCAGTAAATTCTTTTGTTTCAGGATATGTTTATTGCAAGTGCGACAATAAAATTTGGATTGGCATGGTCCAGGAAATTGATATGGAGAATAAGGACTTGCTGATTAAGTCCATGCACCCAGCTCTTCCATCACATTCATTTTACTGGAAAGAAGATTTTAAGGATATATGTTTTGTACCATTAATGAATATTCTGTGCACTGTTGATGTTCCTACAACAAATGGTAGAGTTTATCATTTTTGCGAGAAGGATAAATTATCTTTGCAAAAGATTATATCCAAAACAATTTAGTCTATATGCACAACGAAATTTAGTACATAGTGTAGTTTAAATGTAATCTTTTAAAGACTCTTTGTATATGCTTTTTTATTATGATTTTCTTCTGAATGAAACAAAATTCAAATATTTTTGTTTCATGAAAATAATTTTGAAAAATTATTTAAAAAAATTAAAATTTTAAAAAAGTAATGAAAGCATTTCCTTCAACTATATAAATATGTTAAGTGCCAACTTCAAATATTATGTTTTAAAGATTCACATTTATCTTATGACTTTTTTTGAGAATGAAAAAAATCAAATGTTTTTGGTTTCATGAAAATAATTTACCAAAATAAAGTTAAAAAAAAACACAAACAGAAAGAATTTCTTTTAATTCCATTTGTTAAGTGCCATTTACAAATTTTCTATGCACTGTTGATTATCATACATGAGGCAATGTTTACCGCTTTTTAAAGACATCTGCAAAATATATTTAAATAATTTTTTTTTTTTTAAATTAATAAAAACAATCCTATTGAATAGTTTTAAGAAGTTACTTAGCATAATATCAACATTTTAGAGGTCATGGAGCATTAAGATGATTGTCTTTAATTATAATCTTTCTTGGAAATCCTGCACATACGTAGGAAAAAAACTCTAAAATTGGCAGGGTCATATCTTCTAAAGTAGACATAAAACCCTCAAAAATTGTTCTGTTGAACTTGAGCAGGCATTGTAGATGTTAGGCAAGAAATATTATGAAAATTAAAGAGGACGTATTTTTGATAGACTGACCGTAAGCTACATAGGTGAAAAGTTGTTGATTTTGGGGTCATGTATTAGGATGAGCAAAATAAAATTTTCTATCAAGTATAGGCTTAAAATAGTTAAATATTTGGATTCTACACTTTTATTTGCTCTACATACCAAATTTCAGAAATATTGAAGGTAAGGAAGAATTTTTCTTTAATTTTTAAAAAACACTGAAATTTATGACATTAAGATGGCCTTAATTTAGAGGCAAAATAGGAAAATTATCCCCCAAATTGGAATGGTAAGTTCTAGCACAAAATAATTTGGCACACTTTCCTAACTCATGAAGGGGAAACATTTGTGCCAAATTTCAAGTAATTGGCGTCGTTGGGTGTAATGCCCTGGTGAATTGACATGGAATGACCCTGCATATTTAAAGAGATAGGAGGAGTTCACATGTTTTATTAATAGAGAGATGGGAAAAGATAGGTGGCTAAGTGTAAAAGGTGTGTGTGGTTAGAAGTTTGGGGCAGCATCCAAAGTTTTCAACTTAGAAATTTTTGTGATAATTTTGAAGTTTATGTGCCTTTTTTCTTTTGTTAATGATGGGACCATTTTGATATGAGTAGGTAGACAACCCTGAATGCAACAAATTTAAAAATACCACTAATCAACTTTGAAAATACAGAAATCACTGTTCGTCATTGAAATAGTGACAATTTAAAAAGACGTGGTAATCACCAAACATGAGAAAAAATTGTACCTTTAGAAAGAGAAAGATTAAATTGTGTTTATATACTAATTTTATCAAAATAGCCTTAAGAAAGAATGAAAAAAAAAAAAAATTCATATTTACATTTATTATTGTAAGGATTAAAGTTTTAAAATAACATTTTAAACGGCAACATTTTGCTGGAAAATACATCACTGAGAGTGATTAAAAATTGGAATTCTGGTAGCAAATGGGCTAAAATATTTCAAAATGAATTTTACTACTTCCTATATTGAATTTATTGTTCAATTAATAAAAATCTTGTATTACTATAATGTTGTATATAGCCAACATTTATTTGCATGTAAAACCAAGTTTTTATAAAATTACTAGTTTGTTGCTGATAGTTTTTATGTTTAGGAATATACTTAACATTGTCAATTTTTTTTTCATTTCCAATTATTTCTACTTCAGATGTAATCTTAAAAACCTAGCTAGTATCATTTCATCTTCACCAATCAGATCCTGAGTTTTCTCCAGTTGTGGAGAATGGCTGCTTTCTCAATATGCCCTCTTGCTTCGAACATCTATTGGGACTCATTCCAGACCTCAAGTGGAACTCATATATACAAACCATTGCTAAAGATACTAGAAAAATGGTCAGCGCATGGTACCACTCCAGAAAGTACTTGACACTTTCTGCCATATTTTATTCTTTACAAGAGCCAGATTAGACCAAAAATGGAGTATTGCTACAATATTTGGGCTGGAGCTGCTTAAATCTTTGCTTTCTAGACCTTATGTGGCCTTGTGAGGGATGACATTTTAAACTTTGCAGCGTCTTTCCGCACATCTGCAATATAGCAAGTTTGTTGCTACTTTATTTCCATGGTGAATATTCAAATGAGTTCAATTCTTTAGTTCAACCAGTTCAGACCGCTACAAGTAAGACCAATCATACTGTATATAAAAAGAGTTAAACCACTCTCATTCCACCTGCATAAAACTCAGACAGCTTCCCACATCCCAAGAACTGCTGCTTTGTGAAAGACTCCCACACAAATGCTACACTGAATACTACAATCTTATCAGGGTGTTAATCCTTACCTATCCTCATAATATTCACTTCCCACTCTTACATCCATATTACAAACCTCATTCAGTCACTCGTTAAACTTTAGTAAATGAAAAAAAGAAATTCTTAATTATGAATGTTAAGTAATTTACTAAATTGTGTGCATACACATATAATGAATTATAGTATAAATTTTCATACCTTTATATAAAAAGATAAGTGTGATAACATTCAGAAAATGAGCTCAAATGAAGTTGAATAAAAAATAAAGCAAAGCATTCTGTTCACATGTTAGTTTTATATTTTTTTCTATATTAGGTGAAAAACAAACCAGTATCCTTCTCAAGGAAACTGTTAAACAGTCATAACTTTCAACTCATACATGGGTCATTCCATGTCAATTCACCAGGGCATTACACCTATCGACTTCGAATTATTTGAAATTTGGCACAAATGTTCCCCTTCATGAGTTAGGAAAATGTGCCAAATTATTTTGTGCTAGACTTTACCATTCCGATTTTAAGGTAGGAGGGGGTGTATAATTTTCCTATTTTGCCTCTAAATTAAGGCCACGCAATGTCGCCGAATTTCAGTGTTTTTTAAAAATTAAAGAAAAATACTTCCATACTGTCAATATTTCTGAAATTTGGTGTAGGGCAAATAAGTGTAGAATCCAAATATTTAACTATTTTAAGCCTATACTTGATAGAAAATTTTATTTTACTCACCCAAAATACATGACACCAAAATCATCAACTTTTTACCTATGTAGCTTATGGTCAGTCTATCGAAAATATGTCCTCTTCAATTTTCATAATATTTTTTGCCTAACATCTACAATGCCTGCTCAAGTTCACCAAAAAATTTTGTGAGGGTTTTAAGTCTACTTTAGAAGATATGACCCTGTCAAGTTCAGAGTTTTTTCTTATTTATGTGCAGGATTTTTGAGAAAGATGATAATTAAAGAATCATTTTAATGCTCTATGACCTCTAAAATGTTGATATTGTGCTAAGTAATTTCTTAAACTATTCAATTAGATTGTTTTTATTAATTAAAAAAATAATAATGTAAATATATTTTGCAGATATTACCTTTTGTTCACAGATTATCTTTAAAAAGTGGTAAACATTGCCTCATGTATGATAATCAACAGTGCATAGAAAATTTGTAAATGGCAATTAAATGAAGTTAAAAGGAATTGTTTCTTTGTTTCTTTTAATTTTATTTTGGTAAATTATCTTCATGAAACAAAAAAAAAAAACATTTGATTTTTTTCATTCTCAAGAAAGTCCTAAGATAAATGTGAATCTTTAAAACATATTTGCAGTTGGCACTTGAATAACCATAATTTATATAGTTGAAAAATGCTTTCATTACTTTTACTTAAATTTTTAATTTTAAATAATTTTTCAAATTATTTTCATGAAACAAAATATTTGATTTTGTTTTAATCAGAAGAAAGTCATAATAAAATGAATATAAAAAGTACTTTTCGACAAGTTTTTTTTTTTTTGCTCATTCTTATTGACAAAAATAAGTATGCACACAGTAAACTTTTTTAATTTGGCCCAACTCCAAAAAACAAAATTAAAAAGTTGGCATGACAAGACTAATGAGTTTGCTAATAGTTCACAGGATTTTCAGTAACTGTTTTTAGCAATCTATCTGGCATATTCACATTGATTTCAATTTAAATTTTGGAAACTTGATCATGCAGGCCGAAACTGCAAAGCACATTATAGCATAGCTATCTGGGTTATATAACAGGAGGTTCATTCTTTGAAAAGCTAATTAATTGTGTCTAGCCCAGACAGAATTGGAGAGTTATCCAGTTAACAGTGTGTGCCACACAAAAACTGGCAGCCCCACCCTTCATTGTGCATTAGACATTATCACCAGTAGTTTTTCTTAAACAGAGATCTCTCCCCTTTTAACAAGGGTAGAAAAGTAAATCATAGCAGTGTCTGTTGTTCAATTTTCTACTTTTAAATAAATCATTGGTAATTTTTCAACAGTGCTTTTTGTTCCGTTGGCACATTTACACAGTTTTCAACAAGATCGCCTGACTTTAAAAAAACAGTACAATTGAAATCTCATTCAGATCAATAAAGGCCACAGCCTGTCTACTAAATATTCATTTTTGGAAGGTACATGAAATCCTGAACTAGAAGATTTGGAACTTCCAGTGAAGGAAATTAACGTAGCAAAATTGATTGCACCAAATGCAAGACACCTTTTATCAAAATATAGCCTCATATTCAAAAAAAAGAACGGGTATGTTGTATTTGGTGAATTGACAAGTAAACCCTGGTTATATCTGTTGGTTACAACCAGGAGTCAGGTTATATACAAAAGATGTTTATTATCTTCCATAATTACCAGCATTATGATAACAGCTTAAGGGGAAAAAATTATGAAAAATTGCAAAAGTTGAACTATAAAATGTTTCTATTTAAAAAAAAAAAAAAAAAAGAACAATTTTATTTTAACCCCCAAAATAAGACCTATTCTCTTGAATTAGAGAAAATATTGTCAGCCATAAATGTAAAGGAAATGAATGACAATGACTATTTTATTGAAATCCTGATTCCAAAATTAGCCAAGTTTCAGGTATGTACAGACAATGGATATTTTTTTTTTCATGGCAAGTTCAGGATAGTAGACTTAACCTGTTTTGTCCTACTGTCAAATTGCGCTTCTGGCAGTTTGACATGGTGCAAATATGAGTTTTTCATTGATGTACTACTGAGATATATATATAGATATATATATATATATATATATATACACGGCATTAACTATTGAAATGAAACTTACATAGACAGTCAAATGTGCCCTTCTGTATCATATCTTAACTACAAGGTAACCAAAAAAGTTCTGTCCATTTTTTGATTAGTCATTGAATGAAGTTGAAATATATATGAAATGCGTGTAGCAATTGTTTTCAAATTCAGACAGCCAGAAGTAGGAACATCAGACGTTATAACAAACACGGGCACCATGCCCGGCCATCAGTTATAAGCTGGACAGCTGTGAGAAGGATGGAAGTGTCTAGAGATCTTGTTCAGGGCTGTTTGCTTTACGACTTCAAAGTGGGCTTATCAGCAGCTGCATCAAGTTGCCGCATATGTCAAGCATTTGGGGATAGTGCTGTGGATGAACGTACTGCAAGGCGTTGGTTTCAAAAATTCAAGTTAGAATTTGTCTCTCATGATGAGCCTCGCAGTGGACAAAAATTGGAGGTCTTAAATGATGGAGTCCTGAAAGCATTCATTGAAGGGACAGTAGTCTAACGTGTGGTGAACTTGCAAGACAGTTCAACATTTTCCGATGAAACAGTTAGACTTCACCTGCACCACCTGGTAAGATTGACACAAACTGAGCAAATTGGGTTCCGCAAACGCTGTTGGAGGTCCACAAGGGACAACAGTGGCAGCGTTGCTTTCTCGCCACCGTACCGCATCCTTATTCAATCAGGGTGCTTACCAGTGATGAAAAGTGGGTTCTGTATGAAACTCCTGGATGCCCAGACATTGGTTGTCTCCTCAGGATGCTGTCCCTCACACCGCAAGACCACCTATGCACCCATGATTATGCTTTGTGTCTGGTGGACAGGTTGTCAAGGGTTCATGAGAGACCTATACTGCCCTAGATTCTGAAATGTGTGCAACAGGCATGACATCCAGAAGGAGCCAGCACTGGTGAATCGTAAAGGAATGTGCTTTTGCTCCCAAAGCAATGCCAGGCAGCATGTCTACGGAGTGGTCAGGGGATACCATACAGCAACTTGGGAGACTTTGTGCCATCCACCTTTTCACCTGACCTAGCGCCATCCCCCACCAGACTTCTTCCACTCCCTGGATAATCATCTTCGTGGGAAATCATGTTCTTAAGCATACAACCTAAACCCTCACGGATTCTGCAATTTGAGGTTCATTTCTATCAAGTTTTTTTTGTTCATACTATCTCATTTTATTTGCCTAATATGGATCCGAATATTACTTTTCTTGATCTTCCAAATTAAGAATACTGTGTGCCCGTGATTCACACCTTCATATCTTATTAAAATACATAAAATTGTTTCATTTATTTTTATTTATTTTTTTACAAATTAGTTTTAGGCTGTATCATTCAAATAGATGCAAAATTTAAGTTAAAATTATTCAAAATGAGTTTTCATCAGCAATTACTAATCACCAGTTTGTAGTAATACTTTATAAATGACCATTAAAAGTTCCATTTAAAATTTTTATGGACAAAATTAAAAATATAACCCTTTTTTTTTTTAATTGTATTATTGAAATATGAAACTAATTAATGATGAAAGAGATATTGCTCTACAAGGTGTAAATTTCTTTTTTTCTTTTTAGAATTGAATTTTCACTAAAAGTTTTCAACTTAAAAATTTTGGGTGAAAGACAGCTTTCAACTATATGGCTCACCCACCAAATTGACAGGTGTCCTTTTTTCTTTAAGAAGGGATTAATTTGATATGTGTACAGAAACAATAATAAAATTGTCAATTTGGAAAACACAGAGGGAGGGAAAAAAAAAAAAAAAAAAAATTTCAATTCGCTAGTAAAAATTTAAAAAGCTGTAGAATGGAATAAAAACTGATGATCCCACGAGGAAGAGTTTTATCTTTAGAAGGAAAAGATTAAAGGTTGTTTACATACTAATTTTATCAAAATAGCCTTAAAAAAAATCAACGAGATATCAAAAGTTGAAATGGAAGGAAATTTCACTATAAATAAATTTCACTGTAAGCTAGGGCAATTTGGGATACTTATGAGAAGCTTCGATCCGATTTAATAAATGAGCAGCAAATGGTTCCTGCTATATTCATTTATTAATAGAATTTAGTATACAAAAGGGCAATTCCACACCAAATCATCTGACTGTGTCAGCTATCAATCTTCGCCTCAAACCCCCAAGTGTACTTTTAGTGAAAAGTAGAAAATCTTGAAAAATTGAATGTAATTCTTAATAGTTACAATAATTATCTCATTTTTAACTTAGCCCAGTTTGCATGTTGTGAAGCAAAATCTACCATTTTGGAAACTTCCTTTATATAATTTTTCAAGTTCTAGTCCTAAAAATTGTTATCAAATAGTTATTGAAAGCCAGGTATCCAAAAATGCTGAATTATAGATGATTTCTTGTATTTTTCTCCAACCATAAGGCACAAAGAAAAAAAATCAGGTAACTGGGTACTTATGAGATAGATGAGTATTTTACATTTTTTTTTTTTTAAATTATAAACAGAAGCTCACCTTAGTCCAAAATAAAGTTCAGGCCTTCAAAAATAACAAAATAGAAAAAAAAAAAATCCAATTTTTCAGAAATTAATCCAAAACAGCTCACAATAATTTACCAGATTATAGCTCTTGAATGTTCATGAATTTCTGTGAATAAATTTAATAGATTTAATAAAAAATTTCCATTTTTTTTTTTTTTTTACAATGCAAACATTTGCTTTCTTGCAACAGAAATACATATATAAGCTACTTTTCCAGAATAACTGACAAGAGATTATGAAAATTCAAAAATTGTGCAACAGAAAATTGACTCATAAAATGCATCTCATGAATTTTTGCTGTGTGAAAAGAAACCAAATTCAGTTGTTAAACATATACAGTTAATGTGAAAGTGTGATGTTTTACATTTCTTTTGGAAATTTGTGATAGAACTTTTTTTTCATGAAATTGGTTTAAGAATAGCTGGTTTAAAAAAAAAAGGTTAAAAATGACAGGACTAAGCAAAAAAAATTATTACCAAATAATTTTCAAGAAGTTCAATGATGGTCTAATTTGATTTTTTTAGGGTTTAAAAATTAACAGGTTTTCCAACAAGAAATTAGTTGTGCCATTTTTTTCCTGAATATACTTATGGCCATTAATTTCTTAAAAGTTTAACTTAAATTTACTTCATCATCATAAGAAATAAACTGGGCATTTACTTTGTGACCATCTTTATGTTCTCAAGTTCTAGATATCAATATATATATATGAACATATTGATTTTCTTGTGGATTGAAATAATTATAAGATATATACAATAGCTCACTGTAGGTAAGATAAAGAAATGTTGATTGTTTTTTTCCATAGCCATAGACACATATGTAACGCAAGATGCGTTCGTCCAAATGAATTCAAGAAAGTTGCATATACTTATTCTTCTCAATATCCACAGTTTTGTTTTCTGATTCCCTAGAAAACCCTTGAGCACTCATTGTTTCCACTGATCTATTATTACTTTGGAATGAGGTTAAACTTCCATTTTCCAATGTCATTTTGAATACTTCTACTCTACTTGAGGTGTTACATCAATTAAACCCACGTTAATTTTGTCGCAATTTTTTGTAAACAAAAATGGCAGCATCAACATCCAATAAAGCCTTTAATCAGGAGTTTTTCTTTGATTCGGACTCTGATGATTTTGAAGGCTTTACTCAAGCGGATATTAATGGTGAAGTGGCCGGAGATGGGGATGATAAACACACTAGTGAAAAGGAGGAAAGCTATGATTGCTACTAGGTATCGAGTGGCTACTATCATCCATGGCTGACTAATTTTATGGAAGCTACTGGCCCCATGGATGTATCTGATAGCTTTTCTGAGGATGAATTATTTTGTCTATTTATAAACAATGAAATAACTATTTGTCAACAAGACAAATAAATATGCTAGTCAACTGAAGGAAAGAGCAAACAAATGCTAGTGTTTACCCGTATGTAAGCATTACTTTTGATGAAATGAAAGTCTTCTGAGCCATTTTCTTCTTACTGCACCCCAGAACTCCATAAGTGGTAATAGAAGCTAAAGGTAGTGGGATTACGTTTACTAATTAGCATAATCATGCCACTATATAAGTAGAACTTGAGATTTTGAATCAAAGTGATGCAACTACTGTACCATTGTGTGTATTTCAACTTTTAACAAATGTTGTTAGAACATAAATATATGTTGGATTTGGAAAACCCTGAGGAGGTTGTTATATGGTTAAAGTGTTTTGAGGCAATGGCCAGAATGAAGAAAAAACAATGACCAAAGCAGAAACAAATCATGGATTTATTTTATGGCACTACAGGATGTAAAAAATTAAGCAAAAGTATCCTTAATGATGTACCCGGAGGAGATTGAAACTTTTAAAGACATTGAGCACATAATTTTGAAGTATATTTTACTCAAAAAAGATTGGTCATTGCTGAAAGGACCAAATTTTTAGTTTAAAAAAAAACTCGCCTGGAGAACCTATTAGGAAATATCCCAGTAGATGCTTTACGATTTGTGAAAACTTAATGAACTTAGACAAAGGAATGACAGAGGAGGTTTTTTCATTATTTTATTGGTGGAAGGATTATACGATACTTTCAAAAGACTTAAAGTTTTGGAAAAATGCAACTAATCCAATAATATGAATTTGTAAATGTGTATTGAATTTATACAGCAGGATGAGTTAATTGAAAAATATAACAAAACAAGAAGAAATGATGGAAATATGTGCCATTAAGAAAAAAAACAAAATCCAAATCCAAGTATTGCATTTATGAACATGAGCCAAAGAGAAAAATGTCCCACATGGTGAAAGATATGTAATAATTGTGTTAAAGAAAAAAAAAAAAAAAAGAAAAAGAAAAAGAAAAAAGGTAGGTATGAATCATAAAATTTGTTCTGATTCATATCCTATTCCAAATATAGAAAACATATTGCATTCCTTTGCAGGTATATTTTGTTAAAATCAATTTGAAGAATGCATACAACTAAATCCAAGTAGACAATGAATTCAAAGAAATTATGATAATCTAACTCACCCATAAACTGAGAGGTTTATCTATACTTCAACCAAATCTAAAGAACGACAGGTTCAAAATTTTTCGGATACCTCTAAATCTACGCCATCAAATAATTTTGACTACATATAGGATGATTCAGGTACTCTGGCTGGAGATCGAAAGGCAAACAAGAAAAGGATGGAGAGCGACTCAGAAATGCAAGATACTGTCAAACTCAATGAGGATAAATCTCCTCCAAGGCCACTCACCTTGTCGCTGACAAATTTTAACTGTGTCTCCACGCGACGCCTAACAGCACAAAGAAGGAAAAATAAAAATAAATTTAAATTTAACAAACAAATTCGTCTCTTTATCGAACTTGTCTAATTTTATATCCGCTTTCTAAGTTCAATGGTTAAAAAGAATGGCTTTTTGCGAGTTTGTGAATCTTAAAAAGAAAAAAAAGAACATTGTGGACTAATATATAGAATAAAAAAAAAATCTGTATCCAAGAAACAGTAACTACATCACTTGATGACTTAGCAACAACTAAAATGGTTTATCACATGTAACTCGGAAAACATTTTTTCAAATAAAAAGGTTAGGAAGGAAGCCTTCGCAGGACTGGAAAGAGCGATAACATCTACTGAACTCAAGAAACCTATTTTACCAAAAATATTAAGAAAAAGCTTTTATAAATTTAAATGACTGTGGTACAAGTCGAATGTTTCCAAATAAGTAGACGGCTAATATTACTATTACCATTATGCATGATTCATCCCCTCATAATTTTACCATATTTCCGACGAGAATCAATATTTCATTTTTAATTTAAGAAAAAAAAATAGCGCAGTTTATTGTTCTATTTTTCTTTCTTCTTTAAACGTTCTTTTCTGTGATGAAATCATAACAAGATTGTGCGTTACTCTACTTATCTTCGCCAAACACCCATTAGGTGGCGCTGTTTTCTTCCCATCCTCTTGCTCAAAAAATCTAGTAAGATGTAGATGATGATCAACCGCTGGGGATTTCTTTTTTCCCCAGTCGACTGGCCATTGTAACACACACTTGTGTATCACACACATAACTAAATAACTATGTTCTAATATCTATTTTTAAAAATCAACTGTGTATACATTAATGTAATTTCTTTTTGTTAATATATGTATTAATTCCTGTTTTCAAAAAAAATCTATGTTTTGTGTTTTATATTTTTACCTGGACTCACATTGGTCCATGAAATATTATTTGTGGGGAAAAACAGGAGGCATTAAAATGAACCTCTTCCATTCTCGTAATAATTTTTTTCACTCAAGCTAAAACTTTCTTTCCAGGGAATGTTTGTGTACTATCCATAATTAATTTCCTTTAGCGTAAGATTTCTTCAATAATTGGTCAGTTATCTGCTGATAAATCAGTTTTAATATTGATATCAACCATGTTCATGATCAACATTGATATTTTTACCATGGTCATAGAAAAATTAATTAATAAATTATTAATTTAAAATTTAAAATTTAACACTTCAATCCTATTTTTTATACAACAAACAAAATCAAGAAACAATAAACAACAAGAGAAATAAGATAAAAACAGTTTTTAAATAACAAAAATATTTGATTTATATAAAATAAAAGATACAATGCATTATGCTAAAATGAAAAAAAAAAATTGAAGTGAAATCTTGATAATTTTGTTATTTTATTTATGTGTAATCAAACTCTTATTTTTGTGTTTTGTAGTTATGGTGTGTGAGTTTACTTGAAGAAATATTTGTTGTAATTGTGCTGATGTAAGTTTCATCACCTGATAGTTAAAGAATAATTCTGTTTATGAGGTAATTAAACAGTGTTTATGAAATATAAATTTCAGTGTAAATTAGGAAAAAACTTAGTTATTATAGAGTTGTCTTTCTTTGACCGTAATGTTGCCAAGAAATTAAAAATTTTTGAATGAATAATGTTCTGTAATTAAGAAATTTGCTGCGTAATAATAATGTTCTGTATTTGCGAGAACTTCTTCTGTGCAAACAAAAATCCAGTGTGATGTGTCCATTGAATTCTTAAAGTATGTTTTATGTTATCAATAAATTTAAACTTCAGATGGTTGAATGACAAAGATTCGTTTGGCAACTTGATTCTCACTGATAGAAGTTGAGTAATTAGATTTTTACTTAATTCACTTGCAGGAATGAACGAAATGCTGTGTGAACGACTGAATGAGTGAATGATCTAGAAACTGAGATTAATGGTTAACTTTTAGCCTCAGAATGTGTGACGTAGTTTTTAATAAACGAATCGTGTTGTTGTCATGTAATGCTCGAAAGACGTTTTCTTAAATTTTGGCGGTTCTATATTTGAAACTTGTGTGCAGGCGTAAATATGATTTTTGAAAATGGATTTGTCAAAATATGTTGGTTGCTGAAATTGGTTTGGAAACTGTATATTTAACTTGCAACAAAATTTAAATTTTGCCCGTGATATATATACATATATTATTTTAATATTTGTTGTTCAATCAGGATAGCATCCTTATGGAAATTATCCCTGTGATCCATGAAATGTAAATCAAATTCTACAAAGGTATCATCTAAGCCTGTTTTCTCAAAAAAGAAGATTTACCCTTTAATAAGATTAAAAAGCATTCAGAGCTCAAGGCAGAAAGCAACCAAATCTTCAAAATTAGAAAAAATATCAAAGCAAAGACGTTATAAATCATGTTGGAAAAACTTATGTACCAACAGCTAAATCTCAAACGGAAGGCATATTCAGGTATTAAGAAACTAGAAATTAATTTTAGTTGCTTCAAAGAAGAATTTCAATGAAAATAAAAACTCAAATTATAAAAACTTTTCCTTGGATGCAGTTTAATTCCACAAGTTAAAGACAAAGACGGACACACTTGAAGAAGAGAAGTAACTCAACGACAGTGTATTAAATTCGAGGGTTTAATGCAAATGGGTTAAAGGCTTTCAAATATAATTTATATTTACAGAGTTAACTTCTAGAAGAGTGTCCAAGGAACAAGACCTAATTTGCGGCTTCGTTCTTTTTGGTATCCATTAACGTCGGAAAGGAATAATCCAATAAACGTGTGGTCACCATGACTGTCGTTTTGCAGCAAAAGGAAGATTTTAGGTTCGAATATACTGCGTAAATGCCCAAAGAATGGGTTCTGATTGGACAGTAGTTAAAGAATAAGAGTTCCGGATTAGGAATAGTTGGTAAATGGTTATCTCCCTTTAATATCAACTAAAAATTCTTATAAGATTGAACTTTTTGTAAAGGAAAAACAAAAATATATGACGTTAGTCAACAAAATCACTTTGTGCTGAGAAATTCCTATTCTAAGCAAACAAATTAGATGGGTTCACTTTTTGTATTTCTGCCTTATTTAATTTTTTTGTTTCCATAAAGTTGTCAAATGGGCTAATTATAAACGTTGGGAGATAAACACGTGTGTCTCCTGAATGGCAACTCGCTCAACTATGTGATCCTAGCGAAAAAATTAAATATAAAAAAGGACAGAACCAATATATATATATAACTAATATGTGTGTGTTCTTCTGCCCAGTGTGTGTGTGTGTGTAAACATTCTTTTATAAATTCAAATATTTAAGGGAGATGTATCAACGAATTAAATAAACACTATTGGTCAACATTTACCACAAACTGGTGTCCGAAAAACATTTAATGAAAATATTCGTTCTCTGAAAATTTTAGTCGGACATTCAAAACAACATGCCTGCTGTTGTTTAATACTGTTTAATAAAAAACAGTCGAAACACAATTAAATATTTCGTACATAAAAAAAAAATACAAAAACTAAAAATGTCTTAAAATAATTGTCGGACTTTGTCCGTTTTACAACCCAACCTAAACAAAATCAATTATGGCATCTCTACAAATATTCTTAAATGTCTATAATTGGTAATAGAAGCCATTGGTTTATACCAACGGCTTCCCATTTCATTCTACAATTCATTCTCGTGTCATCATGTGTGACGTCATGAGATGCAGTGCGATTTTCGCTTCTAGCGTCTTATATGCGCGTGTTTATCGTTGCTTAGAAATCATCTATGTAAACAATGACAGACTATTATCACTGTCGTGTCCGTATATTGTTTAATATGTTGTAATTGACATCTTTGATAATGGCTTATAAGCCGAAAGCTTAGATTGTATTAAAAAAAATATGGATCAATATTGTGAATATCTTTCTTCGTTCAACGATAATGTTATTAAACTTATCAGAAGTTACGAAAAATTTTACATAAAATAAATAGACAACACATATATATATATATATATATATATATATTTACCGTTCAATATATATATATATATATTATTTCGGTAATTGACCACCGGCGGATGAACAAATCACAAGCATCATTTTATCACTTTAAATATAGGTTGCAGTTTCAGGCGAATGATTCAAGTAATTTATTAAATAATTTCTTAAAAAGGACCAAAGTTTTGTTTCGTTTTACCATCTGAAATGGCATATAAAACACCTTTTCTCCCTTTCAAAATATCGATTGTGTCCCACATTTTCATCAGAAATTAAATGTTCTATACACCAAACTATGAACTAAATTTTTTTTATTGAGATGCATCTCAACTATATAAAAGTATCCCCGATAATAAATATATCGCAAAGAATATATTTACAATCACATATATATATGTATATATATATATATATAATATATATATATATATATATATATATGTATATATATATATTAATATATACATATATATATATATATATATGTATATATATATATATGTATATATATATATATATGTATATGTATATATATATATATGAGTTTATATATATATTCATATATATATATATACACTATTTCTTTTTTAAAATTTGAGACTATTTATATATATTCTGTTTATATAGGTGAAATATCATATATGTCCGTTTTGGGATGACAATGATGCACGGAGATATACACACATAATGGTGTAAAAAAAAAAGCATTATGGTTCCTTATAAGCCACATACATATACATATATAAACAATGCAGACCAGGCGCAGACATCTATCCATATGTTCGAACACGCATACATACACCAATTCAATTTGTGATACTTACACAATTATACATATATATATATATATATAGAGAGAGAGAGATAGATAGATAGATAGATAGATAGATAGATAGATAGATAGATAGATAATATTAGTGAGTAAATATACATATACATATGCAAAATATATAAATATATATATACACACATATTAAAAATAACATAATACACACATAT
>CAHIKZ030003012.1:90000-153279 GCA_903632075.3 Acanthosepion pharaonis | reverse complement strand
AGTTTAAATGCTGAAATGTAAGAAGAAAGAGAGAAAGAAAGTTTAAATGCTGGAAATGTAAGAAGAAAGAAAGAAAGTTTAAATGCTGGAAATGTAAGAAGAAAGAGAGAAAGAAAGTTTAAATGCTGGAAATGTAAGAAGAAAGAGAAAGAAAGTTTAAATGCTGGAAATGTAAGAAGAAAGAGAGAAAGAAAGTTTAAATGCTGGAAATGTAAGAAGAAAGAGAGAGAAAGAAAGTTTAAAAAAAGGAAATGTTTAAATAAATGTAAGAAGAAAGGAAGGAATCAGACAAAAAGAAAGAAAATGCTAATTTTTAAATAAAGGAAAAAAATAAAAAATAAAATTAAAAACTAAAAAAGAAAAGCGGTTGGAAAAGGAAAGATATAAAAGTTGAAAGCCGACAGTGATAAATTGTATAAACATTTTTCCTCTTTTTAAATAAAACAAATCCATCAAATGATAAAACGTCCCAATATTTTTTTTTCTGGGGACAAGTTTGATATATGCATTGAAAATGGATTTGTCGAGGTAAAAAATTGTAAATTTTTTTATAGATAAATGATATATATAAATGTTATCACTTGTACAATTTCTGTCTTTTTTTCTTTTTTACTTCATTTTTTAAATATTTTTTTTGATGCTCATGAACCAAATTTGAAAAATAGATAAATCGAAAATGAAAAAACCGGATCAAATCAAATTTCTTTTTTGTTTCTTTTATTTTATAACTTTGAAAAAAAAATAAAAGATTAAAAAACGATAAAAAAAAAAAAAAAAAAGAAGAAAAACTATTAGAAAAAAAAACATTAACAAATCTCGTTAAAAGAAAAAGATATGAGGACAACAAAAAAAAAAAAAATAAAAATGACAAAAATTCATTCCTTTTATTCGTCTATTTATTTTTAATTTTTTCAGATTTTTGTTTTTTCCCCTAAAACGAAAAAATTTAACAGGATCTATGCTTTTTATGTATCTATCTTGATATATATTATTATTGTTGTTCTTTGATAAAGAAAAATATTTATAATTTTATGTAAATTCGTGTCAATTTCATTTTTTTTTTTTAAACCATTACCAAAAATAGCACGTAAAGTTTTTTTTTAAATTTAAACATTGTGTATAGAAATTACTTAAATATACATTAAATTAAATGAGCAAGATATAAATTAACACCTTGTTCAAAAACTTATATAAAATTAGTCACCCTATCCACGAAAAACTACCAATTCAAGTATTTGTCAATTAATTTTATTTGTTTTTTTTTATCAAATATAATCAGGAAAAATTAAAAATCATACAGCCTGATTATAAAAATAAATAAATGAAGCTACATTTTTTTTGATATGTGAATGGGTTTTCAAAAATTTTAAAAAAATGAATCTGCAAAAATTTCTTCCTTTATTTTTTTATCTAAAACATTTTGGTTGGTTATGTACCATTTATAAAAATCAATTTTCTATAATTTATTTGCTAAAAATTAAATGATACTTATAAGAGAGGATTTTAATCCTGATATATATATTTGTCTTTTATGAAAATCATCCGTAATAATTGGATAATCTATTGTAGGTCGAATATAATTTAGTGAGAAATCCAACATAATAATGATTATATAATTAATCTATGATTTTATATGAATTTGAATCAGAACCAGCAAAATGATTCAAACAATTATACCTGGTTTGATGCCTTTTTTTTGGATGTCTAATGGATTCTTCAATGGTCATTTAACTTAGGGTCGAAAAACGAATAATATTTAAAAAAATTTAATGTTTCTGTCTAATAAAGTTATTTCAAAATTTAACTGTTGAGAAAAAAATCATCAGAATCTTTTTAACTTTTTAATACCATTCGTCTGTTCATTGAATATTTTCCATTCATTTGGTATTCAACTTTTGTTATATCTAGAATGATTATATAAATAAATATTTAAATCCGTTCAATTTATTGTACATCAAAAAGCGAAAAATTCATCTTTGTTTATTTTTAAAATTTTGTCTTTTTTCATAAATTTTTCATACCTCAATTGTTTTGATTGCTTCCCTCATTGTATATAAAATTGTAATCATATTAAATATTCAATTACAAATTGAAATTTTCAAAATCATTTTTTTCATTGTGCTGATATAAAAAATTGTAAATATGGGAACTAGTTAAAAATTAATTACCCAAATTTGAGGTATTGTCAATGACTTTATTTAATGTTGTTTTTGTAAATGTGATATCCGTTGGTCATCGTTTTCGTTTGAGTCTTTCGATAAGACAGACTGAAATATTTAAATCCCTTTTGATCATTTTTGGCCTTATAACATTTTGATAGAAACAAATAAATATTGCTTAAATATTGGTATTATTAAATGAATATTTTGGAAATTTTGTATAAAATTGTTAAAGATTCATCCTTTGTAGAAAAATTGCAACATTTCCATAAAAGTTAATCTAGTTTTTTTATCTCTAAACTTCATCTGGATTTTTTTATAGGTTTTCGACTTTTGCAATTCATAAACCACAATTTATTCAAAATTTTGAATATTAATATCAAAAATCTTCATTCGGAATCATGTCTTTTATTTCCATAATTTTTAATTTTATATAAATGAAAAAAAAATAATTTTTAAAAAAAAATCATATTTTTTTTTTATAATGAATCGCAGTAACGAAAACATTTTATATATATATATCCCCATTTTTTTCTCGACATTTTCAATCTAAATATTAGTTGTTTCAGATCTATCCTAGTAATCCCATTGTCCCTTTTAAAAATTTCATTATTTTCCTTGCCTTTATTTATTGTCCATATTTTCCAATTTTTTTTTTTTATTGTAAATTATATATTATAAATACAAATTTTAATTGAATCAATTTTAGCGAAAAAAATTAACAGCAAAAATTAAAACCCATTAACTTGAGTCCAGGAGTCCTTTAAAGATATAAAAATAAAAAATGTCTGTCTGAGTCATTGAAAAAGATGGAATCTGTTACAAACTTAATATTTTGAGAAATTTTTCAACGAATTTTGCAAACATTTTATAATGCAATTAAAAAAAATAAAAGAATGATATTTTGACGAAAATAAAATTTAATCATGATAAAATGTTTTTTTTTTTCATTGTCATAATTAAAATTTCTAATAAAAAAATCACCTCTCACAGGCATTTTTTTTGTGTTTTATAATTGTTATTATTTAAAATACAAAAAAAGTTCTCAAAGAAATTTAAAAAATAACTTTGATTGAACAAAATTTTCAAATGTTTTGATTGATATATATTTATATATATATATATTATACTATCTATATAAACCTAAGAATTTGGGGGATACAACTTATCTATATGAACTATTCTACGTCAACTATTGAAAGATTGTTAAGATAACTGAATTTATTGATTTAAATATTCTTTGAATTAAAAAAATTAAAATAAATTTGCTTATTATAAAAACTGTTTTAAATTTTATTAGTAGTTCAATTTTATCAAAAAAAATAATAGTTTTATTATCCACCTTTTTGCAATTTTAAATCAAATTTAACAAAAAAAAAATAAAATGATTTTTATATATTAAACTTATAGAAATTAGATGTTTTATTATTTAACAAAAAACTTTATTTTTATATTATATATATTTTAAAATAAATCCAAATGTTTATAAATGATTCTAACTTTTAATATGTTTTGTTTTAATATCCTTATAATAACAGATTTTAAAAAAGTATTTTTCCTAAATTATGTATAACCGAGCATCAGTAAGTCACTTTTCGTGTTTAAATTTACTTGTCCTTGTTGAACTTTTCCATTTAAGACCTTTTCCATCAAACAAACATTTCAAAATATTATTAATAATTTGCGAAATATAAATTTGTAACAACAAATAGAAACCACAATCCGATTCTTTTTATATTCTGAAAATGTATTGAAACTTCAGAAAAAATTAACAACTCAGTCAAAGGCATGAATAAATTTCAAAATATATTTTGATTTTTCCCTTGCTCTTGGGATAACTAAAAGTAACCATTATTGTTAATTCCCATTTAGACACGTGAAGGGCTAAATGGAAAATAAGGTCCATAAATTTAAGACGACTGTGACGTTGTTTTATTAAAATTAGAAAATTGTCTATATTGATAAATACTAATGATTTTGACTTTTCCTCACTATTTAATACAAAAAATCGAATATTTTTCTAAAATAACATGACAACGGTAATTAAATTTATAAAAAAAATTAAATAATGATCTCATCCATATATAATATGATGGTTAACGAATAACAAATCAGGTTTTAAATAATATTAAAACATTTCCAAAATGGTCTATCATATATATCCATAAAATATTCAACATTTTGTAATTCGTCATTTGACTATTAACATTCGTAAAATCAACCAAACAACGTCGTTGCGGTTTGAATTTAACAAACTTAATTTTAATGATTTACTAATAAGTAAATAGTTTATTAGAAAATGTGCTTATTTCAAAATTAACATTAAATTACCCAATAAGTATTGACAGGTCATAAAATCAGACAAACTAACGTAATTATTCCTCCTCATATTTGACAGTTATAGTAGATTACCTATATGAACATTGATTTAAATATATTCCGCGTATACTGAAAATGGAGGTAAAGAAAATAAATGATATAAATTTTTGATAGCCTTCATTGTTCAAATTCATCTCACCAATTTAAATATGTATGTATGACTAATAATCTTATTTAATTTAATTTTCAAGATGCTTTATTTAGAAACCCATTTCAGAAGGACACATTTTGTGAATTAATTATAAACAAAAATATTGTTTTAATCATCCAAAAATTTTGAAGGGTTTTATACAAATTGGAAAGTAAATTATAATTTTTAGAAATTTATCATCGAATTTCCGCAGGTTTTGAATTTTTATATCCTTTTATAAATAGATTTATTTTCATAAATAACCAATATATTTATGCTATTTAGACAAATTATGTTTGAAAAGAAGAGGTTTAATATATTTAATAAAATAAAGAATTTAATATATTCGATTGTAATTTAAATCGGCATATATATTTTTTATATTAAAAAGTATATATTTTATAAACCGTGCATATATATATATATATATATATATATATATATATATATATATATATATATATATATATATATATATATATATATATATATATATTTATGCATGTTTCATTAAAAACGACAGACAAGGTACTACGGTTAAGCTTTTTATTTAATTTTTCTTGTGTTCTAAACAAGAGCTTTCTTTTCTGGACAAAGGGTGTGTAAGAACTGTCCAAATGTTTTATATTTCCGAGCGCTTTCGGCTATACCTTTAGCCATTATCAAGGATGATTCGATTTTTTCAGCTTAATTGAGTGTGTGTGTTCTGTGTATGTCTTAGTGTGTGGTAGGGATGTTTTTTTTAATTTCCGAATACGGTTAGCACATTGTGGCTTTGTTCGTAGTTAATATTGTTAAGAGTTGGCTTTTTTTTTTTATTATTAAAGCTTCTATTATTTTTAGTCTTTTTTTTGCTGGTGGATGCATTTAATATATTTGTGTTTTCTACTAGTATGTTTCTAATGGAGTCTGGTAAATTTATGTGTTTAAATGGGTTCTAATGGAGCTGTGATCAGATAGGTGTAACGTAAGACGTCTGGATAAGCATGTAGTTGTGTAACCAATGTAATTATTTATGAGTCCGATTTGATCAGGAGCACAATTCCTTAAGGGGCATTGAACTCATAGATAATGTTCGTTCTTTGTAATTTTGATTATGCGTTGGTGTTATTTTTATGATGTTATTTTTAGAGGATAAGGTTATATTGTCTTAAATTTTTATATTGACAGATAATAAATTTGATTTTTTATTTGGATCAATTGGGTAGTGTATTTTCTTTATAATATGCCTTAGAAAGATTCGTCTTGTTTGTAATTAAATGCATTTGGTTTTTTATAATAAATGTGTATATATTTTTATATATGTATTCGCTATCGTTATTATTTAATATTTCTTTATAAATAATCTAAGTTTTGTCAGAACACACTTGAAAATTAAATGGTAAAAGCTTAACCGTAGTAAGTTTTGTACAGTGTTTTAATGAAAAATATATATTATCTATATATATATATATATATATATATATATATATATATATATATATATATGTGTGTGTACATTCAACTTGTATGTGTAAAAATATAAATATGTTATTGTGTTGTGTGTGTTGTAACAATAATTTTTTGAACATAAAATATAATCTTTATCAATTAGATTAGATAATCGTGACATTTTATATGTTTATATTAACCTTTGTAACCTGTAGTCGATTTAATTTTGTCAAATTTTGATTTGATTACAAGAATTGATAAAAAAATTTTTAAATGCCCTTCGGTTTTAGTTATTCTGCCCCATCACTCTCCGTCCACCTTCTTTTTCAACATGCTTTCCTTCCCTCTCTTCATTTAATATTTAAGATTAGATCGTCATTGTGTGTGTTTTCTTTCACCACAAAAAATCATTTCCTATATATATATATATATATATAGTGGACACTTTAGAGAGTTTCAAATGCTTCAAAATCAATATTCTTTCTTCTCTAAACTTTATTCCTGAGCCTTGCTCATAATTATAGTAAAATCTTAATTATATAATAAAAATAATATTTAATCGTATATATATGTGTGTGTGTGTGTATGCGTGTGATGGAATCTTCCGTAGATTTCAAACTTTTAAAATCCGACAATCTTATTCATTTTTTTTTTTATTTGTATGGTATGTTTTTTAAACTTCAATCCTTCTTATGACCTGTTACAAGTTTTTTACACTGTGCAACAGACGATGATCTCAGGACACACCCAATTCAATATTTTCTGACTTTTTCGATGTTATCTTCAATTTGATTAGTCGGCAAAACGAAATTACTGATACAAAACTGGCTGATATTTTTCCATGGCAGCTATGAATATATTAGCATGAGGCATATTGACAACAAATGTTACATTTTTTCCTTCATAGTTGAACCATTTCTTAAACTGTCTTTTGGCTGGGTTTACATGAGGACCTTTAGGTGTTCTGTCGTATAAATTCTTTTGTAACATGACTTGGTTTCCAGCGAAACTATGTAACTATATGCAGGAAACAAGATAATTCCTGAAATGTTGCATTTTTTGAGATAAATATCGTATTGGACGCCCCATATTTCCAGGATATAAATTGAATCTATTTCTTGTTTTTATGGATGATCATTATTTCGTTAAAAAATTAATTAATCGGCTATATAAAAGGAATGTTCAACAATTTGATATGGCGGCTTGATATTTTTGTATTTATAACCAAAATTACAAATTCGTGAAACGTTCAATCAAGAAGAAGATATTTTATAAAAAAAAACGTCGCAGACAAAATGGCGGAAATTATTAATGTCCCATCAATATAAAAAGGCGCGCCAAAAATATAACTGTCATTTTCCATTTTTACATCTGACCAATTTATTTTAAAGACCTTTTTGTCAAAAACCGCGTCGTCTTTCATTCAACGTTTTTGTCTTTTGAGATAATTAATATTCATTCTATTAACTTTTTATTTTTCATATTTTTTAATAAATCATGTCTTCTGCCCGGATAGTTTTAATTCCCTTCTCCTGTGGATGGTGACATTCTTTAATTAGCTTATGTTGATAAGACAAAATTATAGTTACTTTAGGATCTAATCTGTATATTCGTTAGATGATCTAGCGAGACAAACAGGTAACGTGGAAACTAAATTTCTGCCCAAAGTGATTTTCTTATCGTTCTTTTTAGATTTCAAAAGACCGTTTCACTGGATTTCCCAGTCAAAAAAAATCCTTTGCTGGTTTTCAGTCCTCAAAATGATAAATGACCTTTATTTCTTGTATTCCAGTTTATTGAGTCTGTCTCTTTTCTAAATCTAAGCATTCTACATCCTTTTTTTTCCATTTTCCGTAAAAAATATTCTATAACTGATCATAAATAGCTCCTCCCATATAAATCCCTTTCTTTTTCTGGCCAGATGTTCCAAAATTCCAATTCAATTGATCATCCCAGACCACATCTATATTCACAGCAAGGAAGATAGATAGCCACCAGACCAAATTTTTCAAAAAGACAGAAGCCAGGTAGACCAGATTATATAGCTAAAGCCACCAAACATTGATCTTCACAGCTAGAAAATATATATACCAGATCTTCAATATTCAGCCAAAATTATTTTTCTTTAAATATTTATGTATCGATAATCTCTTTTAAGCCATATAAACAAGATCTTCACAGCAAGAAGCCACCAAACAAATTCACAGCAAGGAAACCTTCATAAATACGAGATGATCTTCAACAGCTAGAAGCCTGAATGACCAGATTGGAGTAAAGGATCATAGCTAAAAGCCACCAGACCAGATTTTCACAGCAAGAAGCCACCAGACCAGATCTTCACAGAATAAAAAATATAGATCTATCAAAGCAAGATCTTCACAGCAAGAAAATTTAATAAACAAGATAGATCTATAGAACCTTCGATTACCAAACAAGATATCAAATATAATTTTTATAAGGTTTATACACCAGATGTTTTCTTTGTTAAAGAAAACACCAGGCCTACGATGTTCACATCGAGAAGCCACCAGACCAGATCTTCACAGCTAGAAGCCACCACATCACATACAATGAGTTAACTCATCCTTATTCATTTCGTATTGCATTGGTGAGGAAGCAAATTCCATTCAGACATCTTTATATTGTGGAACAGACTCCCGAGAGGATTTTTTCTTGTCACTGCAATCTTAAAAGAAAAGTCTGTCCTAACAGGGGGTAATGGATAGCGGCTCGGATTGAAGTCGAATCCATGACATTCATATATATATAATATATATTGGGAAAGGTACAAATAAACAAATTTATGTCCCCGGAAAAGGAGTAAATAGGACAGACTGGGTTTATTTTTATTTTAAACCATTCTAATAATGCAATTATAATCCAAAGTTGAATGTTTCCTGATATAGCACATCCATACAATGAAGAAAGGATCGTTAAATTAGCTCAATGATTCTGAACACTTCAAGAATGATGATGAAGTTGTCGAGGTGTTATAATTGTGAGTAAATAATTATAAACTCCTTCAACATTATATATATATATATATATATATATATATATATATATATATATATATATATATAAATATAAAAAATAATTGTAGAATCAATCAGAAGTCATTAAAATGCGATTATTGGCGACATCCATCGCTAGAAACATAATATATGCATTAAAATTTACTTAATCCAGAGTTTCCATTTAATCGATAAACTTGATGTCTGTAGTTTTCAGTTTATTTGATGTTAAAATGCTAGTACTTACGAATAGTCCTGGATTCATCATCAGGCATGTTTTTTTTTAAAATCAAAAACTTTTCGAGACGAATTACTTGTATGTCGACCGATTGATTCTATGTGTGATTATTTCTTTGTATGTAAATTATATATGATATATATAATTTATATATATATATATATATATATATATATATAATGTATGTATGTAAAAGAAAAAAATGAGAAAAAAGACAGACATGGAAACAACAAAATGAGTATTATTATCTGGTTGTTATGTGGTGTTGGAGAAATGAGAGACAGTAATCATACTTATTATAAAACCCAGGTTGTGTGTGTGTCTGTACGTTTATATATTGGATCAGATTTCCTACATTTTTCAACCGATTTCAACAAAACTTCACAGGACTACGTAAAATTACATTGCGGTGGTTCTGACAGCGACAAAAATTGGAAAAACACAATTGTTTTTGCACGAAATCAATTTGAAAACACGATTAATAGGCATCGCGAGAATGAAAGGGAGACAACTCATATCGAGTTATACTTATAAATTTCAGGTTGTTTGTGTGTGTGTGTTTGTGTGTGCTCGTTTATATGTGGGATCGGATTTCCTACATTTTTCAACCGACTTCAACAAAAACTTCACTTTTTTTTTTGGCAGGTAGTGTTTTTATTGTCTTGCACACTTTTTTTCTTTATTTTTACATTCAGAATGCTTTAAAAAATTCATTTACAAGACAATTGTTTATAATAAAATTATATTCAATCGGTAGACTCATAACGATTGAAAACAATGTTTTTGTTTGAGTTTGAGTTTGACCAATTCGTAAAAAAAAAAAAAAAAAAAAACTGATTAAGACATGCACGCCCATCAACCTTAAACAATAATCTTTGTCAATTTTATTTTTCAGTCTTTATGATGGTCGATACTTGATCCATCTCTTACTATTACATCCCCGGGCAACGCCGGGCTCTACTGCTAGTACTGAATAAAATTGTGAGTTTGAGGTCAAATGTAGATCAAATATGGATTGGAATCTGACAGAATGATAAAATAGAGAATAAGTAAAGCGTATACAGTCATTCTCGTATATTTTCCATACATGGGTGTAATGAGTGTCCAGATAATTTAGTTTGAAAATACAAGAAGTGTACGGGGGTTTTTGGTCGATTTTTTGTTGAGAGCGAAGAGATAAATGTTTCTATTAGCCTCTTCTCCGACCTTGACATGTATTTACGTTATTACCGAAAATGTTATTTTCAAAGATGGACGAATAAACACATGCAAAATATAACGTTCAAAAACAGCTATAGACTTTCTTAAAAGTCGATTTTGATTCATTTTATGCCCTTCTGAGCTTGAAACGTGTGCAGTTGCCAACTCATACGTCTGGTAGAGGTGTTAGCCAACGTTCGGGTACTTCAATGTGCATCAGTTGTTTAGTTACTATATTTAAAAAAATCATTTGAAAATTAAACATTTTTTTCCCAAAATAATTGGCAGGGAAGGGGTTCAGACCTGAAAAAGAAAAGAAATTTCGTTGACGCATGTGTTGATGGCCTGTTCATGTTGACTGCTTGTTCGATAGTGGGATTGTCATGTGTTTCTGTGTGTAGAGGAGAAAAATCGAGTATATATATATATATATATATATATATATATGAGAGAAAAAGAACAAATAGGAAATGTTTAACAAGCTTAGACATATTAGAATTTTTACAAACTTACATATATATAGAATTATCTACGGTTTTAATGTACCTGATAAATGACTGACCAATGAGAATCGAACCACACAAAACTGAAAATACCAAAATTCTCACTTTTTCTCTGTTTTCTCTCAATTTCTGACGAAGTTTTAAAAAAGTGAAATGTTAGATCGACAAACGTTTCCTATTTGTTCTTTATCTTATCATCCTGTCGGATTCCAATCCATATTTGATGTACATTTGATCTTTAACTTATATATATATATATATATTAACCATTAATCTGATATATAATTCACCCAAACGCAGCTTATTTAAATACAGTATCCAATGTTTTATCCAAAATAGAATTCAAACACACTATCTATCCATATATATATTGTTGTGGATTCCGTGATGAAATCCGGTCTCAAATGAATGACAAACGCAGGAATGAAATATAGCAAATAAATGTATTGACGCAATAATACAATTGGTAATACGGTTAGTAGATCCAGAAATGCGGTTAGTAGCAATAATAATATATATAGAGTTTGGGGAATTCAGTATCGAAGTAAGACTTCCTTCTGAGTCTACGTGCTCGCAACTGTGACTCCTACAAAGCGGTTACCTCACTGTATCACTCTATCGATGTATCTCTGTTACTCTCGGGTATTCATTCGGCAGCAGTACAAGTACACACTGGTCGAGTCCACTTGTATGAAAAAAAGGGTGGACCCCATAACATTATATATATATATATATATATATATATATATATTATATTTATATATACGTTATTTTAGCATTATTTTAAATGTATGACCGTATTTGAAATAAAAGCCATTTTTTAAACCGTGTGTATTACATCTATCGGTCTACGCACTCGAGATAAAGAAAATGTGTTCCCTCTCCCTTCTCTCTATCTATCTGTCTCTTTCTCTCTCTCTCTCTCTCTCTCTCTCTCTCTCTCTCTTTATCTCACTCATTTTTTATTAAGTTGTCTCGGCTGTGAAGGCCATAGTTGTAATCACTGTTTAAAATACAAAAAACATGGCGTCTATTTCAAATAAGAGTATTTACTGAAAATAACGTTTCAAGTAATATAGATGTCAAAATGAAAATAAATCCATTAAATTATTTATTGATTCCTTCAAAAAATGTTTGTGTCAATAGATATCTTCAAACAGATTAAAAATAAATCCATTAATTATTGAGAAGTATATATATAGAATTAATATAAATATAAAGTTTATCAGTAAGCTGGTTAGTGTTACCTTCAGCATCCCGACTCCAGAGTTTCGTAGACGGCCCCTCCAGTGAACGAAGTGATTACTAGGGGGTCCATTTCTAAAACTCTGGACTGGAGATGCTTAAGGTAACAACAATCAGACAAGTTACAAACTTTATATTTGTATTAATTTTATTAATGCTCTATCTCTGATATCGACTACTTTCTTGCAAGGACTGATGGTCTTAAATATCTTTTCTCTCAGTATCCCACTGACTGGCAGTTATATATGTATATGAACAATGAAATTTAACATTCAGAGAGACAGACTGTTTCATGTTAGACGCAATCATCAGGTCTGATGAGTGTTGACTTCAATGTTTACTTTTACTGACCCGAGGTTGTAACACCTTCTCCCAGCTATGTCAAAATTTTTAAAACCAAGACTTTGTCCGTGTCCTGGGTATGACGATAAACTACATCCGTGTCCTGGGTAAGACGATAAACTTTTAAACAGCAAGTCCTTTGATAATACATTTTTGAAAAAATAATGTTGCCGGCTGTACGTTTTTGAAAAAATAATATTACCAGCTATACGTTATTGAAAGAATAGTGTTGCCGGCTATACGTTTTTGGGAAAATATTTCCAGCTATATGTCTTTGAAAAAATAATATTTCTAGCTATACATTTTTAAAAAAATAATATTACCAGCTATACATTTTTTACGAAAAAATATTAACAGAAATAGATTTTTGACAAAACAAAAATATTACCAGGAAAAAAAAGTTGTCGGCATTAAATGAGTCATTGAGGTTGATATACCGTAAAACAGAACAAAACAAACAAACCAAACCTTCATAAACCAATGACATCTTTGCTTTTTTATAAAAACACGTGCAACAAAATAAATCCTATATTTGCCTTGATAAAGTCCATCGGCTAATAATAGTTTTTCCTTTTTGTAATATTTAATTGCAAATATATATATATATATAAAAAGATTTTTGAGAAAAATAATGTGATTGTAATTATTTAAAAAAAATTTTATTTTTATTAGTTCTTTGAACAATTAATGAGTTTAACTAAAATAAATTATTACGTCAATGTATAATTAAAAAATAAAACGGAAACATTGATTTAAATTTAATTATTTCTCAAACGATGTAGTGAAAGAACCAAAAACAAGCAAATAAAAACGCGAATTTTTAGTTTTTCAAGCCTAAAATAGATTTTTTGGAAATAAAATTATTTTTAATGACACCAAATCATTAGGTAAAAAACATATCAAAATAGAAGTTTTAAAATTTTAATAAATTTAAAATTAAAAAAAATATATATATATATATATAAATATATATATAAATTTATGTTTTCATATGTATGAAACAAAAAAAGAAATGCTAAAAATTTTTTTTTGAATTGCATTTTCATCATTCACATAAATAATTATTATAATCTTAATAAATGTAGAAAATTGATTTTAATAAATAAGAATTATTCTAATTTTAATTTCAATTTATGAATGTATTTTTGACAGTTTATGATTCGCTATGACATTTTTTTACAATTTAAAAGGAATAAAAGAAGAAAATTTGAAATAACGAAACTTTACAAAATTGTATTGCCGAAAAACATTTTAACTTTTTTAACTTGATATGGCTTCAAAAATCTGAAAAAAGAGGAGAACATGTAAACAAATTGTCGGGTAGAACATTTATCAGATGTTTGCCTCTGTTTTAAATGTATGTGCGCTATTGGAGCACGCGTCTCTAAAAAATTATTCGTAAGGTTTATTTTTATTCCTTGATTTGTTGTTCGTGCTTCTTTGCTCATCGGCTCATGCGTAATTAACTCGCGAAAATTGAAGATTGTATTTTTATTGATTAAACTTCTTTGTTTCTTTCATTTTTTTAAAAATAGATTTTGTATTTGAATAATAATATTTTCATTATCGAAATGACGCGATTGCCATTTTGTCGGGAGAATGGAGAGGTAAAAAAAAGCGATCTAAGATGAGAAAGAAGAGATTAAAATATTAAATTTTTATTTGAATTAAGATCTTGGTGAAAACGAACGTCTCGCTGCCTCAGGTCGATAAACGTGTAAATTAATTCAGTAAAGTAAAATATTAAAAAAATATTTCTATCAAATATATACACAAAGAAAAAATGAAATTTTTATTCTGTTATTCAAATTTCAATAAACTTTTTGAAAATAATTTCCAATTTCAAAAATTGCATACACATAAATATATATATATATATATTATTTAACCTTAATAAAAATATATATATATATAAATAAATCAAAATGCATCGATATATACCTACATACCATAATACAATTAGTAATTTTTATATAAAAATATATAAAACGATTTTATATAGAAATATTTAATTTATATATCCCTTTTTGTAAAACATATTATATATATATAGATATTTTTTATAAAAATATTATTTATATATATATATATATATATATATATATATATATATTTATATATATGGAATATATATATTAAATTTAATAATTATCGAAAGTCGAGTTGAAAAATTAGTATTAAGATATTTGATTAATTTTTCTTGTGTTCGTAATAATAATCTTTTTTTTTTGGACAAAAATTTGTTTTCAATTTTTTAAAAATATCTGCATATCCGAAATCTTTGATTATTAACTTTTTTTTTTTTACCAAAGACGATTTTTTTTTTTTTTTATTTTCTTTATTGAATTTAAAAAAAACCTGTATGTGTCAAAGTTAAGCAAAAAATTTTTTTAACACGGTCAGCACATTGTGGCAAAAAAGTTGCTTAATTTGCTTATTTTTTCATTTTTTTTTTTATTATTATCAAATTTAAATATTTTGTAATTTTTCATTTCCTGGAATATTTATATTTGTTTTTGTACTTTTCTTATTGTTTTTGAAATTTGAAATAATAGATTTTTTTGTTTTTTTGATTTTTGAAACCTAATTGAGTTATGGTCACGGAATTAGCCGTAATGTTGTAAATCGTGTAAATATGCATATAGTTGTATGGCCAATGTAATTATTTGTATTTAGAGTTTTACATAATCAAAAAAAAAAAGTTTTCATTTTTTTATTCGTAAATATTGTTGGTTTTTTTAGTTTTTTTATTATTTTATCGTGCTTTTTTGATTATCAAGTTGAAATGTTTTAAATTTTTCAAATAGATAATTAATTTAAATTTCTTCTGTTCAGGTTCAAATTAAAATTAAATGTGTTTTTTAATTTTTATATTTTAAGAGAAAAAAATATCTTGTTTATAAATGACAAATATGATTTGATTTTTAGATGTTAATGTTATTGTTTTTATTTAAAATTAAGTTCAGTATTATTTATTAAAAACATTTAAAACTTAAATATTTTTTTATCAAATATTTCAATATAATGGCCAAATATAAAAAAACTATTTTAACTGTCGTCTAAATAATTTCAAATCTTTTTATGGAAAATCCGAAGGATTTAATTTAATTTGAATTTTATAAATTTTTAAATATATATACTATTTTATATTGTAATTATAAAATTCATCTTAAAATTATAAGGTACAAATTTTTTATATTTTCTTTTTTTTTTTTTATTCAATGAAGAGGTGAATGTGTTATTATGAATTGATAAGAATAAACATAAGAATAGATACTTAATTTTTTTAATATTTTTTCTTAGGTAAAAAAATAAAACTTTTTTTTAAAAATTTCCATTTATAAAAGTTAAAAGAGTCCTAATTTAGCTTGGTCAGTAAAAAAAAAAAACATGTCAATTTTTTAGATCAGAATGTAATGCTAATTCATTTTATATAACAAAATTTTAGATTGATTTGAAAAGAAAAAAGAAATCCTTAAGATTAAAGAGAACTTATAAATAATATTGGTTTCTTTTAATTTGATTTTTATATGTTGAAAATATATAAAATGAAATAAGTTTTTAATGTTTTTTAAACTTTTTAACATTTAAAAAAATTTTCTTATTCTGGTCAAAAATTTGTTGTGTAACCTTCTTTTATGATATTTAAAAGAAAATTTGTTTTGCTCAAATTTTAGCATGTATTTGGCTTTTATAAAAATGTTCAATGTTTTTAAACTCTATGTTCAGTATTTTTATTTTTAATTTTTAAAATTAATAGTCTAATATTTAGGTCGATGAAATTATTATAGAAAAAATTTATAATAGTTCTGTTTCACATTTTAATTCTTTAAAGAAATATTTACAGGAAATAAATTTCATTAAAATGTTTTATCTTGAATAAAAATCAATTTAAATTTAAAATGGACAGTTATCTTTTAAAAGTAAGGTAGCCAATTGCTGTTTCTATGTTATGGGTTTTTTTTTATAATGAATTGGTGAATATCTTATTTCTGAATTAAAATTGAATCGTCTAAGAATGGCACTTTATTTTTTTTTTAAGTTCAATTTATAATATTAAAAACAGTGTTTTGTTTGAATGTGAAATTTGAAATTATCAAAAGCAATTTAATTTTTAAGAAAGTTAAATAAAACATCGTCTTTTAAAATTTTGGGTTTAGTGAATTGTTTAAATATCGTGCTTTTTAAAAATCAATATTTTGTCAAAATTTATCCATCCATATCTGAAAAGGGCTTTTGAGGCTTTGAAAAAATATATTTTGGGCATTAATATTTTATCAATTAAAAATTTTGAGTAGAGATAATTTTCACTATTTACATTATTCGAACTATTGTCCTCATCTTTGTTGTCATATTTATCATAACGTTTCAGCCGTTGTATACTCCGATCTTCTTCAGGTGGTTGGAATATCGAACAGAGCCATTTATTTCGCTCACTTGGGTAGACTGTTCTAGTTCCACGTGCCATGTCTAATGGATGTCAGTTATCTCCTGTTAATTCCAAGTTCTCCACCGCCTTAACCAATTGAACTCACACTCTTTGGGTCCTGTCACTGGATCTAACTAACGCCTTTATCCACTGTGCCATGTGTCCTTGAGGACATCTGTGTATGAATTTCTGGGTATTATAAACCTAATGTCTTCAGCAACCATTTTTTACCAGTGCTCATATTGCAATTTTTTTTTATGTTATCATTACATGTTTTTTACCAGAGCTCATATTGCAATTTTCGTTGTTATTATCGCTTTTCTCTGGCACTCCTTATTACTGGTTCCCATATTGTATTCATTTCTATGCTTGGTCGGCTCAGGAGATTTTTGTGGCCTAGCATATGTGCTGATTCCTTAAGTTTACGAATTTTCCAATGATGTTCTTTGTCTATGATTTCAACCTGATCCCACAGAGGGCGGTGATCTCCCTTTTCTCTCCATATGTGGTCAGCCACGCCTGATTTTTCCACTTCCCCTCGTGTTACAGCTTTTTGGTGTTCTTGAAGCCTTACCTTAAGGGGGCGGCCTGTCTCCCCTTTATATTTCTTTCCGCAGCTGCATAGGATGGCGTACACACAGTCTTTAGTCATGTTCTCCTCTATGGGGTGTCTTACTCGGGAGAGGTGTCTGAGAAGTGTCGTCTAGCTTTTGAAGGTTGTCCTGATGTTATATGGACCACAGATCCTTTGTATTTTCTCCAATAACCCTTTCACATAAGACAGGCAGACTGTTTTCTGAGTGTTGTTGTCCTCCTTTTGTACCCGCCTATCCCAGTTTATTGGGGCTGCTGCCATGTACCCAAGCTAGTTATTACATTGTAGGGTACTACTTACACTGACCAATTCTTTATCTAATGTCTCTGGGTTGCCACTTATTACTTTTGCTTGGTGTTGTAAGCAGTGGACAATCCCTTTCTTTACACTGTATGGATGGTGGAAGTTGAAATTGAGGTACTGTCCGGTGAATGTCGGATGTCTTTAACCCATGCTCTGTTCGAGATATTAGAACATCCAGGAATGGGAGTTGTTGTTACTCTCTTTCTCCATTGTGAACTGTATCGAAAGTCTTATTGAGTTCACATGGTCCAGTAGAACCTGGACATCTTCATGGTGTGGCCAGAGTATGAAGGTGTAATCTACATACCTTAACCATATAGTTGGCTTTAGAGATATAGATTCTAATGCCATTTCCTCAAGTATTTCATGTATATATTTGCCATTGCTGGTGATAATAGCGAGCCCATTGCTAAGCCCTCATCCTGTCGACATATGTGTGACCCCATTCCGAAGTGTGTTGTTTGTGTACAGAAAATCAACATCTCCATCAGATTATCTATTGGAATACTGGTTCGTTCTTGTAGGGATGAGTCGGTGGCCAATCTGTCTCTGACTACTGAGAGTGCCTCCTCCGTGGGTACCTTGGTGAACAAACTCACCACGTCCAAGCTCACCATCTGGTTGGATAGGATGGGGACATCTTTGATTATTTCCACGAAGTGGGTGGAGTTTCGGACATATGAAGGTGACTTTCCGATTAATGGGTCAATTATATCTACAAGAAAGCGACTCAGAGGGTGGCACACAGAGCGAAATAAAGGGTTCAGTTCGACATTCCAACCACCTGAAGAAGGCCGGAGCGTACAACATTCGAAACGTTGTAGTAAATATGGCCACAAGGATGAGGACAATAGTCCAAATAATGTAAATAGTGTACATAGTACCTCATCTCAGAAATATAGACAGATACAATTTTGTATTGTCGTTAATCTGTGTTATTTCACAGTGGCCAGGCATAGTTTAAGAAATCAAACAATGGCCCCTTTGATATCTCATGAAGTTCATTCGACGATGCTGAGATTTCAGAAATAATGGGCCTCTATATTTTAAATAAGATTAATTAAATAGTCCACATAGAAACCACGGCCTGGGGTGGGACGAGTTGGTGATAGTGTCGAACAACAGAAGAGTGATTGACAAAATAAGAAAACTGCTTTTTAAACTCTTCAAGAGACACGAGTTTAAAATTGAGGTCGATATGAACAAGAAAGTCGTTCAATATTTGGATGTGAAATTAAATCTACAAAATGGCAGCGTCTCACCTTACATGAAATCCAGCACAAAATTGAGGTGTGTGAATACTGGATCTAACCACCTTGCGAGTATTATGAAAGACATCCCCAAAGGAATAGAGTGCCAGCTATCTAATTTTATATCTATATCTATTTTTCTGTTGTAAAATAATTTTTAAAGGAAAAAAGAAAGAGGACGAAAGGGGTGCCAAAAGAGGGGTGGCATAAAACTAAGCTGGAATACAAATCTCAAACAAGCCAAGAAATGAAGGACATGGGGGGGGGTGCTACCACAGCTTTCTTTTTAAATCTAGATCATCTTTTTTATTGTCAGAATAAAAAAAAAACAATAAAACAAAAGTAAATGATATTTAACGATTAGTTTGGGTTTTTTTGTTTCTTTGTTTCTTTTTAGTAAAACAGCTTAACAATTTCTTTTTCTTCTATTTACCATATCACTTCAGAATGTTGACGATCATGGCTCTCCACAATTTCATCTCCTTTGTAGCTCTTAAATGTTGTCTTTTTGTTAGATCTTCTAAACCTTTTTCTGATATTCACGCTCATTAGATCGGTTATATGTTGTTTTCTTCTGTCCCTCTTGCTTTTCATCTGTCCTTTTGAATATCAAATTTTCCAAACCTTCTTTCCTTATAATTTCAATCGCCTCTTTCTGACGTTAAGTATAAGTGTCCTTTTTGTTTACATTTTCTCTAAAATTTCATCGATGCTCACGTGTTCATCCTATAGTATTCTCATATTCCTTCTTTAGAAATTCATTTTTGCTGCATGTTAAGTATTGGAATAAACGGTTGAGGGGTGCTAACATTTTTAATTTTTTTTTAAATACTTTTCAGTAATGAAACGCTTAACCCAACAATGCACATATCCTAATTTAAGAGATGGAAAGAAATTTCCTGAAATTTTAACAAAAGGGGTGTTTGGAATAAAACTGACCAGGGTCTATTTTTCTCCCAAAATAAATAATCGTCCTGACCCGTCTATTTTAAACTCGGATATAAAAACACAGATGAATGTGACGTTGCTAAATAAATTCTGTGTAATTTTTTTTTCAATCCGTGGATAAATTATTGATTTGTTTTTTTTTTACGGTTTATCAACCCTTTGCAGGTCATTTAAAGCCAGAATTTTTTTTTTTTTTAGATTGTAAGATTTTTTTTTTTGAGATAATAGTGGTTTAGTAATACAAGTCTTACTAACTAACCCCTTACTCATGGTTTGTAACACCTGGTATTCACAAGTTGTCAACCATCTCGGTACTGACTAGGCTCTACTTTGCTTACCTTCGGTGATCATACTGTTTCAACGTGATGTGGCCATAATCCTGTGGATAAACTAGGAAATTTAGCAAGTAATATATATGTGGGTATACACATGTGTGGGAATCATATTTTCGGACATTCCATTAAATATATTGCGCTAGGAAGCATTTTAAATTATTAGATATTCTTGTAGAACCTCATCAGGTTCGAATAGATTAGTGCATTGCAACTCATTTGGTAACTACTTTCAAGAGCTGGTAAAAAATAGTAATGTTTCGCTGTATCTCGTTACATTATAAATTATTGTGTATATTTGTATTCTCATAAATTTGGCATAAGAACCAAAGACTTCAGATACTTGTTGTATGTTTATAGAATTTCGAACTGAACCATTTATTCAAACAGTAGGTTAGATTTCTTTCTACTGTGGAATAAATAGTACACCCCCGCCCCAGGGGACTATATGAACTAGTTTATCAGGCAGTTTGTCTGATGATCGCAAAAGCGTGAAAATGAGGGTTACAAACTCATATCCATACAACTATATATATACATAGAAAAGCATTTATGAAAGGGATTCTACGAGAAGAAGTGGTAGTAGTATATCCTATATATATATATATATATATATATATATATATATATATATATGTGAGAGAGAGAGAGAGAGCGCTGTAAGTACTGGTCTAAAACTGTTTTGTGATTGGACGTTATAACCGTGAATGTTAACACTGGTTTGTGCTCATACTTGAAATCTAAAATGAATTTTAACGGAATAAGTAACTAAGCAAAACTTACCAACTGTAACAATAAAATATGTTTTACAACTATAATAGCATACGCCTATGGAATGGAACTCAAGACAGAGAAATTCAAAGTGATGAGGAATAGCACAAGCAACACCAATGCCAGCTATCGTCATGGATAGCAAACCACTGGAGGAAGTGTATAGCTTCAAATACTTCGGAGCAAACCTGTCAAAAGATGGCACCCGCAACGCAGAAATCCGTACACAGATCGACATAGCCCCAACAGTGATGACCAAACTGGAAAGAGTAAGGAAGAGCTCCAGACCTAGTTCAAGCTATACAAATCACTGGTTGTATCCATCCTCCTCTACAGGTGCGAGACTTGGATACTCCTGGTTGAGATGCGAAAACGGATCCAGGCGTTCAAGGACAAATGCTTGAGAAAGTTCCTCCACATCTATTGGGGAGCACAAAAGTAATGACTATGTACAGAGCAAATTCAAAAGTTTCGTGGGCCGACAGGAATCCTTCTTTGCCATTATTAAGCGTTTGAAAATGTTATGGCTTGATCACGTCACACGGCAAAACAGCCTCTGCAAGACCATCATGTAAGGCACTGTTGAAGGCAGACGCAAGCGGGGACGACAACGCACAGGTGGTCAGACAACATCAAAGAGTGGACGGACATGACAATGTCGGAACTCGTGATAGCTACTGCCAATAGATCATTCTGGGGGATGTTATCTCTTACCTTCCCCTGCACAGATGACTGAAGTTGTCGAGAGACGACGACGACTACTACTACAACTGCTGTATCTGCTGCTACTGATGATGCTGATTTTTAAAATGTTGTTGTTATTATTATTATAATTATCATCATCAACAACAATAATAATTATTATTATTAAAGACCACAAACAAAAAAAGTGCCTTCTTATTGATATGGCAGTCCCTGCTGACTGCAATGTATCTTTGAAGATATTCAAAAAGTTGTTTATCTATGTAATTTTTATTTTATTTTTTTTTTTTTGTCAGTGGGAAGTGTCATGATGCCATTTCTAATCTTAGGTATCCCTTCCTCCACCCGGAAAGAAATGTGTAAACGCTAGAAATCAAAGAAAATAATAATAATAATGATTATTAATCAAAGTACAAACAAGACGAGATCGAACTCCGGTCTTTTGGTGACGAAATCAAAACCATTAGCCTTACAAATGAAATTTGAGAAATCTAAGCCAAGGCAAAAGGCAGCAGAAATATTTCCTATACGTTGGCGTTCGATAACGAGTATTATCGAATGCGTTCGTTTAATGTAGAATAACATTGGGAAGTCGTATTAGAAGCGTATTAGATCTCGGAGATTATTGAATTGTAAAATTAATACAATTTCTAATAAATTTGTTAAAAAAAAATATCATGTTTATAATGGTGGGGGTTGAAGAGAAAAAAATAAAATGTACTGCCCAGTGCAAGGATTGATCTCGCAACCTTCAGACAACAAACTAGAGATTTTAGTATTTAATAGAGATTTCCACCCTGTTGACTGGAATAAGATCACCCAGTGGAGCTCGATAAAAGCCACGGCTACTCTTTCCCCAAATTTTGCCTGTTGCCTTATCTGTTCCCTTTGGGTCTTCATTGAACACAGATTTTCTTTTATGACTTGTTTGAACAATTTCTTTTCGTCATTGTTTGACTTTTCATTTTGGACCTTTTTTTTTTATTTGAAATACGGTGCCGAATTACCGAAGACTTTTATAAGCTAAGTACTTTATTTTGTTTCAGTTTTGAGGGGTTTTTTTTTTTTCAGTTTTCCGTTTCACCTTCATTTTTTTTTTTAACGTTTAATTAACCTTAAGACTAAAGTATTTTTTTTTTCAGTCTTTTGTTTTACTAACTGTTCGTTTTCCGTTTAAGAAAAAAAAAATTGCAACCTCTTCGTTTCCGCTAATTTTTACGACTTAAAGTCGAACTTTTTTATTTACTAATTTTATTTTTGCTAGAAGAAAAGTGTTGAAGGGGGGAGGATATTTTTTGTAACTTTTTTTTTCTTTGTTTAAATTTTTGAAACTGTCGGCCATTTTGGTTTGGTTTTATTTTTAATTATTTTTTCAAGTTTTCCTTTTGCTTGATTTTTTTTTTCAATTTCAGCGTTTGCACGTTCTAGTTTAAGACTAAAGAATTAGTTTCTTATATATTTATCTTTGTCCATTATTAATCTTTAAAAAGTCTTTCAACATTTAAACGTATTTTGCATTAGACTGTCTTTACTCGTTTATTTAATTTTAATTTTGGCTCTACTTGGCCTATAAGTTAATGTTTCCTTAATTCAATTTTATTTTATATTGGAAAGACAAATCGAAGAAAAATTGACTTGTTAAAATGGCCAAATTTCAGCCGGCCAGTAACGTTAACAAAATCTTCTTAGGAATAGTACCAATAACCCCCTCTCCTGACAAAAAACTTAATGATTTGAAAGAAACGATCGAGAAAATACTAGAAAAATAAGTCAACACCGTGTGGGTGGGAAGCGATGACGACAATATAGTTGCCGAGGAAAATTATGCTTCATAGACCCCACTCCCCTTATTAGATTTCCCGCGAATTGAAACGTAGAAAATAGAACGGCCCGTCTCCGTGGTCAACTAGAAAATCAAAGACTTGTCCCCACCTTCGAATGACTGAAGCAAAAAAAATTCACTGATGACCTTTTGGATTAAGCTCCAACATATAAAGGAACTGCTTTCTTTGTGGGACATGCTGCTACCCGCTGAAAAAAATTAAAAAATGACGTCGCGAGACCTTATAAACAAGGATTATATACACTATACCGGACCGCAGGGTAACCGTATGTGAGCGTGGGTGTGAAAATGTCGACTGTCGGGAAGTATCTGGAACCTCCCTCCCTCATAAGTCCTTTGCCTTCGTGAGTATGGTCAAAAAAGTAGTGGGGTGTGGCTGATTGGGTCGAGCTAGGGGGGAAGGTTCAGGTAGCGGATCCAATTTCGGAGAATACGTCTGTTGTGCACCCCACCCCCTTCTGAGAAATCGAGGAAGAAGTATACCAGTAAAGTTACACTTGAAAAATTTTCAGACCAAGAAAGTTGGCGAAGTTTATATGGAAAATCCTGCCAACTGTCGAAGGGCTCAGTGAGTGCTGTCGTAAGAACTGATTCGGGTGATAATAGAGTAGACAAAGGGTCCCTCTTTGTTTCCCTGGGACATTAGCATCTTTTTAGATGTAACCATCAAGCCTGGGGTGGGACTGGGATTTATGGTATAAGCAGTCGGTGTCCTTTCCTCGACTCTTTTGACCAGAAACTCTATCCTAGATTTGATTGACAAAGACTATTTGGTTAGCAAGCGTGAATGGCCGAGGCCTGAGGTCTGTCTCACAAGGTGAGATTCGTTCACGATCTTCAGAGACTCTGTGGATCTGTGTTATGTTCAGGAGACCGATATTATTGCAAATGACTACGAGAATAAACCGAGGTGTTATCTTTTCTCAGCGTGTTTTGATAGTCCCACAAGAAGAATTTCTTGGCTCGTAAATTTTGCAGCGACTAGTCTTAGCGGGTGATTGGAACTACGTCTCTATATAGATCATAGAGGGGAAGTATTGGAATGTGAAACTATTTCAAGATTTTAATAAGTTTCTTGTCGATTTGTTCAGAAATTAACACTACCGTTGCTTAATGTGGACTTCTACTAATAGGTGCGTCCCAGCTACATAGATCGGGTTTAAGACAATTCGACGTCGGGCTTATAATCAGTTTTCATTCAATATACTTTATATGAACCATAGGCTTTTCTGGGTCCGTGTAAACTTAGATAAGCCTAAGCCTATAATAAGTAGCTACTGGAAATTCAACACTTCGTTATTCGTTGAGAAGGATTTTCAGAACCAGTTTCTACTAACCTTACAGCGGGAACTGACGGGGTCCATGATTGGGAATAACTAATGGGGTCACTATAAGTCTCCAATTAAGTCTTTTGCTGCTGACTTTAGCAAACTCAACACAGATTAACAGCGCAAACTGTACAGGAAGTTAGAGTATAAGACTGTAAATTAGGAATGTATTCGTGGCTAGAGCCGAGCTGGCCTCCTTATAAATAAGGACCAAGCTCTGGTAGATAAAAAAGTCTCCTGGGGGCGAAGAAAGTGATCTCTGAACTGCGAGCAGGACTACTATGAAATGCAGAAGAGGTCATCGACGTCACATTGCCGGAAGGGACGACACGTGACCACAAACGACAGCATAAGTAAGGCTTTTCGGAATTGCTACCAATAACTTTTCACTAGGGAGCTTGATCTGAACCTCGCTTAATTCGTTGTTTTTTGACGGACTTTCCTTTCCTCCAGGAACCTGAAACTGTTACTCTCGAGGGGAACATAAACGATATCTAGGAAACATAGAAGCTTGTGGGCAGATAATATTGTGAGGATAAATAGTATTCTCTATGGGGGGGGGTATTTGAGACAGTCATCTGTGTTTATCCCTTTGCTGGTTTTGATTTTTAATCCAGCAGCAAGACATCTGATCAGGTTTTGAGGAGCGTGGAACCACCTCTTAATTGCTGGTGTTTCCAGGTCCATCCTGACCCGGGGTGGTAGCACCTGTTAGGGTCCCAGTTATGGGTAAATAGTTAACACCCAAACTTGTGTAAAAATAGTTTTTAATACCAGAAATACTTTTGTAATAAAAAAAAAAAATTATTACCAGCAATAATTTTTGAAGGAAGAATTATCAGCAATACAAACAGCGATACATTCTTTGTAAAAAAAAAAAAAAAAGTGACCAGCTATAGATTTCTTCAAGGAAAAATATTCCCAGAAATATATTTTTGAAGAAAAACATTACCAGCAATAAAGATTTTGTCGGCATTAAATAATCCTTCGAGGTTGATATGCCACAAAACAAACCAACGCTTCACCAAAGCGGTGATAAAGTTGTTGACTAAGGATAAACACGGAAGCGATAGGATTAGCAATTTTTGGCCCTAATTATGTTAATAATTGCCCGCCTTGGCAATTGGGATCATTGGCGACATATCCCTATTTCTGAAGGCTGGCTCATAGTATATAAACATTGAGGAATTTTTTTTAATGTTATTCTTTCCATCTCCCCCTCCAAAAAGAATTGTGTATACGGGACTTCATTAAGAAAATGTATTATAGTGTCTGCAGTAAGACTGTGTAGCGCAAATGAGTGATTTGGTGAAAGGGAAAATATTCGAGCGGATTGGTTAGTGATTGGACAAGTGTTGACCAGTCCCCCGCCTTTCTCTCTATTTTGCCTTTGTGACAGAGCTGTACTTTGTGACAGAGCTGTACTTTGAAGTAAAATATATTTTTGCTCGTTGCCTGGAGAACCTTTTTCATTCAACTTTAACTCAACTCAGAATTTTTGCCAGTTCGTTGATTGCTGAGGTGGTCAAAACAAGACTATACGAACAAAAACTATTTATTTTCAACTACAAAGGCTATTAGAATAAAAGCGAGGTCAGCAGACATAACCTGACCAGTGAAACTGTAATAGCAACTTGTTTATTAATATCATTTGTAGGAAAAAAAATTTATATATAATGAAGACAAAATGAAAAATTTTCTTAGCTGGCACGTTTCGTCACGAAGTTCATCAGAGGAAAAACACACACACACAAAGAAACTCGTCGGTTAAGATTCCTTTTGTCATTATTCATATTGTTCTTTTACAGATTTGTAGTTAGCAGAAATTTTACACACACACACACATATATATATATATATATATATATATATATATATATATATATATATATATATAAAATAGATAGCAATACTTTTTTTATTTTTAAAAAATAAAGCGTTACATCAACTGACCGAAATCGCCTGAAGATACTGAAAGGTTGAAATAAGTTAGCGGAATCTGCTGATTTCATAGATAGATAGATAATGTGTGTATGTAATTTTTTTTTTTTTTTTTTTTTTTTACATTATTTTTATAGATACAATGCATTTAAGTAAATGCTTGATTTTCATTAAACACTATAACATTTTCCATCCTGAATGTTCGAGAAATTTCGTAGACAATGTTTCATATTCAGTTTGCCTTCTCGTGAACTGGTTGCTAACCAAGGCTAGAACCCAGAGCCTCGGTTGGAATTTGAATTCATACCGCTAATTTCACTTTCCGCGCCGAGAATTCACTACATACAGACCCCAATAATTGTTACTGATTGATTTTTATAACAGCGAGCAAATGAAACAATTACCAAACAGCTCTCCTGAATTCGCTTAAGATAAATTCTTCTGTACGCCTTCGTCCGTAAAACAAAACTAGTACCTTGTTAACGAAATTCCTATTAGTGTTTTTACGGGGGTGTCCATAAAGTCTCTTTACGTATACGGGGGTGTCCATAAAGTCTCTTTACGTATACGGGGGTGTCCATAAAGTCTCTTTACGTATACGGGGGTGTCCATAAAGTCTCTTTACGTATACGGGGGTGTCCATAAAGTCTCTTTACGTATACGGGGGGGGTGTCCATAAAGTCTCTTTACGTATACGGGGGTGTCCATAAAGTCTCTTTACGTATACGGGGGTGTCCATAAAGTCTCTTTACGTATACGGGGTGTCCATAAAGTCTCTTTACGTATACGGGGGTGTCCATAAAGTCTCTTTACGTATACGGGGTGTCCATAAAGTCTCTTTACGTATACGGGGGTGTCCATAAAGTCTCTTTACGTATACGGGGGTGTCCATAAAGTCTCTTTTTACGTATACGGGGGGTGTCCATAAAGTCTCTTTACGTATACGGGGGTGTCCATAAAGTCTCTTTACGTATACGGGGGTGTCCATAAAGTCTCTTTACGTATACGGGGGTGTCCATAAAGTCTCTTTACGTATACGGGGGTGTCCATAAAGTCTCTTTACGTATACGGGGGTGTCCATAAAGTCTCTTTACGTATACGGGGGGTGTCCATAAAGTCTCTTTACGTATACGGGGGGTGTCCATAAAGTCTCTTTACGTATACGGGGGTGTCCATAAAGTCTCTTTACGTATACGGGGGGTGTCCATAAAGTCTCTTTACGTATACGGGGTGTCCATAAAGTCTCTTTACGTATACGGGGTGTCCATAAAGTCTCTTTACGTATACGGGGGTGTCCATAAAGTCTCTTTACGTATAAAGTCTCTTTTACGGGGGGTGTCCATAAAGTCTCTTTACGTATACGGGGGTGTCCATAAAGTCTCTTTACGTATACGGGGGGGGTGTCCATAAAGTCTCTTTACGTATACCATAAAGGGGGTGTCCATAAAGTCTCTTTACGTATACGGGGGTGTCCATAAAGTCTCTTTACGTATACGGGGGTGTCCATAAAGTCTCTTTACAATTTAAAAAAAATATTACGAAAGCAAAGCAACAGAATATTGAAATTGTTACGAAATGAGTAGATATTAAAGTTTTTCTTTTAAATTAATTTAATCCCCATGTATATGGGCGCCATTAGTTGCACAAAACACATTAAGACGGTACTCGATTTCTTGCCATGCTTGCTGTGGCATAGCCTCATCAATGGTAGCAATGGCATCTAGGGATCTTTAGCTTTGGACACGATAATAATAGTAACACCATCGAAAGAACCTCGAGGGAATTATATCTGGTGAACGAGGTAGCCAGGGAATTGGGCTATCCCTTACAATCGACCGGTCTGGAAATGTTAGGTACTGTTAAATGAACCCTTAACTATTTCCTCAACAGGATACCTGAAATGCAATGTGATTAAAATAAAAAAAAAAACTTTAATCACTATTGAGTACGTAGAACAGATGTGAAGATGATGTCATTAATCAACTGCCTTTGTAATATATTTTTAAATTGTAAAGAGACTTTACGGATGTTCCGTATATTAAGAACAAATGGCATTTACAGTATACCCGAATTAATTTGCATAATAAATCTTAGATTATTTTAATTTCTTATTTTTAATACAAATTTTAAAAATTGCCATTTCTAAGCAATGCTTCAGATGGTAAAGTTTTACTTCAGCTTATCTTGTTCGTATATAAAGAATTGTGGACACTAAAAATAACTTTAAAAAAAAGACAAACAGTAAATGTTTTTAAATTAAAATTTCTATAGAATTCCAAAATTTTAGGCCTAGCAACGTTAGTTCTTTCTTTTTATGTGCCATGTCCTTTCAAGACGTGGGCGATCATGGCTCACCAGCTCCCTTGAAGTTCTCAAAATGTTCCTTACTTCTGCTACCTACCCCAAACCACGCTTTGTCATCAACCTGCCCAAGCCTGCTAGGTATGTCACACGTTGTTTTCTCTTGTCTCTCTTTCTCTGTATTCAACCCGTGAGTATCAGATTCTCTAGGCCATCCTTTCTCATGTGCCCCAGAATCTTCAGCTGCCTCTTTCTGATATTAAGTATAAGCCTTCTCCTTTTTGCAAAATTTCTAAGACCTCATTGTTACTCACACGCTCGGTCCATGATATCCTTAGCATCCTTCAGCAGAACCACATCTCCGTCGCTTCGAGTCACTTTATCTTTGAGGAAATCGTCCAACATTCGCTGCCGTAAAGGAAGACAGATGTCGCGTAAACAGCTCAGTATTCTTTGTTACCGAAGAAATTCCCATTTCCTGTCTTTTGTAGCTCTTAATAAATTTTGTCTTTTCGTTATTTCTCCAGCGTTTGCTGCTATACGTTCTTAATTACTGCTGCATCGATAGTAACAATTGTTGTCTGGCATCTCGCATTACGACGAATTAGTTGAACAGTGACGAAAAATATTTTTACGGAATTATCTACACAAGTTAAAATCTGTTTTCTAAAACCTCGAATTATTTAGATAAGTGAAAAATAAGTACGCAGAATCATTAGTATTGTTAATGATAAAAATACAAGCGTTAGAAAATTAGATGTTTACCTCGTGGTCAGCTCTACTTAGCTAGTTCGAGTAGAAAATTCAGGTGGCCTTGGCATAATGACAAAGAACTTTTTAAAAAATCGATGTTTTGCTGAAAAAGTTGCTTATGCAGAATTGTTGGCGTTAATGAGATCTATTGCAATTTATCGTTCTCTGTGAGTAGGGTGGATATTCTGTTAGGAATTTTTTCCGACATGATTTTACGGTGTAAGCGCAGAAGAGAATGTAGTTAACGGCCTTGTTTACTGATCTTACTTGTCTCATTTAGCTGCGCAAGAGAACTATAATGCGTGTGCAATAATCAAGTAAAGTGAATATTCCACTCATAGATATTCTGCAGCGATTCTATGCAAACAACGCCAGTAACGGCTGCCGCGACGCGAATGAATCCCAACTTTTACTGTCGATAATTCCAAAACGGTAGATTTTATGAAATTTATAAAGTCATTTTCGAATGAAGCATGTACATTTACACCTAAATATAAGTATTCGGGAAATTTTTAATGCAAACTGAGCGCGGGTCCTAATCTGCAAATTAACCGAAAAATGCTACCACAAAACAAATAAATGGGGCTTAACCAGGCGCAATGTCTGCGCCTATTGCTATTTATATATCAATAACATGCTGAATAGAGCCTAAAATATAAACTTTACCGCAAATTATTTAATATCTTTTAACGTATGTACGTGTGACGTTACCGTTATCGGTCCGGAATATGGAATCGGTGTGCCAAGTTCAAATTCCAGTTGAAATCTTTCAGTTCACTTTTGTCTATGAAAGCTATGGATTAAATAGTAAGGCAAACTGGATTCTCTAGTCTTTGAGGAGAATTCTTAATTAAAAACCAGATGGGTGTGAAGCTGACAAATGCATTGCGTGAAAAAAAAATGCTACTGAAACCAGATCAGCAACAGCTTGTATGGTGTGGTTGTTGCCCCTATTCGCCACAGGGAAATTAAATGACACTGAGCAGGAATTTCCTAAATAATACAATAGTGTTTTGTTTGGATGGTCTTCATTTAGTCTCGAAAATCACCTCCAATCGGCTGTGGACAGGGATAGACTGGTTAACTTTAATGCCTCTAAAACAAAACCACCCTCTATTTCTCACCACAGGGAACCATCTCTGCTGCCCATTAGAATGTCTGATGCTCAACTCCACGAGAGCACCTCTCTGCGACTGCTTGGTCTCACACTGTCCGCTGACCTCAGATGGAACAATTACATTAAATCAATTGCTTCATCCACCGCAAGGAAATTTGGTTCCCTATGTTGGGCCAAAAGGTTTTTCTCGCCCGTGTCCATCCTTCAAATCTACAAATCAACCATTCGCCCTTGCATGGAATACCGCTGCCATATATGGTCTGGTGCACCCACTGTTCGCCTTTAAGTTCAACAAGATCCAGAAACAAATATGCAATGTGGTTGGTCCTGAATTAGCATCTCGTTAAACAATCGCTCTCTCACAGACGTACAGTCTCCTCCCTCTGTCTTTTCTACACATACTTTCACGGTAACTGCTCCGACGAGCTACTTTCGCTAGTCCCCAGACTGCATGAATTTAAGCGTGCTACTAGGCTGGCATCATGGTCCCACTCTTTCACTGTCGAAACGGTTAAATGTAGCCGTCGCTTCTACTCTAATAGATTCGTCTCGCACCTCCCGTCTGTGGAATTCCCTTTCTATTGTTTCCCTGATAGCTATAATCTCCAACTTTTCAAATGTAATGTCAGTCGATATCTCCAGATGCCGTGACCTATTCCCTGTCCTTCTCTTCATCCTTTCCTCCATCACGCCTCTTTACTCTCGCTCCCACTCTGTAACCCCTTGCGTACTAGTGGCATCCCGCCTTGCTTGGGGTGAAATGCTTCACACACACACACACACACATATATATATATATATATATATATATATATATATATATATATATATTAAATTTTTCCGTTTCGATGCGTGCTCAGTGGTACGACTAGCAGGAGACCAATTAATATTAGCGCACCTAAAGAAGCGGAAACATTCAAATCATTTCTCCCACAGATATGCTTAAAAAAAGGAATAAATGATTAGAACTTAGAGGAAAAGACGGTGAAAAAAATTTACCGAAATGACGAATGCTTTTTTTCTTTTTCTTTTTTTTTTTCCACGTAGAAATGACGTTCCACAAAATTGTACCAATAACAAGAGAAAAAAATGAGCCAACATTTTCTTTTTCTTTAAATATAATTGGAACTAGAGAATAAACTTTTCTTCTTTACTGAACCAAATGACAATTAAAATAGTTTCGTCATTTCAAAAGCTTCGTGTTTATCACTTAAAAGAATATTATGACGGATATTATTTTCGTCAAAATGTAACTGAACGAGTTTCTCTGTCACTGTGCTGGAAATAAGACGCTCTGTGAAGACGACCACGCAATCTAGGCAACATTTATTACAAGATTACAAATTGTTGAAGGGACATTATAGGAAAATCTGACAAGTTGGAAGAAAATTTAATTGAAACTTGTTTCAGTTTTTAGGAGTTCATCCGACTAAAGTTAACGTTAAAGCTACTACACTTGTGCCCGAAGGTGTGAGGAAATATTAATAGATCGATGTCACGAATACAAAACTAGTTCTTCTGTTTAGTTTTCAGTTCCAGCAAAAGGGTAAGGTGCCGAACATCCCCCGGCGTCCCACTCTATAGCGCCGTAGAGGATTTTAGTTGATAGTAGACGCATGGAAATTTCTTCAATCAAAAGTCTAAGAATGAATATACAATTGCCACTTAATTGCTGTTGTCCCTAGGTATGGGTAAATTGGGAAACCCCCAAACTGGAGGCAAAACTGAAATATAAAAATACATTAGAAAAAACATTACCATCAATATATTTTCATTTTAGAAAAATTAAATTATCACCAGCAATACATTTTTTGAAAAAAAAAATTACCAAACCACATGAGAAAATAAAATTTCGAAATAAAGCGACCCATAAGGAGTTTTGCTGTTAAACAAACCAACCAAGCCTAAATGTACGATTACGTACAATGACATCTTTGAGCAAACAAAATGAAATACAAGGTGTATGTGTGTTTGTTTGAGTGTGTTTGTTTGAGTGTGTTTGTTTGAGTGTGTTTGTTTGAGTGTGTTTGTTTGAGTGTGTTTGTTTGAGTGTGTTTGTTTGTTCTTTTCTATGAAAGATAGTCGGAGACTTGCATTTAAGTAGAGTTTCCTGTCGGTTTAGTAAAATTATTAGATATGTTTGTGTAGTCAACTGATCCTTTAAGGTGTTGTGTGTACTATTGCGCCCTGTTCAATGCGACACGAGGTGAAACAAAAGACCTCCAGAGGGGAACAAGGTACGTCTTCTGGCTACGGTACCCTGGGGGTACAAGTAAATGTCAGAATTTTGCGCACGTTTCTAATATCGTGGTCGTTCGCTCGCCGTTGATGAGTCTTTTTATTCGTCTGGTTACCCATGTGTAACCGATTAGACCAACATGGGAATGGTGCTATTTTCCGCAAATAGAGCGGCGCCCATAAGGATCTTGTATAATGGCAGAATTCGGAATCTGACATCTTCGACAGCGTTCCTTTCCCTGCTGGAATAACTCTGCTTCTGTGCTTTGAACAGCGCCTATGTAGAGATGCCATCAACAGGTCCGACCACCAGCTGATTTTTATTCTAATTGCTTATGGAAGATATTGCACCATGTCTTCACGACGACTCCAATGTTGATTCCTCTATAATTTGTACTGATTACTATCTCGTGTTCGTTAGCCTAATCTCTTTGGAAAGTTATGTGCGGTAATACCTCACTAGCCACGTTTTCAGGTCCAATAAATACGTCATAATCATTTTATTGAACATTATTTACATTATTCGGACTATTTTCCTCATGTTTGTTGCCATATTTATCACAATGTTTCGGCCGTTGAACGCTCCAGCGTTTTTCAGGTGGTTGGAATGTCAGTTATTTCCTTAAGGACACATGGCACAGTAAATAAAGATGTTGGTTAGATCAAGTGACAGGACCCAAAGAGTTGTGAGCTCAATACCTGGTTAAGGCAGTGGAGAACTTGGAGAAGTGAATTAACAGGAGATAACTGACACCCATTAGACATGGCACTATCTCTTGTTAATTCCCCTCTCCAATTTCTCCACTGCCTTAACCAGGAATTGAACTCACCTTCTTTGGGTCTGTCACTGGATCTAACCAACGCCTTTATCCACTGTGCCATGTGTCCTTAAGGAGATAACTGTTAACTGACATCCATTAGACATGGCACGTGGAACTAGAACGGTCTAGCCCAGCGAGCGAAATAAAGGGTTCATTTCGATATTCCAACCACCTGAAGAAGGCCGGAGTGTACAACGGCCGAAACGTTGTAATATGGCGACAAAGATGAGGACAATAGTCCGAATAATGTAAATAGTATACATAATACCTCATCTCAGAAATATAGACATGCATTTTATTGAAGTGTTTTTATCGGATCGGTAAAATATTGACAAATTTCATTGTTATTGTTACCGTTTCTGAAAAAGCTGTTCTAATGAAGCCCTCTTCTTGCCAGTGGCTTACGAATGGATTCAGGATGATTCGAACATGTGTACGTAGCATTGCGGGTCTCGGCTGTAAAATTCTGTACTGATGAACATAAGGAATGTATCTCCTCAGAACATTTTCCATGAAAATAGATACAGGGTGGATTGATAAATTGACTGAATTGCCTAAAAATCAAAATAACACTACCATCTCATTTTAATAGATACATTTACCAGAATTACATGAAAACATCTTTAAAATACTAGTCAATTTACTCAATCGTCATTGGCTTCAATTGCGGCTTTCAGACGACTTTGGAATCTCCTGCAACTTTTCTGGGCGGTCACCTTGTTTAAGTTGGTGAATGCTCCCATAATCCTTGCCTTCAGGTCATCTTTGGTGTTACAATGAATTTTGTTCGTCTCTCGCTCAACTGCGCTCCACACATAATAATCAAGGGGGTTTCAGTCTGGGGAGTTAGCTGGGTAGATGTAAGGGGTGGTGTGATCGCAGAAATTGTCTGTTAGCCATGACTGAGTTCTTCTGCTTGTGTGGCATGGTGCAGAGTCCAGTGGCCAGACAAAGGGTCTTCAACTAGATCCATGGAAGCACTACCTCCTAAAGGCACTTGATATAAGACTTAGTGTTGAGTCTAACACCCTCACCAACAAATTCGGGAGTCTTATCAGGACAATCATGGTGAGGTTTACGAACTGCTTTACCTTCGTTATCGCTATTAGATTCATCCAACTTTTTTTCCGAATCCTCTGCGCTGTTCCGTCCTGCAGGGGTTAAAACTCACCCTAGGGGACCACCTATTTTACGTGGGTGGCGACCCGTAATGTTTGAGGATGGGATCCTAGGGTTTGAGGAGTTGGGCTATACATATACTCCTAAACTCCAACACCCCACTTTGGTCCTTACTTGAGTTAGACGGACAGTTAGATAGGCCAGGTCCAGTCAATCGGCTGGTCATGTGAAGCCCTAAGTCAGACTAATAATGCACAAAAAATGCACTCGCATTTACCAAACATTAAACTTACTTAGTAACCGACTGTTGTGGTTGTATAAAAAAAAAGTAATAAAATAAAGTATGAGCACAAAAAACAGACGACACATTGATTGATTTTCTGTGTCTGTATCAAAGAAAACAATTTTGAAATTCATAGTAATAGAATCAACTGAAGACAAACTAATAACGAAGTTGTCTCGTTTTGTAATAGAAAAAAAATCTTAGCCATTCGGATAACTCCAAAAACAGTTTAAGAATAGAAATAATACGCTGACAGAAGTGAAAGAAAAACGTGATGCTAAAACTAAGGATGAACAAATTCCAAGATGGCAAAGGTCTACTCGCAAACTTTTTAAAATTCTTCCAGAGGTGTAGTGAGAAGCACTGAACTCTCACTGTGTACACTGGAGGAAATTAAAACAATAATTCTGGAAAAACCAGAACATTATAGATATAAAAAGAATATTTTAAAAAAAATGATAGCATTATAGACACCAATACATGTCCTTGTGTCCAAATTTTACAAAATGCCCTAGTTGTAAACAAAACCATAGGGCAACTTCCAGTCATTTCAAAACCTGTAAAAAAGAAAGATCTTTTAAAAATTAAACCCACAAAAAATAGCTTTCTCAGAAGCGAGGAAAAGCATCAAAACAAACTTCAGTAAACCATCAGATGCAAAATTTACCCAAGCAACATCAAGCTATACCCGTGAAAATCGAATATAAAAACAAATTACATGTAAAATAAGAACATTCTTAATTCAAGAATTAAAAAAAAAACATTGAAAACATATTCCGTGCTAATAGGAATATATACTTGACAAACACGGTAGATAAAATAAGTAAAGGTTTATTGTAAAAATCAGTACAATAAGAAATAAGGTAACAGTTATGCGCACGATCGTCGCAAGTCAATTCAGTAATGAGTGCTTCTATTGGAAGGTCAGTAGTTCTCGCGTAAGTCTGAGTCGTACTCAACAAATCTCAGCTGGACTCCTTGTAGTCCGTTGCCTTACGAATATTTATAGGTAGTTACTACCTATAGTGTAGTCACTCATGGGGGTGACAGGTTATTCCATTACATCAATATTAAAACCAAGTGTAAACTCGGAAACAACTCCAACCATAGAACTAAAACTAATCACAAATGATGCAAATCCAACACACAATTCGCTAACGACTTTTCAACTACGAAACACTCACAACTTCTCAAATGGAAAATTATACAAACAGAAAACTTACATAACAAAAATGAAACCTCCAAAACAGTCGAAATCCCAAAACAAAAGAATTAAAAGCAAATAAACAAAACGACAAACAACATAAAGATGATCAGAAAAAAACCTAGATGATCAAGAACATACAAATACTCGGCGAAGAACAAGTTCACAGACAAGGAAAACAAACAGTGTAGAACGTATGGAATATATGGAAATTGATAACCAAAAACAGTCTTTAAGATCCACTCACAAAAACTAAAAAATAATTACCACACAAAATGAACAAACAGAACACAGGCATAATACAATTGAACTATAAAGGTGCCAAACCAAACTATAAGAAAATCAAACAATTCTTTAAAGATTCCAATCCAGATATAGTTTGCTTACAGAAGACCTTTCTCAAAGGAATTGATAACATCTCTTTTATGAAACTTACCAGAAAATAATTCTATAAACAATAGAGAATAGACTGTGGCGGTCCTTCAATATTGTTTAAAAAATCAGTACCCACATGAGAAACTACAATTACATACAAATCTAGAGACAATGGTACCAAAAGCTGCGATTCATGGAACAATAGCTATATGTTCAATTTATATTCCTTCAAAACACAGACTGAATAAAAAGGAATAGAAAGGTTAATTGCTCAGCTTCCCCCTCCCTTTCTACTAATGCACACAGCAAAATGTGCGGCTCGAGGAACCATAATCAGACTGATGACATTATAGACTGTCTACTAGAATAATCTGATTTATGTATCTTTAATAACCAAATGCACACATACTTACACCCAGGTATCGGATCAACATCAGCCATTGACCTAAACATATGCTCTCCCGATCAATTTTTATGGATTTTCAATGGAAAATTCATGATGACAAATGTGGTAGTGACCATTTTCCTAAATATAAGCAAGCCTATTCTAGAAGAAATCTATTCAAAATGGCAACTATACAAAGCTAACTGGCTAAAATTCAATGAACTCTACTCATTCCAAATCAACATGGAAATTCTCAATAAAACAGAATCAAGTCTCTTTTACAAATATACTGACACAGACAAACAATACTCAAACCTTCCTTTAAACCATATACTAAATGTAAACGATGATCCAATGCAGAGAAACAGTTAAAACCGGTAAAAATGCTAATAATATTCTTCCACAAACCAACCACCATCAACCTACAAAACGAGAAGCTCGAGCAAAAAGCATGTTGTATAATTAGAAAATCTAAAAGAGAAATTTGGAAAATCCACATCCCCAAATTAAACAACAAAACTGCAATAAATAAAACATGGGAAATAATAAGAATTAATTAAAAAAAAAATTACAAACTGCCCATTTAAGCAAAACAAATGAAAATAAATGCACTTGAAAAAAAAAAAATAGCTGGCCCAATAGCAACAGAATTTCAAAGAAACTCCTCAACAAATCACTACACTCCCAAATTTAAAAAATGATAACATTATGGAACAAAAAAAAAAGCTTGTATTCACATGAAAGAATACAATATTCTCTTTACTATGACAACTAAAAGTTCCATAAAAATAATGTAAAAAAACTTGCAATTAGTCCAGATGAAATCTATTACCAATTTTTAAAACACCTGCCAGAAGAATCTCTTTTAATACTTCACCAGATCTTCAATGATATATGGTGTTCAGAGAAATTTCCAAAATTATGGTTCGGGTCTATCGTTATTCCAATTCCTAAACCCAGCAAAGACTATTCCAACCCAACAAACTACCGACCCATTGCACTAACAAGTTGCATTTGCAAGACGATGAACAGAATCGTAAATTCTCAATTAACGTGGTACTTGGAAAGAAACAATCCCTTACCTAATTACCAAAGTGGATTCCGGAAAAACTAAGAATCCAATGATCAACTTGTACGGCGAGAATCTTTTATTCGTGATGTCTTTTTTTAAGGTTATCGTGTGATAGGCTTTTTCAACATCAAAGAATATTGCTATGACACCACATGGAAGTATGGTATCTCAAAAGACCTGCACAAGATGGAATAAAAAGAAGAATGGCTTTATTCATCCAAAACTTCATATCAAACCGAACATTCAAAGTAAGCATCACACACACAGAAGTACCTCAAAGCAGCATTTTATCAATGACACTATCTATTCTCAGTATTATTAAAACTGTTAATAAAGGAATTGAAAAATGCTTATATGTAGGTTATTTCTTAATACCGTATTCATCACCAAACCTGGCTTCCTTTGAAAGATATATATGTGTGTCTGTGTTTAAACAAGATAGAAAAATGGATTGCGTTTCTACAAAACAGAAACTATGCATTTCTGAAAAAAAAAACGAGCTTACCACATCAATCTAGAATTAAAATTGAATGGCGACAATTCTCATAGTCCGACAAATAAAATATCTAGAAATCAAAATAGATAGCAAACTTAACTTCAAAGCACACCTTGATCAACTTAAGCAAAAAGGCCAAAAGGATTTGAAGATACTATAGGCAATATCAAAACTAAATTTTTTTTGGGGGGGTGACTAAAAAGTAATGTTCAGAATATATACGTCACACATCAGATCAAAACTAGACGATGGATGCATTATTATACGTAAATCCTATCTTAAACTATAAACCATACAAAATCAAAGCCTGAGATGAAGTCTCCTTGCCTTCCGTACTTCACCCATGCAAATTCGCTATATAGAAGCTGCACTAAAACTACAATCTAACCCACTTAAAATGATAGAAAATTCGAGATATGGAATATCATAAATTTCCTATTCGTTTAACAGCAATGATTTTTAAACACAAATCATTTTATTCAAGAAATCCTAGAAGCTTGTCATTTAATAAAGAACAGGACAATAATATACGCATCAAAGGAAATCATGAAGCTGACATTCGATCAGAGGAGGCAACGAAAATTAAAATAACCAACATCAAACTTCCATATACAGATTATAAAAACAAAATTAAGTGACACATCAAGAAAAAATAACAAGCAATTTGGGACGCGTTCCCAAAGATTAAACTACATGAACATCAGCCGGCAATAAGGTGAATATAGAGCCATTAGCTGATCGCAGACAAGACAGTGCTCAACAAAACAAGAATCGAATATGTACTCAAGGCAAAAATTACACCTGTGTACCCACTGCAATCAATTTCTCAGTCAAACATATCTTGATAGTAAGAAGTACAAAAAATACGTAGCAGCTATTACCAAGCAGAAAATCTTAACATGCTCTTCAAAAATGTACTTATTGGCCAAATAATAGGATGTCTGAAGAAAATAAAATACTTCCAAATTCTATAGAAAATAGAGTTTGTGTTTTAAACTATACAACTTATGTTTTGAAATAATCCTGAACTATACAATTTGTGATATTTTGAAAACAATTTTAAAACCTCACGACCACTTGAAATGTTTTTTAAATATTCCTAAATATAAATCCAGTTTCAGCATTAAATGACCCACAGCGGTTGATATGCAGATAAAACAATCAATCCTATGTACTGTCCTCAGATTGACACCCAAACACTCTGAAATGTTCGTACTGGAGCTTTCTGGACGAATGCCAAGCAGTACAGCATGACGTTACCATTTTTTTTTTGTTTTGTTTTTTCACAGACCGTGCCCAACTGAACCTACCATCGCATCCTGTATAGTAATGAGAGGCTTGCAACGTTTCAACTTGTTGCCAATCTAGTATTGCGTTTAAAGTCATACATTTTAGTTACTAAAGTGAAAGCTCATCAAAAAATTACCATGGAAATATATAGAGAGAAATGGCACATGAAAGCTACATTACGGCGGTGGAAACATGACTGAAGCAGAGATGCCAGATAATGACCAATTACATTGCAGATGATTTGAATTTTATCAAGAATCTCTAAATACATTATAGAAGAACTAGACCAGATGTGACAGCAATATTCTCAATGCATGAATGGATGTTAAACTTCTAAATAACTTTATGTAAGATTGATTCTGGCGATAAAATTGTCTATCACGATACAGTAAACCAACTTTCTTAGCAGCAAACCTAGCAATTTTTGACAATGAGGTTCACCCAATAGAAGGGCCAAGAGCCACTTCAAGTAGAAGGTTACAGTGTAAAAGGCACAGTTTATGCTTATATGTGGCGAAGATAACGGCTGTCCCTACAATAGAACCGGTTAAGATTTTAATGATTGGGAAGCATCCTCTTGGGAGTAGGTTCCATAAAGCAGCGGTTCATGGAGAAAAATCTTTTCGAGTAGAACTTGCATATATTCAGTGGAATTCGAAGGGAAGGAGGCTGGTTCGCTACAATATTGGATCATAGCCGAGAAGCTTATCACTGGTGGGAAGAATCATATTACTGACTGATATATAAACACTCACCCCTGACAGGAGATGGGCGGTCTCTTACATCAAACGCCGACATTAAATATCCACGTTTCGCATGCGGTGATGGGGCTGCACAGTTTGTTTGTTTTTTAAATTGGTATCACTCCATGTAAGGCAGTAAGGCAAGACGCAAGAGTCTGTCTATATTTCTGAGATGAGGTATTATGTACAGTATTTACATTAGTCGGACTATTGTCCCCATCTTTGTCGCCATATTTGTCACAACGTTTCGGCCGTTGTATGCTCCGGCCTTCTTCAAGTGGTTGGAATTTCGAACTGAACCCTTTATTTCGATCACTGGGGTAGACTGTTCTAGTTCCACGTGCCATGTTTGATGGATGTCAGTTATCAGTTATCTCCTGCTAATTTTCCCTCTGAAAATGAATTGAACTCACCTTCTTTAAGTCTGTCATTGACTCATTCAACGGTTTATCCACTGTGCCATGTCGTCCTTGAGGACATCTGGGTATGAACTTCTGAGTATTATAAACCTACTCAGAAGTTCATACCCAGATGTCCTCAAGGACACATGGCACAGTGGATAAAGGCGTTGATTAGATCCAGTGACAGACCCAAAGAAGGTGAGTTCAAATAAAGGGTTCAGTTCGAAATTCCAACCACCTGAAGAAGGCCGGAGCGTACAACGGCCGAAACGTTGTGACAAATATGGCGACAAAGATGAGGACAATAGTCCGACTAATGTAAATACAAGACACAAGAGGTTACAGTGTGTGGAAGAATTAAGAACAAAAACATTAATAATGATCAGAAAGAGAAAAGAGTGATCAGGAGAAGAGTAGATAGCGATTGACATTGTATTTAAGTTTTTGCAGATTAAAGTTAGCTGTTAAAGATGGAGCGAAAAGTGCTATAAAAGAAATTGTTAGCATAGAATTTACGGATACATCTAGCTAGATCAAATGTAAAGTAATGAGATCTCGACGCCAGTCTAATAAATTCAAAAAGTCTAGGTATAATAGCGAAGAGCTGATCAGAACAATTACCATGGAAATATTTATAGAAAAGACACAGAGGCAACGTTACGTCGGTAGGAAAGGGATTGGAGCCGAGCCGCCAGCTCAAGATCAATAATATCACTGATTCTTTGGATATTATCAAGGAGGTCAATAGTAAATAGCAGGGGCACCGGACCATATGTGGCTGCAATAGTCTAAGCATAGACTAATGGTAGACTTATAGATATGCATGATAGATTCTGGGGAGAAAAATTGTCTGGAACGACACAGGGAACCAACTTGTTTAGCAGATAACCTAGCAATGGATTCAATATAGTTTTTATACTTCATGTTCGCCCGACTAGGCCCAACGAGTCACTTTTCTGGAGGTTAGCATCAGCCATGCTTGATGGCAGAAAGAGGTCTCTCAGGTCTGGAGTTGAATAATATGTCATGTAGCATATGACATTGTCTTGTTCTCATTAAAATGTACAATAACACTTCATTTCATTAGAAACACTTTAAAAGATTGAGACGGAAATTTCCGTTCAGCCGTCCTAGGTATGACGATAAACTATATCCGACATCAAGGCCTTTGATCGGAGGGGGTGTATTGAGGAACATGGAACCATCTCTAAATCGCTGTTTTCCCCATGTTCACCATAACCCGGAGTGGTAACACCTGTAAATGTCCCAGCTATGGGAAAATAGTTAACACCTATGAAAAAGCATCATTTTTATAGTAAAAATATCACCAATACATTTTTATAATAATAAATGTATTGGTGGTCATTTTTTTATCAAAGAAATTACTAATGCTTCCAAGAAAATTTAATTTCGGCATTAAATGACCATAAGGAGTTGATATGCCGCTAAAAAGATTTTTGTTCAGAAGGCAAACATGTCTGATTAGTCATGCTTTCAGGAAAAGTGAATTAGAAAAAAATCAAACATCACATATCGAAATCCTTTTCAGTTTAACTGTTATGCTACAAGTAATTGCCGCTACACAGTCTTTTAGTAATTCACCCCATTTTAGGCCTACTTTTGTTCTTGATTATTATTGTTTTATATACCAAATATAATCCGAAGTTTCTCTTATCTTGTTAAACATAGTCAATGCCGTTGACCTTTGTCAGTTGGATTATATTGTCGCAAACTGACTTTCTCTCCAATGTCCATAGACACTGACAAATGACATATTTAATCTCAAAGTGGAATCGATTATTAAAAATATTCAGCAATGTAGTTTTGATAAGGTCTAACTATAAAATTATTTTTTTTAAATGTACAGAATGGTAAACATGCCCAAAATGCACATTTTATTTATATATAATATCCAAGCCTTTTAAAAATACAATGTCTGGTATTTTTTCGTCTCCTCCACAAGATAAATGTAACCTTATCATTGAGGACCAATTTCAACGAAGTAATACTTGCTTCTCATATGTTATTAATAATTATTGCCATCCGCTGATTTAATTAAAAACTATCAATGTTTTACTACATTTTATAAAAGCTGTTTTGTCTGATAATTCCTTTTTAAAATATTTTCATTTTCTTTTAAAAGAAATTGTGATTAATATTCCATTCGTTTATTGTTGCTATTTTTATCGTTTAGAATTTCAATTCTTTTCAGTTATTGGTGACTTTGAATTCTCGGTATGTGTTTGGAATTTAAATATGTTTACGAGAAAAATGTTTTTGTTTTTTTCCTTTCAATCTGTCATCGTCTTTATCTTTCTCACTTTTTTTCTTTCCATCATTCTCTTTTTTTCTTTATAATGTACGTATGGGTGATTTTTATATTCTTTTTTCTATGTATATAAATGTGATCTAATTTAAATACGTTTTTAAAAGAGCTTTCTAATACACTGAAAAATCTTATTTAACCGCCAATTCTTTTCCACACAGTACGGTTTCAAAATGGCTGTTCTGATTTTTTTGTTTTTTTCTTAAATGTTATTAAATAAATTATATATGTACCATCTCTCCCGCCTAAAAAAGGGGATACCTAAGATTTAAAATGGATTTTACAAATATCTTTAAGTTTTTATTTTAGTTTTAATTCTAAGCTAATAGATTAAACTTAATATTTAAAGTAAGCTGTATTTCAAACTGAATTTCAATTGATTGGAATGATTATTTTTTAAGTCGCTAAGATAGGCCATATTGACAAATCTATCAGCACAAAATAATTCTCTTTATTAAAAATATCGTTGAAAAATAACATACTTCTCAAACTTTATTTGGGGAAGATTAACTGATTTAAAACAAAACTTTTACTTTAAAATATAGCAGAAAAACATTTTAACACGAGTATGGGTGTTTTATGATGTGTTAACATCAGAAAAAGCAATATGTTTAACCTAAATTTCCAAGTTTCTAAACAGAATTAAAAAAATAATTTTCATATAAAAATATCATTTGCTCCTCTTTACGATTTTGGCATTTTTTCATCAAGTATGATTTTTTAATGAATCGCAGTTATATATATATATATATAAGTATGTGGTGCAGTTCAATTTACATTACATGAATCATTCATACAAAAAACAGATATAGAAGTTAATGATTTAAATGGCGAGAATACATCTTCGCAAACAAATTTAATAAAGTACATTAACCCCGAACCTGTAAATGAATGTTATGATCCCTGTTTATAAATTCCAGTTGCATAAGGTCTTTTTTTATTTTTTTATTTTTTTTTTTTTTTTTTTTTACAAGTTTTCATCTGTTCCTACAGACATCATCAGGTATGGAAATAGATTTGTTTTTTACTTCTCAGGTAATAACAGGACAACGAAAATATAAATGTAATCCGAAAAAAAAAATGTTTTTAGAAATGTGTTTTTGTTAATTGTAAAATTTTTTGGAGCGTGCGGTCGCAACGCTGAGGTTGAATTTTTTAAATTTTAAGATTGTGCGTTTTTGTACTAATTTGGTAATAGGAGAATTCTTTTCTATTGGTAGGTTTTTCAGTCAATGTGGCATGAACTAAATTGTTCATTAAATACAGGAATGTCGCAGTTATTATCCGAAAGTTGCACGTCGGATCAGTTATTTTAATATCAAGTATGTGATGCAGAAACAAAAACAAATCTTTCCATACCTGATGATGTCTGTAGGAACAGACGAAAGCTCGTAAAAACTAAAAAAGACCTTATGCAACTGGAATTTATAAACAGGGATCATATCATTCATATACAGGTTCGGGGTTAATGTACTTTATTAAAATTGTTTGCGGAGATGTATTCTCGCCATTTAAATCCTTAACTTCTATATCTGTTTTTTGTATGAATGATTCATGTGTATATATATATATATATATATATATATATATATATATATATATATATATATATATAAATTTTTTCCTGATAATTTTCTCCGACAAATCGCCGCTTTTCTGTTTTTCTTTTTTTTTTTTTTTTTTTTTTTTTTTTTTACTTAATTTCCTGACTGTTATCTCGACAGGAATGCAAAAAGCTGCAATTAAGTGATTTAATCTTGTTCGTTCACAGAAACCTTTTCAATTCCAAATTTACCAAAGTAATTAATGCATTGAAACATCAAGTGAAATGTCTAATGCCCTAAGCAATAGAAAAATAATGGGAACAAAGAAATGATTAAAAAAAAAAGTCAAACGACAATATTATCGAAAAAAAATCAACCCAGAAAGCCACACTGCATTGTTAAACACCATAAAATGCGATTTGTTCCCATGCACATTCATGTTGTATGAATTTGTAATGTTGTACAGCATGTTGTCGATACTACTCCAACTACTTCCTAAAAATACAAGTCGAAAGACTGGGCATGATTTTGTTATCTAGTCCATCTTTGTAATGGGGCACTTAGAAAGAAAATAAATATTTTGATCTTCGCTCTCTAACGCCCACTGTATTCATTAGTATGTTCATGATATATTAGCACCTTAAAACAACGGAAAGAATGGCTTGAATAACCCAAAGAAATGAATTCCAAGGATCAGTTACACATCAAAATATTTGATATACAACGCCGAAATATATACATAAGATCATACTAAGATGCAATACGCACACACGTGTGTGCGCGTGCGTCACAAATGATCTCGAAAATTAAAACGCATATTTAAAAGAAAATCACGTGACAGGGGGAATAGTAAAATGTACTTCATACTTGTAACATCACTGACAAACGCGGTACATTGCTGGAAATGTCTACGTCACTAGACGCACTGAAATTGTACCGTGGTCAACCGAACCGCGGTTGGCTATCACATCTGTCTCCGTCGTGGTGTAAACAGCAACTTGTTATACTAACCTATTAGCAAGATTGCCTAATATTAAAATGTACCATTTTATTTATTTATTTTTTATCGACAACAATCATCTGCAATTTTTATAGTTTTTATTATTCTGGATTTCTGGAGAAGAATTTTCATGTCGATAAGAAGGTCAGCTGGTTAAATTACAAGAATATGGAGATAATGAAAATGGGCATTGTGAATTGTCATTTTTCTGGAGTCTGGTGAGGTAGAGGAAGTCATTAACTATTGTTATCTGAAAATATTTCCCTATACAAAGAAAGCGCGCATTTCGCTTGGTGGTCATTTTCTCCGAGTGGGAGAAGCAGCCCAGCAGGTAAGGTCGACTCGGGACGGCCTGGAATTGCTTGTAAGACAGTCGTGGATACAGAACACCCCCGCAATTCCTGGGCCTAATCGAGTGATTCCATTGACTGGAAATCACTTTAACGGTTGCGACCAGAATTTCCAAATAACCACACCAGCAGTAGAATATTTTGATTTTCAGTAGCGAATAGATATTTTATTCAACCAGTTTTTCTTTAAACTCAATACACTTGTTAGATCTATCAAGTGTTGGGCTTTTTTTATTGAAGGAGTTCTTATTCCAGTTTGATCAGAGCTCCTGAGACGAAAGTGACAAACATTTAACACGGCCATATACAGGAATTATGCAATATTGTATATGGTACACAACATGTATAAGTTGTTCAGACTAGACTTCGCTGTCAATTTGGGAAACCAGAATCAACATTACGGAGACGACACATCAGCCGCAATCGAGGAGGGAAAAATCCGGGATGATCCGTGATGTCGGTATTACTCAAAGTTATCGGAGCTAGCGACTCACGACTGAGGAAAAAGACAGTGCTCGTGATAATGGGGGAGTTGAGAAGTGATAGATGTGTTGATAGACGTGCCAACAGTGGGTTAAACAACAATAGCATTATACAGTGACGAATAAGGAGCAAAACGCAATATCTTTGTCAAAGGGTCTATCAGAACCAAATCACAAGTAAAGCCTTGCCTTGCCAATAAATATACCAGGGATACCGTGTGTGAGAGAATGAGAAAGAACAATAAAAAAAATCAGGATTTAAGAAGATAATGATTGAAATTACATATAAAATTTTGATCAAAGTTGATTGGAACAAAACGGAAATTCTACAAGCAATAAGTGCAAAAGAGGAAACTTAAGATAGAAGCTATGGTTACATTTAACTGTTTCAAATTTAAAATGGCTCTGTTGCCAATCTAGTATTGCGTTTAAATTCATAAAGTTTAGGTACTAAAGTGAAAGGTCTTCAGAAAAATTGCCATGAAAATATAGAGAGAGAAATGGCACAGGAAAGCTACATTACGGCGGTGGGAATGTGACTGAAGCAGAGATGCCAGATCATGACCAATTACATTGCAGATGATTTGAATTTTATCAAGAATCTCTAAATATATTACAGGACAACTAGACCAGATGTGACAGCAATATTCTCAATGCATGAATGGATGTTAAACTTCTAAATAACTTTATGTAAGATTGATTCTGGCGATAAAATTGTCTAGCACGATACAGTAAACCAACTTTCTTAGCAGCAGACCTAGCATTTTTTTACAATGAAGTTCACCCCATAGAAGGCCCAAGAGCTACTTGAAGTAAGTTACAGTGTAAAAGGCACAATTTATGCTTATATGTGGCGAAGATAACTATTGTCCTTATACTTGAATAGGTCAAGATGGTAGTGATCGGGAAGCATCCTCTTGGGAGTAGGTTCCATAAAGCAGCGGTTCATGAAGAAAAATCTTTTCGAGTAGAACTTGCATATGTTCAGTGGAATTCGAAGGGAATGAGGCTGGTTCGCTACAATGTGCATGCCATGTTGGATCATAGCCTAGAAGCTTATAACTGGTGGAATGTAGTTCGTCTGAACATTTTCCATGGAACTAGTGACAGAGCCACAAGAGTCTTGCTATCTTTCAGCTGTGGAGAAAGTGGTTGTAGAGTGGAAAATAATTCATCGTTCACAAAGACGCAGAAATGTTTTGGGACTCTGTCCAGACCGGAAAGTGCAGACAGTGCAAATGTACCCCATTTTCGGTTTGATCTAGCTCTTGGAAAGATGACGGAATTGATTCCATATAATCTTTCAACTTCATGTCAACGGAAAACATTAGTCCCAGAAGTTACAAGGAGTCACTCTCTTGGTGGTTAGTATCAGCCATGATGAAATGCCGACAAAAATATGCTTCTCTGGCGATTAAAAAAGCACACTTTGTTTTGGAGGTGTTAAAGTTAACAAGGCATTTCTTGCCCTAACTGACAGATTGTAGGTCATTTTGGGTCTGATTTTGAAATCGTGTCTTTTGAATTTCTAAGTGATCAGCTCAAAGTTGACCATTGTGCTTATCATCCTAGTAACTTTTTGAAGTAGTGATTTAAACTTCTCGAATGCTCCTACGCGAGAAGCCACTGTAAGAGCTGTTTTTTTTTTTTTTTTTTTGTTTTTGTTTTTTTCACCATGTCACCTCAAACAAGGAAATAAAGCCACTTACATACAAAGGGTTACTCTGTGTGTGTGTGTGTGTGATAATATGAAAACATTAAGGACAGAGAACAAAAGAACAGGAATTAAGAAAACAGAAGATAACGATGAACATTACACTTAAATTTTTGAAGCTCAAACTTGACTGGAAAACAAGAAGCCAAAACTGTTCCACAATCAAGAAGTGCAAGATAACAAATTTTTAGACCTTATGGTTACCTCGTGCTCGCAACACAATATTTCCGTCCTGAAACACATCTGTTTACCTTTCATTCTACGTCATTGATAATGGTCGCTACGAGCGCTTTTAACACAATGTTAAAAATCTGAATTGCAACTGTATGAAAAATCAGAGCCCGATACGCCTACACAAAAAACAATACCCTGTCCGGCAGCAAAAGCTGCTGCTTGCGCTAAGCGTGGCAGTACCACCTTAGCCACTGAAACTGTTACCTCCCTTGGTTGGCGACTGATGAGGGCAGGGTATCGCACGTGTTATCACACGTTGTATATAGAAAAAATAGCCATTTAAACTATAAAATCTAATACTGCGTTTAAATTCATAAAGTCTAGGTACCACAGAGGGAAGTTAATCAGGACAATTACCATGAAAATATTTATAAAAAAGGCAGAAGGGAACTACGTCATGGCGATGGGAAAATGACTGCAGACGAGATGCCAGGTCAGGACCAATAACAGTGCAGGTTCTTTCTCTTTTATCACTAATCTCTAAATATATAGCAGATGTACCAGAGCAGATGTGGCAGCAATATTTAAAGCATAGAGTAATAGTAAACTTGTAAAATATATTCTGGCTAGAAAAAATGTCTTGCGCGACATGTGGAACCAATTTTCCGAGCTGCAGACCTCGCAATTGATTCAATATAATCTTGATACATCGTCAGCAGAAAAAGTTAGTTCGAGTTGGTGCAATGAATCTCTCTCCTGGAGGTTAGCATCAACCATGCTGATGGAAAGCAAGATTTCTCTCAGACGATTAAGAGCAGTTCCGTTTTTGGAGGCATTAGGATTGACAAGCTATTCCTTATCACCGATTAACATTCTTTTCTTTTTTTTAGATCAGCTGCCAATTTGACCTTATCGGACTGATCAGACTTACTATTGCAGAAGTAAATAAATTTGGTCAGCATAGATGGAAGATTTATGGAAGTCTAAATTTGAGAACTGATATCAGGAGGAAGGTCGTTGATGACAATTAGGAACAGCGTAAGTTCAAGGATAGACCATTGAGGACACCTGTATTAATACGAAATGATCTAGAAGTGATTATCAAAGATAACTTTTTGATATAATGGAATATGCATACACCTATGTTCCCCTTACTGAAATATGATTGGCTGGTGTCCGTCATAAATACCGACGGACGTGTAGGAGAGTCAAAGATCCTTAGTCAGAGAGCTAAATCTATAACGACGCCCATTGGACTACGCCATTGATCTACACTTCTTACCTGCGACTACGACGCGTACCAGTCGATTACTGCTACCGTATTCTACTTGGTTATAGTAGCCAAAACCAGTTAGCTACTTCGTTCAAATATATCCCTTTCTGAGACATATCACTTTTATTTGCCGATTTGATAAGCCTGAATAAGCTCAAAAATTCGCCCAGAAATACTATAAACTGCCGTGAATGAATTCGTCCCACCTTCACCAGAGAAATTCTTTCGTGAATTCGTGAAGTTTTTCTTTATCTCTGGCGGAGTTCATAGTTTGTGTTTCAAATTTAATCAGTTTTATTTGTGCAGATTACAGCCGCATGACGCTGAACCTCCGATTCCCGTACGATCTCCGAAGTTAAGCAACGTCGAGCCTGATAAGTAACTAGGCGGGTAATATGTGCGGGTGGTGTAATGGATAATGGCTCGGAATTTTTAATCGTAGAGCCAAGTTCTATATGGGTTCGTTATATTCATTTACGTGCAAATAACTGGGCAAAGGTATCGATCCACCTTTTCTCCCACAGCTATTGGTTAATTAAGATTTCCACTATCTCACAAAGAATGAAATAGAATAAAATTTCGTACAAAAATATTTAAGATTTCGGCATTAAATAACCCAAAGAAGTTAAACAAAAGCGCTTATAGACATTTTTTACTAATGCTATGGGTATCCAACATCATTAACATCAAACGCTTAATTCTTTTCCCCCAACTCAGTCAAGAGAGTAATATTGTCGCTTTTCAAAGAAATAACAAAAAAATAGTGCTCGATACAAAAGTAGAGCATAAATATAATTATTTATTTAAAAATATGATTCCAACACGCTACATAAGAGTTCTCATGTTTCAAAACAAGAGCCGAAAACTTCAATATAATTATTTGAATAAAATTGAATTAAAGTACTAAGCTCTGTTCCATCTTCAAGCGAAATTTTTTTGGAATAACTTATTTCTGACATTTACGCGTTTTATAAGTATATTCATTATTGAAATCAAAATTTCTATGGTAACGGCTAGAGCAATTGTTTAAAGAAAAAGGGGCGTAAGGTGTTAATAATTTGTATCAATATTTCAGTTACATTCACTGATGTCAAGTCAGGGTAAGGTTGGGGGTGTCTAAATTTAAAGCGGAAGATGACATCGTCTAGTCTGGTTAAGTGTCTATGGAGATTTATTTATTTTTTATTTTATTTTTTATTTTTTTCTGAAAGGGTTTTGTGTATATAAAAACTGTCGTAAATCGCTAACATTTGTTTTTTGACGACTTCATAAAGGGTTATCTTTTTTTGTAGGGCATTTAAACTATTTATTAGGACTATGGAATTTAAAAATTATTTTGTTTTTATGCTAATTATTCAATGCAAAAATTTGATATCGGAAAAAACCGTTAACTCGTGTCTATTGTTTAATAGATTTTTATTATTTAGAAACTTAATGTGTAGTTTTTCATGTAGGCATAAAGGGCATAGGTGTGCTATATTTATGGAATAAAGTGCTCAATATCAGAGATAGAGCGTGTGTAAATATAAAGTGAACATAGAAGTCAACACTCAGAAGTGACTGGCTGTTTCATTCTAGACACAATCTTCAGGCGGCCTGACGCATCTGTGTGTGTTGATTTCAATGTTCACTTATATAAGTTCAAAATTTCGCCCAGAAATACTATAAACTGCCGTGAATGAATTCGTCCCACCGTCACCAGAATATATATAAACATACAATAGAAATTAAGATTACATATCGGTTATGGTCATATCATCCTACTTAATTTGTAGGGTGATATTATCATAACGGCTATGTAATCTTAATTCCTATTGTATGTTATCTGTGCACTGTTTAAATAAAATATTAAGCGCTCTATGTGAATCAGCTTTGATATTTTATGTTATATTAATAGGATTCACTTCGATTATATACCAACGGATCATTATCCAAATATATATATATATATATATATATATATATATATATATATATATATGTGTGTGTGTGTGTGTGTGCATGTATGTTAATATCGAGCACTACCTTTCGACCCAGAATTGTTGCAAACTTCGCCAAGAAGAAAAATTAAAGGTAGCCAAATTCCACGATCGTTCTGAATTGTTGAATTGAAGGACGGAAACTCTCAAAATGTAGACACATAAGAGAATACGTCATAGGTCTATATGATGCCGCGTAAAGGCAATTTACACGATTTTTTTTTTTTTCCCCCCCTCATCTCCTGCCCACTTCCGGTATAAATAAGATGATCGTTGTGCGCCAAAAAAACAACCGTACTGTTCGAGATTAACAGTTATTGCTCTTTCGCACACCTCCGCCACCATTTCTTTATTGGATGTCCAGCATTGAGCAGTTTATTTGTACTTTTTTAGACGTGGCCTCCTGACAGCCTATTTTTGAAAATATTTATTTGTTTAGTTACTTGCAAATTTTTACACCTTTTAGGCGTGGCCGATTTGAAGCCTTCTTTTAAGAAGCTTTAGTAATATATAATATATATATATATATATAAAATGTGTGTGTCTTTTGGTGCTTTCTCCAACCGTTGATTCTTCGCGCGAAAATGATACTGTCTTTTTCCCTTCTGAGGTGAAGTGCTTATATATATATATATATATATATATATATATATATATATATATATATATATATATTCCTATCATTCGGTTGTCCCAAAATTTTTTATACTGAGGTGGCTCGAACAACCGTTTACTTTCCAGGGGTAACAGCTGACATCCTGTGAGTGTATTTGCATCTGGCAACTATAAAGTGATCTTCCAGGTCAATCCGCTGATGCATCCGGCTTCTCTAACGCTCTTCTGACACAGCGAAGACTATTTTATTATCTGTGGTGAGCCCATTACATATTGGAGTCCCCACAGATCAACTCCCCCTTAGAAGTAATGTTCCTTATTGACATCAAATTTGCTTCGGGCCAAGTGGTATTTCTTGGCATGAATTAGTAATGTCTGGTGTCTTACTCTTTTTTCTTTTTTTTTTGTTCAGGGTGATTCTTGATGGAATCTGAAATTTTATGAAATTCTCTCATCCTCTTGGATCCGTCTTCTGTGCTCTTCTTCGAGCAATGACGTTCTGTCGTATTGCCATATCTTCCCGCGTACGCAGATTTCTCTCTTTTTGTAGGCTTACAATAAATTCTTTAGCTGTTCAGACCTAGGCTCTTGTTTTCATGTAAATATCAAATGCCACTTCACTCGCTTCTGTCTTTATTAAATCAGTATGGTACCTTGGTCTTAAGCATAGAATCAACAGCTTGGCTGATTGGGTCTTTTTTAAAGTCATGACGTAATTTCTACTCGAAGGCTAATCAAGTACATCCATGAAGCAATTTCCGTCCAGAGCCTGACCAGGTAAATTAATGACGTAATTTGGGCCCAGAGCCTCAGTAAGCAGTCTCCCCAAGCAGTATCGTTTATGACATTAATCCATATATCCTACAATTTCTTAAAGAAATCAGACTATTTCAAAATATAACTTCAGCACAAAACACAGATATCATTACCTTATATCGCACAAATATGTGTATGCACAAAAGCTGAGTATCATCTACCATGTATTCACTTGTGAAAGCAGAATAACATATCTTATATTTATTACGCCAAAGCTCCCAAGAAAATTAAATTTTGACATTTAAATGACCCATAAGGAGTTGATATGCCATTAAACAAATTATTCAATCAGCATCAAAAACGGGCCATGTTTTTAAACGAGCGACTGCTGGCGATGAAAAATGTCTTGTTTACAACATGGAGCAAAAATAGGTCTTGTTGAGATATTGCAGAGTATGGCACAGCGTACTTCCTGCTCTTCCCTACTAATGACAATGGACTGCTCGTACTTATAAATATAACACGTAGCTACATTAGAGTAGGAGGAGTTGATTTACTCGAGTTTTTCCGTTCTATGTATGAGTATTTAATAAACCTCTTTGTTTCTTCTCCCTAGTCATCTATTCCTTCGATACTACGGCCTTTCTAATTATCGGCTATTTTGAACAAAGACAATGGAAAACAAAATTAGCTACCGTTAACCGCGCCCCAATTTGGTCCGCATCCGAAGTAATGCTTTATATCTAGTGAGATTGGACGAGTGATGAGCATTATGGCCTCCTTCCACACAATCAAGATCTTGAATTCAGGCAAGTACTCTGCCTATTTGGGCACCTCGGCGTGGTGTAATGATTAGCAAGCTTGTCTTGCTATGTCAGTTACTACTGAAAAGTGAGTTCGATCCTCAGTGGATGCCCCCATACTTTCGGCCTTGTGCCACATTTAAGCTACGCTTGGAATATCTTAAGTACTCTGCCTATTTGCTAAGATTAAAAACGGCAACAGTTAAAAATGATTCAGAATTGGCCAGTCGGAGTGTTTCTCATCTTCTGTTAGGACAGCATCGGACCTCACGCCTCTTGACAGTCCAGGTAGAAATTGATACAACTTGACGGGGATCTTCTACAACTGCTGACCTCACCTGACCATACACTACTTATTTCGATCTCGAGAAAAATTCTTTTAATGTGAAAACCTTCAATTATCTGGAAGCGTTTACGAACCACTTAGCCACTTTTTGGGGGGTAATGAACTGATCTATGTTCTGACAGAAGGGGAGCATGAAGATTCCTCGAAGATGGTAAAGGTAGTTGACCAGAATGGCATATGTTTTAAATAAATTTATGTACAAATATTTAAATATTGTATTTGAAATTCACTTTAAAAACGCGACGAACTTTTGTTCCGATAAAATAGTTTGCAAAATTTAAATTTCAGTTTTGCGATTTTTACTTTGCTGGGTTAAAACAGGTCGCTCGAACCTAGCTAAGTGGCCTGATCTAATCATCGTGGCGAAAACGCTCTTGGTGGGACTAACAGGGGCGGGGGAACATCAGGAAGCTCTAGAAAACTGATCACCCGTGTCCTGAAAGGATCTCACTCACTCTCTCTCTCTCTCTCTCTCTCTCTCTCTCTCTCTCTCTCTCTCTCTCTCTCTCTCTCTCTCTCTCTCTCTCTCTCTCTCTCTCTCTCTCTCTCTCTCTCTCTCTCTCTCTCTCTCTCACTCTCTCTCTCTCTCTCTCTCTCACTCACTCACTCTCTCTCTCTCTCACACTCACACTCACTCTCTCATTTTCACACAGTGAGGTATAATAATCAAGAGAAAAGTCTTTGAAAATCAAACACATCGCCCAATCTAGGCCAGTCGACCTGATTTAATTATCGTCAACAACGAGATGAAAAATTTGTCAGAAAATTGAATAAGAGAGAACGGAAAATAGGTGGTTGTATCATTTTAGAATACTGAGAACGATCCTGAACGACAGCATTAATTAAATCTTCGTGAATACTGAGGAAGGTGCTGGAATACAAAGGAGACTTGCTTTCGCTTTATCTCCACTACAAGTCAACAGTTATTTCTATTAAGAAGACTCAGCTAGTTATAATAAAAAGGATGCTGCTGTTAACGATGGTGGCAAGTGAAAGGGATAGGAATAATAAAAATAATATCGATTTGCTCTTGCGTCTTAATAATAATAACAACACTGTTGCTGACAGCTGTAGCGGAAGAAAGAAAGAAATAAAATATAGAAAAAGAAAACTATCAAAAACGCGTAGGAAGAGGCGTGCGCCTATCAGATATTCAATTCTCAAGGACTGAGAGTAAATGGATTCTTCAATATAGATTTAAAAGGCTTGTGTACATTATTCATCAATGTAACGAAGTGGACACTTACTGACTATCGTTCTTAGAGACGCGCAACTACTGGGAAGCAATTTTAAGAATTGGCATTTTTCACCATACGCCATATCCTCGTATTCTTCACTCTTTTCTATCTAATCCCTACTCTTGCGCCATATCACAGACCTCATCAAGAATCCCACTACATTGAGTGGGCCTTGTACATAAACTTTATTTAAAAAAAAAAGTTGAAGTGTCTACCGAAGAATATTGCGAATACTATGGGCAGAATAGGTGACAAATGTTGAAATCTTTTTTCTTTTTTATCATTTCACCCCAAGCAAGGCGATAATGCCACTAAGACGCAAGTGGTTGCTGGAAGTGAAAGAGAATAATAATAGTGAAGAGAAAGGACAAAAGAACAGGATTCAGGAAGACAGAAGATGGCGATGGACGTTGCACTTTATTTTTTTCAATATGGTAGGTGGCAAGGAAGTTAGAAACCGGATGTTGCTAACAATAAGAGACGGTTGAAAATTTGGACACAATGAGAAATTAAGTTTAGAAAAATGTAACACTCGCAGAACACATCGAATCAAAGGAACCAGGGGAAAGAAGCAAGTCATTGATAAGTTTTAGGAAACGGATAAAGGAAAAAATGCCTCAGAGTTCCGAATTATTGAAAGGAAAAGAAAAAAAAATGAGTGAAAATAAAGGCCAAAAAGAAGTCGTATATAAAAAGTTTAAGAAAACAAAATAGTAACAGAATGAATGAATGCAATGGCAATATAGATTAATAAACGGGAAGGAAAATGAAAGAATGGGTCTAGGAATAAGTGAACAGCAAAGGAGAAAAAAATATAAGGAAGAATTACTGAAGGAAAAAAAAATGAATGAAAAACTGAGTTGGATTCTTTTAAAATTTGCTTTTCTTTTTGTTTCCTTTCTCAAAGTCTTCCATATTTTGCTTTCGTTTTCTTTTCTCGAGAGCGTTTACTAAAACAGCTGTGGTCAGTTCAAGCTACACCCACGATCATCAGTTTTAAACGTCTCGCTTTATCTCTCTTTCTTCCTATCTATTTTTCCATCTATCCCCCTCCCTCTTTCTCGCTTGCTCTTTCTAATCCAGGAAGTTTGTCTTCCAACACTTCGCATGTGAAACATTAGCTTTGAATAGAATGAAAAATGACAGCAAAATAATCTCCAACACTGATTACCAAGATTGTCTTTATCTCTGTGTGTGTGTGTGAGAGAGGGGGAGAAATTTTGTCTGTTTATCCGTGTGTGATTTTCTACCTATCTATTGAACATTGCATTCTGCTCCTGTCTAAATATATTTGTTCCATATTCTCTCCCACTCACTCACGCCTATACACTAAATGCCGAGGTCAGTGTGTCACACTCTTTCAATTAAAGAGACACAACTCTCAATAGCTCATTCCTTCGTTCAACCTTTGAAAGATAAGCTTAAATATTAACGAAATAATTAAATGCAGCGATCGATTAATCAAGAGCCCTCCGCAGGATCAAAGCTTAAATGTCAAAAATAGGTGGTTTTTCCATAAATATATATATATATATACACACACACACACACATGTAAACACACACAAAAACACACACACACATATATATATATATATATATATATATATATGTGTGTGTGTGTGTGTGTGACGGCCTAAATCAACCCGGACATTTTTTACTTTACGAATGTGTAAGCAAAAGCAACAAGAAGAAACACAAAACGATTTTATAACAATGAGATATTTATATTTGTATAATGATGTACAAGCAGATGGGTTACTTCCCTTTGACTGAAATTAGTCATTACTAATGAATTTTTTCTTTTTTTTATCTGAGGTCATAAAAAGTTGAATGAACTTACCACTGAAGATGTTCCCTGTGAGAGAGTTGAATGAATTCTGTAAAGCTGAGAAAATGTTGAGTAAACATTTAGTTTCAGAAGGGTTGAAGGAGTGAATGTTCCGTAATATTTGTAATTAAGTTTTCGTTAATTGTCATTAAGTTTGTAAACTTTTTGTAATGACGTTTGAAAAGTTTCATATGTCTGTAATATAGTTTGGAAAGTTTCGTACGTGTTTTCAGTCCTGTGTGTGTGTGTGAATGTTTTCATAGCGTCCGTCCGAACTGGGATCGGAACGCGGTTTCTTTAACGCTACATTTTCCGTAGGTGAATGAAATCAAAAAAAAGGAAAGAACGAATTCGTGTCTGGTATTTATAATCAATCTCATCACGTGACAGGCTCGAAAGGCATTGATAGATTTTGGGTGGAATTATTTTTTAGTCAGGTCAAGAACTAGGTCGATGTTATTCGGACGTAGTTGAGAACATGATTTAAATATATTAAGTGATCAATCAGAAGTTAAGGTTTTCTGAAAATATGCATGAAGCTGGATAAGCTCTGTGATCGACTTTTTGCACAGAAATCGACATTGATAAAAAAACGGAATGAGATATATATATATATATATATATATATATATAGTACACATCAAGTGCTCCAGACCAGCAGCAATCTTCAGCTGATCGCCGTGCTTCATCAAAGTTTTGGCCCATTAAACTCGGTACCTCTCCACACGGTGGGCCCGCAACAGCTGGATGATGTTACGTTGCAACCAGTCTGTGAATTGAATACGACTCGATTAGAATTTTCCAGTAAAAGCTACACACACACATTATATATATATATATATATATATATATATATATATTTATATATATATATAATATATAAAACTGATAAAAATATAGTTTTAAGGTTCATGCTTAAACAATCTTCACGCGATGATTTTTGTTGCCTCTTTATCGGTATATTATATTGAGGCATGTCCTCACATATAACAATTTGATTGAGGCGTGGCTTGAACATTGTGTTTAAGCATTGAGACACTGTCGCTGCTGGGTTTGGACCCCAATGCCGACTTTCATATTTACATTGAACGCAGGTGTTCCCCAAGGCTCCATCCTTGGCCCCACCCTATTCCTTATTTTCATCAACGACCTTCCTGACGCCATTGATTCCCAAGTTGGCATCTACGCGGACGACAGTACAATTTACTCCTGCCTCAAAAATAAATCTAGTGTTGTTGACAAAACTAACCTGGCCGTGCGTCTTGAAATGGACCTCCAATCGGTTGTTATTTGGGGCAAGAATTGGCTGGTCAACTTCAACGCCTCAAAAACTAAACTACGCTCTATTAATCACCATAGTGATCCTTCCCTAATCCATTAGAAAGTCTGATAATCAAATTCTTCAGAGCAACTACCTGCGTCTGCTCGGTCTCATGTTGACTGCTGACCTGAGATGGAACAAATACATTGAGTCAATTGCTTCTTCCACCGCGAGGAAAGTTGGCTCTCTCTGCCGCGCCAAGAAATTTTTCTCCCCGGAGTCGATACTTCAAATATACAAATCAACCATTTGCCCTTGCACGGAGGAGTATTGCCATATATGGTATGCGGCACCTTCTGTTTACTTCGGAGTTCATGACAAGATCCAGAGACGGATATGTAATATAATTGGCCCTGATCTGGCGTCTCGTCTACAGTCACTCTCTCACAGACGCGCCGTCGCCTCTCTCTGTCTTTTCTACAAATACTTTCATGGTAATTGCTCCGATGAGCTGCTTTCACTGGTTCCCAGACTCCATGAATTCAAGCGCCCTACGAGGCTGGCATCCCGCTCCCACCCTTACACTATAGAAACTTTTAAATGTAGCCGTCTCTTCTACTCCAGTAGCGTCATACCTCGCACCTCTCGCCTGTGGAACACCCTTCCCAATTACTGTTTCCCTGAGAGCTATAATCTCCAACTATTCAAATGTAATGTCAATCGACATCTCCAGTTACCTTGATCTTTTCCACTATCCCTCTCCTCATCCTTTCTTTTATCACTCCTATCTGCTCTCGCTCCAAATCTTCTGCAACCCCCCGCATCCTAGTGGCTTCACGCCTTGCTCGGGGCGTAATGCTTAAAAAAAAACAAAAAAAAACATTCTTATTCTCTATTCCTGATATTCACAATTTTTATCACACACACACACACACACACACACAAATATATATAGTTCATCTAATATAAGGCCTAAGATCCACAAAATTTTCTGGGTTATTGAATGAATTTGTGAAAACGTCGGAGAAAGGCGATAAATATAGATTATGAAGATATTTAGCAATGTTAAAGTTGTCCCTAAATTTGAAGAGATTAAGGGTGTAGTAATCGGTAAAGCTTTCCTCCCGGGAATTTGTTTCACCAAATATTGGTTCTAGGAGAGAAGCTCTCCGAAGGTCGGGCAGTGTGTACTTCCACTCGGCGGAAACGGACGTCTACTAAACTGAGCAGTCCTAAATAAAAGTAACTCGACGATATCTCTTAACATGAATTCCCAGAAATTAAGATCAGTGTATTTAATTTTTATTGTAGTTTTACAATTTTAGAATAATCATTTTGTACATCCGAATCGATAATATGAATATAATTCCTTTTCTCTCTCTCTCTTTCATTTTCTCTCTTATTTCATCTTTTCATTTTTCTCTCTCTCTTTCACTAAAAATTTTTTCTCTCTTTTTCACTTTTCATTTTCTCTCTTTCTTTAATTTTTTTCATTTTTTCTCTCTCTCTCTTTTTTTTCTTTCATTTTCTCTCTTTCACTTAAATTTCATTTTCTCTCTCGAAACTCTTTTTTTTTCTCTCTTTTTCTTTATACCGCTTTCTCTCTCTTTTTCTCAATTCTTTTTTCTCATCTCTCTTTTTCTTAAAATCTTTTTTCTCAAATCTCTTTTCTCTTTTTCTCTTTCTCTTTTTTCTCTTTTTTTTAAATTTCTTTTTTAATCATCTAATTTTAAAAATTTCTTTTTCTTTTTTTTTTTTTTTTCTCTTTTTTTTTCATCTTTTTTCTCTCTTTCTTTTCTCTCTATCTCTTTCTTTCTTTTTAATTTTCTTTCATTTCTTTTTTTCTTTTTTTTTTTTTCTTTTTATTTAAAAGAAAATTTCTTTCTTTTTTTTTTTTTCTTTCTTTTCTTTCTTCTGAAAATGTCTTCTTTTTTTTCATTTTTTTTCTTTATCTTTCCATTTTCTCTCTTTTCATTTTTCTCTCTAAAATTTCTTTTCTCTCTCTCTCTTTTTTTTTCTCTTTTTCTTTTTTTTTTTTCTTTTTTCTTTCTTTTTCTTTCTCTCTTTTAATCTTCTTTTTCTTTCTTTGCTTCTTTTTTTTCTTTCTCTCTTTCATATTTTTTTTTTTTCTTTTCTCTTTCTTTTTTTTCTTTCTTTTTCTTTCTTTTTCTCTCTCTCTCTTTTTCCTTTTTTTTTCTTTCTCTTTCTCTTTCTTTCTTTTTTCTCTCTTTCTTTTTCTATTTTTTTCTTTTTTCTCTATTCATTTTATCTTTCTCTCTTTTTCTTTTTTCTTTCTTTTTTCTTTCTTCTCTTTTTTTTTCTTTTTTTTTTTATTTTTTTCTATTTTTTTTTTCTTTTTTTCTTTTATTTCTTTCTTTCTTTTTCTTTTTCTTTCTTTCTTTTTTTTTCTTTTTCTTTCTTTTCTTTTTTTCTTTCTCTTTCTTTTTTTTTTTCTTTTTCTTTCTTCTTTTTTCTCTCTTTCATAATTTTTTTTCTTTTTTTTTTTCTTTTTTTTTTTCTCTTTCTTTTTTATCTTTCTTTCTCATTTCTTTCTCTCTCTTTTCTTTCTTTCTTTCTTTCTTTTTTTCTTTTTCTCTCTTTTTTCTCTCTTTTCTCTTTTTTTTTCTTTCTTTTTTCTTTTTTTTTTTTATTTTTTTCATTTTTCTTTTTTCTTTTTCTTTACTTTTCTTTTCTCTCTCTCTTTTTCTTTCTTTCTTTTTTTTCTCTTTTTCTTCTGTTTTTTTTCTCTTTTCTTTTTCAGAATTAAATAATTCTTTCTCTTTCTTTTTTTTTATAAATTTTTCTTTTTTTTTTTTTCTTTCTTTTTTTTTTTTCTCTTTCTCTTTTTTTTCTCTTTCTTTCTTTTCTTTTCTTTTTCTTTTTTAAATCTTTTCTCTCTCTTTTTTTTTCTTTTTTCTCTCTATTTCTTTTCTTTCTCTCTCTCTTTCATTTTTTTCTTTTTTTTCTTTTCTTTTATCTCTTTCTTCTTTCTTTTTTCTTTTTCTTCTTTTCAAATCCTCTTTTTCTCTCTTCATCTTTTCTCTCTTTTCTTTTTTTTTTCTTTCTCTCTTTCAATTTTTTTTTTTCTCTCTTTCTTTCTTTTTCTTTCTTTTCTTTTTCTCTCTTTCTTTCTTTAACTTTTTTTTTTCTTTCTTTTCTTTATAAAAATATCTTTTTTTCTCTCTCTCTTTTGATCTTTTTTCTCTCTCTTTCTCTCTTTCTTTCTTTTTCTCTCTCTTTCTCTCTTTCTTTCTTTTTCTCTCTCTCTTTCTTTTTCTCTTTTTTTCTTTCTCAAATATGATCAACTGCTTACAAACGCGAATATTTGCATTTTCGTAATGAAGAAAAATCATTTTCATGAACTCATAGAATTTTTTTTCTTTAAATGAACATAAAGATTATCGTTTATTTTTTATTCGGATTAATGAGGATTCAAAATATGACGCTGAAAAATAGAAAAGCCTCGTTTTAAATTAAGACGCTCAGCAAGACAAATAAGTAGCTATTACAAATAAACAGAATCCAAACCACTTGTGAATTTGCCTCTTTCGTGGTCGTCTTTTTCTTCGTTGTCTTCCAGTTATAAACGAATTATACGATACAAAAAGGATACACGATTCTAATCATTTTCTTGTTGACAGGGAAACTAAATTTCTCTCGGACATCTGTCGAAAAAAAAGATGAAAATGTCTGTGTGTGTGTTTTGTTTGTTTTTAATGAATATTTCATGTGAAATACTTTTTATATTGATGTATCACAAGAGAATTTTCGTTGTTTTCGAAACAGGCATATGTACTGATGGCCGAGTTCATGAAATAAACATAATTTCCTACGTTCATCACATCTCTTCTTTATAAGAACCCAGCTCTTAAAATACATCCCTCATATGTATTTCTTGAAAGTTTCT
>CAHIKZ030003012.1:5000-85000 GCA_903632075.3 Acanthosepion pharaonis | reverse complement strand
CATGGCATGGCATGTGGAACTAGAACAATTTACCCCGGTGGACGAAATAAAGGGTTCGGTTCGAAATTCCAATGTAAATCAACTGAAGAAGGCCGGTGCATACAATGACCGAAACATTGTGAATATGACAGTAAAGATGAAGACAGTAGTCCGAACAATTTAAGTAGTGTAAATATAACTGTAGCCAATATTTTTTAAGTGAAAATTTCACTGAAAATTAGGAAATTTAATTTTTTTTCTCATCCGAAGCATCAAAAAAATTGGGACTTTAAGTAAAGTGGTGGAAATGTGTAGAAACAAAGGACGTCAGTTTAAATTGACTCCAGGAGGATATGAAGAAAGTATGTCTACCTGAAGTCAATTTAAAATGACATCTCTTCTGTAATATTCCCTCATAAAAGAATTAATTATTCTTACCATTTCAAACGGCTTTAAATAACCCACAAAGTGTTGATAAGCCGTAAAATAACAAATCAGCCAATCAATTCTTTTATGCACTCCAGAAATTTTATCTCTTTCTGATTGTATGTATCAGTGTTCTTGTTGTTCCTATTTCCTTTCAGACTTCCCCCTTGCACACATGTTGTGTCCATGTTATTCTTAACATTCGTCAGTAGAACCACATCTCTACTGCATCTTGTCCAGCATTCACTGCTATATAAGATTAGATATTATATAGCATTTCATCATTGGTCTCTGTTTTACATTTTCTTTCTCTTAATACTTTGCTTGGTTTCTTGTAGGCATCTTTCGCTATTTCCCCATACCTTTGGATTTTCTGTCGGGTTTTCCATCACCCGAATAAACAAAAAAAAACTCCTTGAAGGGAAAATATAAGTGAATGTGGGAGAAAGAAAGGATAAACGGGAGTAAAAGGGTGTGAAAGGGAAGAGAGATCGAAGGGTTGAATAAAAAATGAGTTGAAAAAAGAAATTTGAAGAATATTAAACAATGATGGAAGGTAGATTGGAGGAAAAAAGATGAAGAAAAGAAGTGAACATTCACATGAAGTCTATCCGACTATATAAAAGAAATCACATTAAAAAAAAAAAGTGACAGATTTTGAGGTATTAACGAAAAAGTAAAAAAAAAAAAGAAGAAAGAAAAAGAGGCTTAGGAAAGATAGAAAGAAAGAAAGATAGAAATGTCATTAAGAAAGAAAGAAACATTAAGTCGAAGCCTTTGTTACTGTCATAGAAACATGACGACTAGTGGTACAATTACGTCGTCAAACTTGTTGAGGCGAAATTAGATGTCATGATCATAGATTTATTTTGCTTTACGCAAGTCAAGAAAATTGTCTGATCAACCGGCCACACCTTTCGGTACAGAGTTGAAAAGCAAGCAACCAGAACAAGGTGGCAAGCGAAACCATTCATTCGAGTTATGTGTCCATACAAACCGCTAAGGTGGAAATGAAAAGAGTTGAGATTTTATTTTCATTTACTTACATTTTCTCTCTTCTGCGCTTTCAATTCTCATCCATAAAATCTCGCGCTTTCACGCCTATGTTTATCATCATTTTTTCTATGTTGTTTTCTCTGTTTCTCTCAGCTGCGTTCTTCACTTTTCTTCATTTTTCTTCATTTTTCTTGCTTCATTGTATCTCTTCTATCATTGCATTTCTTCTCTCATTGCTTTACTTTTGTCGGCTTTCTCTCTTTCTTCTCTCTCTTTTGCCCTTACATTCTACTCTCTCTCTCTCTCTTTTGCCCTTACATTCTACTCTCTCTCTCTCTTTTGCCCTTACATTCTACTCTCTCTCTCTTACATTCTACTCTCTCTCTCTCTTACATTCCTCTCTCTCTCTTGCATTCCACTCTCTCTCTCTTGCATTCCACTCTCTCTCTCTCTCTCTTGCATTCCTCTCTCTCTTGCATTCCACTCTCTCTCTCTCTCTCTCTTGCATTCCACTCTGTCGTTCTCCTTTTTCTCTTCTCTCTCCCTCTACTTTTTCACCCTCTTTTTCTTTTCTCTCATATTTTTTTTCTTTTCTCTCATATTTTTTTTCTTTTTCTTCACTCTGCCTCTTTTTCAGATCTGACTCTGGTTTCTCTCTTTCTCATCAACGTCTCTTTTCTTCCTGGTCGTTTCCTCACGCCCAACTTTTTCTTACATTTTAGGAATAACTACTTTTTATTCAGCTGAAGAATACCAAACTTTTTGTTTGAATCAGACTACAAACTGCCGTGACATAATGTTGCTAGGTTGTGTTCAGAAAAGATTCTAGAAGGAACCTTTTTTTTTTTTTTTTTTTTACTAAACAAGCCTAAGTTCGATGCACCCGAACAAGCTGTTGCCACATTTTCTGAATTATATAGTTTTTCAAATAAACAATGGGCTGATATCAATAAATACTTAGAAACTCTTTAAGCAAATTAAATGTTAAAATTCCGTGAAAGCTTCGAAATCGTGTTACAAAAAAAGACAACCAAAATTTATGCCTCCATTAGTTCGATTGAAATCCTAAAACTTCTATTTTCATTTGATGCAAAACATGTTGGTACACATTTTATGTTCTTCTGTAGGCAAATCCTAATAACAAGGTAATGTCTTTCTTTCAACGACAGATAAGTGTAAGGAGAAAATTGATAAGAAAAGACCAAGATCTCTACATAGAGGCAAAGTTAGACATATCTCTCAGAAAGAGGACAGACGACAAGAGCGGTTATGTGCATAGGTAATAAAGGATTTCCATTGCGGGCCTCTTAAGCTGTTTTACAAAATCGAAACAATGAAACTGTTTCGAATCTGAGTGTGAACACTTATTTCGGTAGAAGGGAATTAATCCACTTATCCTTGCACCTTATCTTAGATTTTATTACATTACTGTTCTCACAAGACAAGGCCCGAGAGTTCCTCAAGAGCGCTACTGTGATTGTTGTATGAACGTAATAGGGTGAGATGTCAGATTGCGAACAAATATATGTAAGATAACGGTTGGCCCTAGACTTTGATAGTGATGAGGGGAGAATCTTTTTAATGGAATACGAAGGAAATAGGGATGATTTGTCACAATGTACGCGATATGGTGAGTTCTAGCTCTAAAGGTCTGAACTGGTTAAACTAATGAATGCAGCTCGTCAGAACGTTTGCCATGGAAATAGTGAGAGAGTAGCGATAGGCAAAAGACCTTTCGTCTGTGGGGAAAGGCTTAGTAGGCATATAATTATATATGGCATTTGTTTATTCCATGTCACGATCTTTTGTGAAATAGGCGGTAAATAAACTTAAGGTAGTTTAATAATCTATACAAATAAATTCTTTATCTTTTAGTTAGACAAAATTAGTCCGATAACAATGTTACGTACCGTAGGCCGATGAAAGAAATTAGAAAAATAAGATTTTAACATCCAAACAGACCGCATCCTCGAGGAACACAAACCAGATATCACCATCGTTGAAAAAAAAGGGTTAATTTGCTTTTTCTTTCTTTCCTCTTTTTCTTTCCTCTTTTTCTTTCCTCTTTTTCTTTCCTCTTTTTCTTTCCTCCTTTTTTTACTTTCTTTTCTTTTTCTTTCTTTTTCTTTTTCTTCTTTCTTTCTTCTTTTTTTTTCTTTCTTCTTTTTTTTTTTTTTCTTTTTTCTTTTTTTTTTTTTCTTCTTTTTTCTTTTTTTCTTTCTTCTTTTTTCTTTTTTTCTTCTTTTTTTTTCTTTTTTTTTTTTCTTCTTTTTCTTTTCTTCTTTTTTTTTTTTTTTTTTTTTTTTTTTTCTTTTTTTCTTTTTTTCTTTCTTCTTTTTTTTCTTTCTTCTTTTTTCTTTTATTCTTTCTTTTTTCTTTCTTTTTTCTTAAACGAAACCAGCATCTGTCTTTTCCCTCGCGGTCAATAGTTCATTATTTGTTAAGCATTGACAGAGCGTAACGTAAATGCTAACTATGGACCTAAAGAATAATCAGAATTTTATGACGGTATTTTGAAAATATAAATAATGAATCCATTCAAATGTCTTCAACGCCATTAAAGTCTGATTTATCAGATGTCTGCTTCATTAATTCGAACCTAACTTTGTGGAAGGTATTGAACATTTTTTCAATTGACAGCAGCAATGTGTTGCGTAAGAAATCATTTCAATTTTAATTACGTTTTTAAAATAGGTCATCGATTTCTTGGCGAAATGCAGTGATTTGTAACCTACTGCAGATTTAAGCTGACTACAGTTTTTTTTACTAAATATAAGTGCCGTCGTGAATAGGCGAAATTTTTCAAAAAGCGTGTTTCAAATAAACGTTCCGCCGCCATTTATTTTTTTATGTAAGTTTATACTTTGGACGAAATAATCGTATCATTTTAAAATAAGTGTTCACCCCATCACTACTTTTCGTGGATTTGTTTTTTCGACTTTAACTCTTTGCAGGATATTTAAAACGCGAAAAAATTTATTTTTAAATTGTAAGAAATTTTATTTTTAAGATAATAATTTACTAATACAAAGACATACTAATTAACCAATAGCTCGGTGAAGAAGACTCGCTCCTCGCTGCTTCGTTCGGGTGTCGCCGCCCAAACGTGACGTCCGCCTGTTTGCGTCAGTCGTGTTGTCCCGTCCTGTGACGACCAACTGGCTTGGTATCGGTCGCGGCAAGCAAATGTGACGTTCTAACCTTTGGGTGATTCGGATGGGAATCTGGTTAGATTCGATATCAGCCTCGTCGTTCCCAACTCGCTTCCAACGTCTGGTTACCAAAGTAACTGCGTTGATCTCCAGTCTGCCTACCCACGTTGTGAATTGATCTTAGGGAGACGAAATCAATCAATAGTTGGGGCCGTAATGCAAATCGAGTTCAAACGAAGGTGACACCGCACAAATATGCATAAAAGAAAATAAAATGATAACTCAAAAGTTCAAGGTACCAAAAAAAAGGATAACAAAACTTTGTCTAGTTGCTGGATACATAGGACTGCGTCTATCTCCCGACCCGTTCTATGGATTGTGACACGTTGTATGTTGTTAGGCGAGTTTTAACACTTTAAGTTGTCTGTTCTTTAAGAAATTGGTTCTTGGTGTGACTTCAGGCGAAAGTCGAAAAACTTATTTTTGGTGGTCTGGATCTAAGTCGCTCTTCAAAATAAATTGTTCTTGGATTGAAGATGAGTTCGGAAGCTGCGCGAATCTTAGTCAGCTGCGAGCTTTCTGCGAACCCTCCGGCAAACTCTTCTCAACTCAGCTGTAACTCAACTCTCTGCAAATTGCTCTGAAACTCTAACTGAACTGTAACTCAACTGATTTTTGCTCGCTGCGACTTTGCTTATATGGACGCCGACCAAAACCGGGGTGGGTTTGTCGGCGTCGGAGGTTCCTCGATAATTCTAAATACATATCCACTTCTTTTTTTTTTTGGTTAGGAATTTTCCACTTTTTTCCATTTTTGGGGAGTCTTCTCTTACTCCCACCTTCTCACCATACTTCAGAGGGGCGTCAACTGTCCTCCCCACTTCTTCGTAGCAACCTCTCATACCCATCCTCTAGGTGGGCGGCGGCGGCTTTCCTCCTTGCGTCACGTGATCACCACTCGGCCAATGATGTCCAGTCGGACGTGTGCGATCCAGCGGGCTTTGTTTCAGGAAAAAAAAAAAAAATATCTTGCTCAAAAAAAAATTATTTTTTCTTTTCCTTTTCTTTCCTTAATCGCAGCTCTCATTTTCTCTGGCCGCCAACAGAACAATGCGACCAGTAGTGTCATAACCTCTAATCTTCATCTGGACTTCGTCAGTCAGATTTTCGCTAATTATCAGAATGGGTGGTCGACTAGCACAACACAGTCGACCGTCGTCTCGAAAAAAACAGTTCCATTGTTCTAGTCATTCTTTGGTGCCAATTTCTGATAACATAGTTTTGTTATCACAACCGAAGATGTCTTGTCAAAAAAAAACGGTCAGCCGTTACTCCAAAGATGGCCTCGTGCGGCTTAGCAGACGACACGGTTAATTTTTTTTTCTTATCTATCCAAAGCCCTGTATTTCACCTGTTCTTTGTCAATTATCAAAATAACATTTTCATTTGGAGTTTTCTTTAGCTAGTCGGTCTGTGGTTTGCTAATTAGATGTTTTTTGCCAGCATTAAGCGGCTGTTATTATCCCCCGATAACACAAGTTCGTCGCCAGAACATAGTCGATTCCCTTATCCACTTAAAATTTTTTTCTGCGATGGTAATGACACCTTTTTTGCCATTTGCTACTTATCAAAATAACATTGTCAATGCCCTTGGTCGTGGGTGGTTTTTTTTATCATCCACGCTTAAGTCTCGCCTCTCTTTTCCTTTCTTTCCTTTCTTTTTTCCTTTCTTTTTTTTTGTCCTGTCAAATGGTGTCACAATTCCCAAGTTTGGAGGAACGAATAATAAAGATAAAAAATCAGTTGAAACTTAATTGCTATTAGTTCCCATGGTTTAAGGTTTTTTATATCAAGCTCAATGGATTATTTAATGCCGACAAATTTTTATATTGCTGGTATGAAAAAATGTAAATCTGCTAAATTTTTTTTAATATGAATGTAAAAAAAAAAAATTTTTTATATCATTTTTCAAAAATGACGAACAATAATAATTCTTTTCTTCAAAAACAACAATATATTTTTTTGTATTTTTCTGGTCATAAAACCTATTTTCATATTTTATTTTTTGACCCCAGTTTGGTAGTTAACTATTAATAGCTAAATAACAGATGCTCCTACCGCGGTCATGGTGGACCTGGGAACAAGCAATTAAAGGTGGTTCCAACCTCAAAAACCTCCTGATTAGAGGCCTTGTTGTTAACTCTTTAAGATCAGGCTCGATGTATTTATCATTCCCACGAACGTTAATAGAGAACATTACTTTTCTAATAAAATTCAAGATAATATTACTACTACTACTAAAAAGACACAAAAATTAGAAGATGATAATTGAATCGTGAATTTAATGGTTGAAAATGCTTTATCTAATAAATATTCAAGATTATATTACTAACTTACAAGATAAAAAAAACAGAAATGAAGATAATAGAAATACTAGTTTTGCTAATTTATACAAAAAATTTTTAAATACTGTCAAAACGAAAAGACAATTTTTTTTTAATTTTGAATTTCTAACATCGAACATTTTTGCAATTCCACATTTGCCAGTTGACCACCATTCCATCCAAAAATATCTGGCCTTTTTTAGGTGTAAAAAAATTACAATTAAAAAAATTCTCAATTTATTGCTAAATATAAAAACAATAAAAAATATTATATGAGCATTGGTAAAAAAATTTGAAGACATTTTTTAATTTTTTTGCCATTTGTCCAAAGGACACATTTAAGTGGATAAAAGGCGTTCCAGTGACAGGAGCCAAAACTTTCCTTAAATTATTATTGTGGAAAAAATTCTTTTTTTTTTTTTTTTTTCTTTTCTTAAAACTTTTCTCAAACATCATTTGAACGAAATAATTCACCAAATTTTAAAAAACTGAAGAAAGTGTACAAACCAAAAATAAATAAAATTTTGACAAAAATTTAAAATTTGTTTTTTATATTTTTAATTTCGATGTGGACTTAACGAATATATTTTGAAATTTTCTTGAAAAAAGGTCATAATTGCAATTCAATCTGCCAGAAATTTTTTTTATGCTATAATGCTTTTTAAAATTTTGAAGAATACGAACAGAGAATGGTAAAACAGTAAATCGATGACAGTTCAGAAAAAGGGGGAAAGATGTAACGATAGTGATTAAAACCAAATATCTAGTCATCATAATGTTTATGAGAACAGAAAAAATGGCGACGTTATTGGCATCTTCCCAAATTTTCAGTCAACATGGAAAGATCAAAATGAGGAGGTATGCTGCCCTGGGTTAAGAGATCGATGGCTGTCAGACAATTTCTGCGACAGTATCACATCTTATATCTGAAAGACTGGAATAAACTTCGGATTACCCTTGATTATTATTTGTCTAGTTTTTTCGAACTCCCATGTAAAAAATTTGGATTCTTTTAAATGGGAAATTGGTCTCCAATGAATGACAAACGCAGGAAAAAAATATAACAAATAAATGTATTGACGCAATAATACAAGTGGTCCTACTTCTTCCAGAAATGCGGTTATTAGGAATAATTCTTAATAATAAATGAATATATATATATATATATTGCCGTTATATATATATTGATGGAAATTCATTATCGAAGTAGGACTTCCTTCGGAGTCTAGAAATTGTTTCCTACTTGTACCTCACTGTATCAAAGTGTATGAACCCCTGGCAGCATTACTTTCAAACTTGGCGAGTACTTGTGATTAAAATTTTTTTTTTTTTCAAACACCAAAATTGAACTTCAAGGCAATTATCATGGCATTCTAATTAACTTTTATGATTTCTGAATAAACCAGAAGAGTTGATTAGATTCATTGTACTGACATCGTGGTTGAAGCCAATGTTTTTTTTAATAAATTACTCTTCAAATTTTCAAGACCTTTTTGAACAGGATGTTTTGCTAAATATATCTGTTAAAAATAAAAATCTCAGTGTTATTTTCATTTTTCTTTTTAGGTTTTCCTTTCCATTCGAGCAAACAAATTCAGGAGTTATTTTCTTATCAGATCGATCAAAATCATTTTCGGAGCTGCCGTATCTTTTTAATCAGCGCAGACACATTTCTTCATTTAAATCATTTATCCTCAGATTGACAGTGAAAAACCCTGAAATATTCTTTTTGAGAATAACCCATATTTCTTCAAATGTAAAGCATGCACATTCCAAATTTCTGGCAGAGTCAATTTTGTCATGGTTCTCTTTTTCTGAATTTTATAGTTCAACAATCTCTATACTGTGCAATCAATAAAATCAAAAATTCAATAAACGCGCAAAACAAATAAAAAATAAAATAAAATAATAATTTACCATTGCATTGTATATGATGTCATAATTGACTAGTGTGACATTTTAACAACACCTCGCAGTTTCCAAAACTATGAATGAGCGGTATGTTTTTGGTTTCTAAAATCTTTTTCAAAATACACCAGTAACTTGCAAAACTTTTAAACCTTCGTTAAAATATAAAAGTTTATTGGTTTGATTTCAATATCGACGCATTTTCAGCATCTCTTTTGCGATAAAATGTAAATTTGTTCCTTCCTTAAATTTTATGATTTCATCTTCATTTTTGAAGCCAAAGTTTCGCCAATTCTTTTGATAAAATCAAATTTAAGTCATTTCCATATATATATATATAATGATAATATATATATTGTCGTTCGCATATATGGTTAAATAATTCATTTAACAATTCCTATCTTATCAAAATAAAACTTTTATGACAAAATATTTCTTTGTTTTGTATTTTAATCTGATGTTTTTTATGTTCAAAATTTTCGTTTCAAAATCTTAAATAATGTCACGTAAGCAATGTAATGTCGAATCATTTGATTTTTCAGTCAAATCAACAAATGCCAAACTTAATTGAAAATCAAAGTCTACTGGCGTACGTTCTCCTTTAAATGTTTTGTAGACAATATAAGGTGCCCACGATCTGTCTTGGTCGTCCATCTTCAAAATTAAAATGATAATCTTTCTGGCATTAAATTGATCATTTTCGGTTTTCGTTGTTAAAACCGTTATAATAAACTAAAAAAAGCATTCAGAATTGTTTTTTGTCCCTGATTGAAGTCCACTTCCTTTTAAAGTTTAAAAAAAAAAAAAAGTTTTCAAATGGATTTCAGATGGTGTATATCCGTAAAAGACAATGTGACAAATAACATATTGTTTAGATACGACTATTTTATTTTATTTTTTCCTAACTAATAAATAACATATTTTTTTTATATATCAAACGTAAATTCAATAAGGAAATAAAAAACACCAAACCTACTTCATATAGATCATTTTATAATTTTAAAATATTAGGGGAAAAAACACGTCGTCATTTCCACTGATAAGACGATATATTTGATTATGAATAGCCTTTAAGATAGGTACCTCCACGAGATCGCTAAAAAAAAAGCATAGCATGATGAAAAAGACGCCAAACTTGACGAAAACAAAATTTTATCGTCTAAATGTTTGTTATTATTAAGAGGAAAGGTCAAAGTATTTTTTTTGGTATTTTTTTCCATTTTTTAATCGTTCCTAGCACGTCCGAAATTTTCGTTAAAAATCTAGTTTTTTTTTTTTTTGAGTCAGCAAAATTGACCATTTTTTTTTCCATTTTAAAAAAAAATGGAAATCTGACTTTGAAATTTTTTTTAAATATCAATTATCATTTTTTCAAAACTTATTTTAAGAAAATCAGAAATTATAATGTTTATTTAAAATATTTTGAACCAAACTTAACTTAGCTTTTTTGTGCCAAAAAGATGTAATTTGAAAATAAAACAAAGCAGGTCATAAACTTTCGCGTCTCTTGACATGTGATGAATGATATATTTACGAATTCCATGAGGCTAATTTGTTCTACGGAAGGAAAAAAAGTGAAATAATTTACATTTACGTGAACAAATTATTTACCCCGTTATTTTTAACGAAAACTTTCAGCGGTCAATCTTTTTTTTTTTTTTTTGTACTTAGCTTTCACCTTTACGTTTATGATGCTTCATGGGAAATATATTGTAAAGAAATTAAAATAAAACTGTTAAGAGTGACATTAAATTTCATATTTCTTAAGAAAGGTATCTAATTAATTCATAGGTACCTTTCTTATGAAATTTTATCAGAATTGTACATAAAAAATACTATAATTTTATGTACATTTATTACATTCTACTGTTATTTGTATTTGCATTCATTTTATTATTAATTTTGATATTTCATTTATGGAAAAATGTCGTAACTGAGATTAATATAAAAATAAGATCATATAAATTTCATAAGATGATACTGATACTTGTAGGTACCCTTCTCAGTTGAAATTGAAAAATCAAATTAACTTCTCCACACGTGTTTCGCAAAAGTAAAGGCCTTAACAGCGGAGAACAATGCTTAACTCAAATAACGCAACTTAATTATATTCTGGTTGGTCTTCCGTATTTTATAATTACAGCTCGATTATAAGCACAAAATTACATTTCTTAATTACTGGGGATCTTCTGATTAGTCAAAATGATACAATTTACAACGCGCTAAAAAAAGATCTATCTCATAAGGACACTTATGAAAGCCGATGCGGCTTTTAACTAATTTTATAATATTTTAACAACTTAAATGTAAAATCTATTATAATTAATGAAATAACAAATAATTGTATTAAAAATTCATTTTTCATCGAAAAAATTTTTTTTGCTTTCAGAAAATATTGTCCATATTCATAAAAAACAACTAAAAGCAAATAAAAGCATTTGAAATTAAATAATATCTTTGTTTTATTGAGTTTTGTATGTTACAATTCAGAGCTGATTTTCAGGTACTGCGTATCCAATTAAAAACAAAAAAAAAAAAAAACATGATTTGCATTCCTCAAAGCCCTGTGCTTTTAATTATTGTAATCACTAAAACCGATGCGATCGAATTTCTAGCGTTTTCATAAAATTAGTTATGGGGGGGTAATAAATATTTTTTTTAAAATATTTCTACCATGACTTTCATAAAAAAAAACATATTTATAATAATTTCGATCATCTGTGAATAGTTTCTGAAAGTTTCATTAACATCCGATAATTATTTCTATTTTTTTTTTTTCAAATTAATTTTGCACGATTTTTCAAATTAATGTGTGTCATACCAAAAAAAAAAAACTGCTAAAAATTGTCTATGTTATTTACTAGTTCCGCTGATACAAATAGAAAAAGTTTTTTTTAATCAAAATTTAGAATGTTCTAAAAAGAAGGAAAAAAAAAAAAATATTTTTTAAAAATAATTAAAAAAAAAAAACTTGGTCTTTCCTCTTAATAATAACATAAGCATTTAGACAATAAAATTCCTTCCACCTCATCAGTCATTCGTATCGCGCACCTTATTCCTCATTAACATTTAAACAGTAACCCTCTACCTTTCCGAACACACCCGAAAGCATACTTATCCAATCACTACAATCTTAACCTCTTCAAGTCTAGAATCAGCTGTTATCTATCCTACATATCCTCATAATATGCACGTCTAACTCTCTCTCTCTGTACGCCTTTACAATAACATTAGTCAGCAACTCTGTACCTTGAGTGGTTCTTGGGCCTTGTATTTGGTGATACAATAGTATAAAAATGATAAAATTTACAAATTATTAGGGAGGGGAAAGTTACTTAGCTAATTACTGCTTAGTAACATTCAACTCCGCTTTAGCAGATATATATGTATATGTGGCCCTTACACAGTCACGTCAAATACGTTGCTCGTTGTTATGCCCAGTTTCTCTTTGGCTTTACTCTGCCTTGTGAGCGTTAAATTCTCCAAGTCTTCTAACGTATGTCTGGCCTGATCCATGAAGGGACCAGTGCTCTATTGACAGTTCCTCTCAAGATTGTTATCGATGAAGGATGATGAGAAATACTGGAAATGAGACTAAATGACAGAAATTTGATAAACGAGATGAATATGGAGGAAGTAATAAGAAAAATAAAATGGGCGTGAAAGTAGAGAAAACCTTTCCGATTTTAGAGAAAAGAGGAAAAGATTGATGAACTGCAAGAAGAATAATGAATGCAGCCATAAAGCTTGGCAAAAAAAAATAAAAAAAGATGCGTATTAATATAAAAATGAATTTTTGAAATCTTTTTCTTATATTATTTCCCTTTCTACTATTACTTCATATTGTAAGTTTACTCCTTATCTTGTTCTTTCTACTTTCTGTTGCTCCTTCTTTTCTTCCTGCTCCATCTTTCTCCTTCTTACCCCCTCCTTCTAAACTTATTTTATATTTTCTTGTACTCTTTTCTATTTTCTTGTCTCTCTTCTCTTTTGTTGTCTCTTGTCTCTTTTCTAGTCTCTTGTCTTGTCTCTTGTCTAGTCTCTTGTCTAGTCTCTTGTCTAGTCTCTTGTCTAGTCTCTTGTCTAGTCTCTTGTCTAGTCTCTTGTCTAGTCTCTTGTCTAGTCTCTTGTCTAGTCTCTTTTCCTGTCTCGTCTCTTCTAGTCTCTTGTCTATTTTCATGTCTCGTCTCTTCTAGTCTCTTGTCTATTTTCATGTCTCGTCTCTTGCCTTGTCTCATTTCTTGTCTCTTGTCTAGTCTGTATCTTGTCTAGTCTTTTGTCTAAGTCTCTAGTCTTGTCTCTAGTATTTTGTCTAGTTTCTGGTATCTTGTCTAGTCTCTTGTCTATTTTCCAGTCTCTTGTCTCCTGTGTAGTCTCTTTTTCTCCCTTTGTTCTCTTTTCTTTTATAGTGCACCCATTTTTAATTGTTTCTGAATATATCCAACAAATTTTGACTTTTTTGCTTGAATATAAACCTCAAGAATACTAAAAAAAAATATGAAGTTTACAATGAAGACAAACATTTCTTGATATTTTCGATGAGATAATTTGCTGAAACTTGTTCTAATTTTTAGACGGTAATAAAGTCCGTAAGTAGTAATGATTGCGTACAAGAAGTGCTAATCAAAATTTTACAATCAGAAAGGCAATTATTAATAAAATATGGCGGTTATTTCCCTAAAGCGGGAGAGTCTATCATGCATAAAATAGAGAGTTACTTTTCAATCACCCAACATATTGGGCAGCTTTGGTAATAGCGGGCCGTCGAAAGCAAATAACATTGGTTTACGAAACAAAAGATGTTCTCCGTGTCAAGCTCTTGATGGAACCTTTACTCAACATTCATCACTAACTGATCTTAGATTCAAAGGGAAGAATTTAAATGTTTGGATGTAGAAGTGTATTTTGAGTGACATTCGGCATCCCATATCCTCATAAACTTGTAACCATTTCTCGATACCTCTCGACAATCTATTACCAAGGAAGCCATGGGAGAAAGATTTAAATGAACTGAGACCATAGGAAGCATTTATGAAGCTCTGTTTTCCATGTTGAAGTCCTTGTTTCGTGTCCTGAAAATTACCCAGGACACGAAACAAGGACTTCAACATGGAATACAGGGACATTTTGTTCAACTTGGCAATTTTTCATATGATGAAGGAATAATTTACACTAACTACATCGTTCGGACTACGGTCCTCGTCATTGTTGCTATATTCACGACGTTTCCATCGCTGTATGCTCCGGTCTTCTTCAGGTGATTGAAATTTTGAACTGAACCTTTTATGTTGTCTACCGGGATAGATTGTTCTAGTTCCACGTGCCATGACTCTTCAGTTATTTACCTTTAAATCAAGTTTTTATACACCTCTGCTGTAGTTAGGTATTGAACTCACAACTCTGGGTCATGTCACTGAATTCAACCAACGCCTTTATACACTTATTTAGTAGATCTCATATTAAAATTTGTTATAGTAAAAATGGTTACTGAGAAATTGTTTATAAGTCCAAAAAATGTATGCACTGATGTCCTCAAGAGCACATGGCCCATAAAAGTTCAATGGCTGGCTACAGCTGAGGTGAATAAAAACTTGAAGAAATGAGTTACTAAAGGGAGATAATTCACATCATTTAATTGCAATACACAAAGGTTATCCGTGCGTATAATGTCTGTAATTTATCTAATCATATATATATATATATATATATATATATATATAATGAATGATAGTTTTCATAATACAACGTAATATATATGGAAAAGGTTGTTTCTCAATATATTAATATTTTCACAATTTATCATTTGAATCTTTTAGTTTGTCAATTTTGGGCTACAAAATATATGTTGGCTGTGCTTGGATAGGATCCAAAGATCATTGTACGAGTATTTTATTGCATTGTAATAAAATATATGTGGGTGCGTGTCATGGTCGATTAGTCAATGATGTTTGCCTTGATATCGTCGTCCTGGGGAGACAATCCTGGCGTGTGACATCGTTGGGAAGTACTTGAATACAATATCACGGTTTGACTCAAATGTTGTGATTAAAATTGGTAGACGAAAATCTCGACAACTTTCTATTCTTTGTAACTTTTACAAAGATATCTTTTCTCCACCCCTCCCAATTCCTTTTCTGCCAAGCTCGTTAAGCAGGTTACTCTTTCTGTTTTCTCCTGCATTCAGTACGTCCGACGAGTGTCAAATTATCCAAGCCTTCATTCCTCATTATGCACCCTAGAAATCTCAACTGTCTCTTTCTGATTCTACGTAGAAATGTCCTTTTTGTTTCCATTTTTCTCTAAAACTTCCTCGTTACTCACATGCTTAATCCATGGCATTCTCAGCATCGTTATGTAGAATTACATTTTTTGCCTCGAGTTTCTTCAGCAATATTAATATTACACAACAGTTTAGCAATCTTTTCCTTGTTCATATCGAAATTTTCTTGTTTCTTAATACTTTTAGTTTTAGGAATGCATTCTTTGATATTTCAGTGCTTCTTCGGATTTCGATGTCTTATTTTCCTCACCTCCCAAATATTTATATTTTCACATTTGCTTGATTTTGGTATAGCTAATCCGTAGTTTGTATCATGGGATGTTTCTCTTCCTGAACACCTTTTCCTTGTCCCTTTCCTTTCCATCCTGGGTAAGACGATAAACTACGTCCAACAGCAAGGCCTCTGATCAGGAGGTTTTGAGGAGCGTGGAACCACCTCTTAATTGCTGGTGTTCCCAGGTCCACCTTGACCCGGAGTGGTAGCACCTGTTAGGGTCCCAGCTCTGGGCAAATAGCTAACCCCGAAACTGGGCTAAAAAACACTATGAAAGTGTGAAAATAGGTTTAATAACAAAAATACTTTGTAAAAAATTATTTCCATCAATAAATTTTTGAAGAAAAAAAAAAAAACAATAACAGCAATATATTTTTGGAAAAAAAATATAACCCGCAATTTTTTTTTTTTTTTTTTTTTTTTTTGAAAAAAAATTATTACCAGCAATAAAAATTTTGTCGGCATTAAATAACCCATTGAGGTTGATATACCGTAAAACTAACCAAACCAAACCATCTCCCTTTCCTTTACTACCTTTTGCAATTTTTTCCTGTATTTTGCCGTCTACGCAAGTGTTATACCGGAACGTACCTATTTCTATTGTAAATAGACTCTCCCACAGATAAGTAGTAGTAGTAGCAGTCGCCAGTGAAGCTGAGTGAGTTGTGTGAGTCAGTCGATGTCGGACATTAAAGTATGAGCTCCACAACTAGATTACTGCGTCATTTACTATTATTTCAAGTTCCTAACGTTTTGTACGTCGAACCTAATTTATGACCGACTTAGTGAAATACAAGCCTCCACTGTGAAAATTACTCTACAACAGCAAGCATCCTAGTATCTTAAGTTTATGGTTGCCAATAATGAATCCTAGTTGGTCGGTCTCTGTCAGGATCACCTTACTGTAAAGTCTGATAGGAAAGAAAGGTCGATGTTTTATACCACTTTGTTTTTTGTATTTATGGAAATCATTTTCTATCCGTATGAAGGCAGTTTCCTCTCAGTTTAAACTCTGAATAAACAACATTGTACATTATCTTCGACTTGGCAATTTTTCATATGATGAAGGAATAATTTACACTGATTACATTGTTCGGACTATTGTCCTCCTCTTTGTTGGCCTATTAACAATGTTTCGGCCGTTCTATGCTCCGGCTTTCTTCAGGTGATTGGAATTTCGAACCGGACTCCTTATCCTATCAGGGGTAGAACCATTTATTCCATCGTTCTAGTTCCACGTGCCAGGGCTCTTCAGTTATTTCCCTTTTATTCAACAAGTTTTTATTCACCTTTGCTGTAGCTAGATTTGAAATGACAACTCTTTGGGTCAAGTCACTGTTGTTCCACCAACGCTTTTATCCACTAGGCCATGTGTCGTACAGCAATGTATGAATTTTTGGGACTTGTAAAACTAATACCTTAGTAACCTTTTTTATCAGACATCATATTTGTTGTGCCATAGTACCTATTCTTTGGTAATGGACTCTCCCATAAATAATAAGTAGGAGTAGCAGTGGCAAGTCTGGCTGAACGGTGTTGAATAGTCTCTGACTGCGCACACCTTCTGTCGAACTCTCTGCTTTAGCAGAGAGGAACCTGGACGAGGCTTTGCCGAAGGGCAAGGTTTCGTCCGGGGAGGTAGACAGGGCTTGAACCCGTCTAATCGGCTTCAAAAGGCTATTTTTTTGGCCGAGCCTACGGGCTCGGGGAAACCCACATAAAAACCGGCCTTGTGCCATATTCTTTTCCGTGGGTGAAAAGATAAATACCGAACGGTGTTGAGCGCGTCATTCAAGATTCGAACATTTGAAGTACCAACCATCACAACTAGATTTGCTGCGTCATCGACTATTGTATTCCAAGTTTCTAACGTTTTGTACGACTTATTAGAAATACAAGCCTCCACTGTGAAAATACTCCACAACATTTTGGCGACGAGGATTCGAAACCCACACGGGAAAAAAACATTTCGTTCGCCTAACCACAACATTTTGGGCGACGGACTCGTAATCCACACTGAAAAAAACATTTTTCGTTGACTTTACTATAACATTGACGATGAAGGATTCGTTTCTCAGACGGAGAAAGAAAGAAAAAACTTTTCGTACGTCTAACAACAACATTGGCGACAAAGGAATTCGTAATTCATACGTAAGAAAAATTTTTCGTTCACTCTAACAATTTTGGCGACAAAGAATTCGAAATTCATACGAAAAAAAAAAAAATTAGTATCGCCATATACAACACTTTGCTACGAACGTATTTTGGTTTCATACGGAAAAAAAAATTGCGTTCACTCTACAACACTTGTCAACGTGGATTCGTAACTCATACAGAGGTGAAAAAAAAAAAATTCACCCGCCATAATACACGTAACGTACGTGGGATTGCGTTTCATATTTTGAAAAATAAAATAAAATTCGCTCACGTTATTTAGTGACGAAATTCGTATTTCACACGGAAAAAAATAAAATTTGCTCGTCAAATTTTTCGACAACTCTGATTCATATATATATAAAAAAAAGACTTGCCAAAAGTTTTTTTGAAAGACAAAACGTCAAGTTAGTGACGGAAAAATCAGTCGTATTCTCAACTGAGAAAAGAATTTTATTTTTTCTCGATAAGACAGTTTGCTCAAATAGGTCACAAATTACAAATTCGTTTTGGACTCCCTGTACAATATTTAAGTATTGTGTAAACTTTTTGCGAAGATGGAGGAATGCAAAAATATATTCCAGGAATTTTTTAAGTTTCAGACGGAACAACAAAAGACAATACTGGACCTACAGAAAACATTCCAGATACAACTTCAGGAGGAAACCTTTAATAGACAGATTCAGTTTCAACGAGAAATGGAACTGATGCATAAGGAGTTTCAAAACAAAATTCTGGAAATAACTGAGAAGAGGAAAGAGGAAAATCTAAGAAATGATTCTTTCTCAGAGAATACAATATGGAATTCAATTGAAATATTCACGTACAGTCCAGACGAAGAAATAACTTTTGAAGAGTATTTTAAAAAATATACAGACGTGTATAACGAGGACTGCCACACGTGATCTGAAGGAAAGAAGGTTAGACTTCTTTTAAGCAAGTTAGGAACTGCTGAGCATAATAAATTGGTAAACTACATTTTGCCGAAAAAAACTAACTAGTTAACTTTTACCGAGGCGGTAAATATATTAAGTGAATTATTTAGTAAAAAGACATCTTTGTTTCACAAAAGGTGGAAATGTTTGAATCTGTTGAAAGAGGATGAACAAGACTTCATAACGTATGCAGCTAATGTGAACAAGCATTGTGAAGAATTCAAACTAGCAGAATTAAGCTCTGACAATTTCAAGTGTTTGATATTTGTCCAGGGTTTAGTTTCAGAAAGAGACGCAGAATTGAGGAAATTGGTACTTTCAAAATTGGAAAAAGAACCGAAGATTTCGGTACAGAGTTTGGCAGAAGACTGCACAAGATATGTTAGCGTAAAGAAAGACTCGAAAAAGATAGAATAGTCTGGCGTTTCGCATGTAAGGAAAATACGCTACAAAAAAGAAAGTCAGTCTACCAAAAAGAATTCTAAAATTGCGGATTATCAAACAAAAAGTGAAATACCAGAAAAAAATAAACAAAAACTCCCGAAGCCATGTTTTGCTTGCGGTGAACTTCACTGGTATAGATATTGCAATTTTAGGAATAAAAAATCTTTCAACTGTGAAAGAGTGGGGCATAAAAGCTCGCACTGCAGGTCAAAAAATAAAAGCAAAATAAGAAAATTAAAGTCCGAAGTGAACGACGGAATAACCAGAAAATTTGTTACCGTCGAAATATGTAATAAAAAAATAAAAATGCAACTCGACACTGGTTCCGACCTATCTATCATAAATTTGAATACGTGGAAGAAGTTGGGGAAACCAATTTTAATGAAGACAAATAAAATTGCAAGATCAGTGACAGGAGAAAAAATACAATTTATTGGAGAATTTGTTACAAACGTCACGTTAAATAAACGCGAAAAGCTAAACTATTTGTCATGAAAAATACCACGAACTTACTTGGTACGGATTGGATAACAGAATTTCAATTATGGGATTTACCAATAAATTCTCTTTCTGTTACAAGGTTGAAAATTTAAACTACGAAGCTAAAAAATTAGTTAGGAAACTAAAGAGAACTTTTCCTACTGTTTTTTCTCCAGGTTTGGGAACGTGTACCAAGATGGAGGCAAAATTACAGCCAAAACAAAATGCTCAGTCGGTATTCAAAAAGAAAAGGAATTTGCTGTTTGCTTCAATTGAACAGATAGATAAAGAATTGGGCAGATTAGAAAAAACGGGTTTATTTAAAAAAAGTGGAATGGCTAACACTGACAATATGCGTGAAAAACAAGCTTCAGAAAGTAAAAATGAAGCCGACACCGGAAAAAAAACTGAGGAACAAGTTACACGCAATATTATTAAATGATTTAAGTCAACAAGAATCTACAGAAACTGTGAGTCCAACTTTAAGAAGTTCAAAGCGGAAGGTTGTTTCTGGTAACGCTTTGGAGATATATATATAAAATAATAATAAAGCGGATTGGCTACATGACGTACTTGGTGAAAGGGGAAAAACTCACGTGCAGTAAACAGATCAGACGACGTTTTTTTCAGACGTGGTTGACAGCGGTCCCGCGAAAAGAGAAAAAAAAAAACGCCGATGGAGGTGATTTTCAATAAGTTTGATCTAACAAACCCCTGCAAATAATATTACCTAAGGTACGCCGATCCAGAAGAAAAAAAAAAAGGCAACTGATCATTTAAAAATGGATCAAAAAACGTAGGAAATACGCTACGATGTTAAAAAAAAAAAAAAAAAAATTTTTCTGTAAAAATTTGAAAAATAAATAAAAACTTTTTACTCCTGCGAAGTAAAGTTTTAGGGGGGGATGTTGTGCCATAGTACCTATTCTTTGGTAATGGACTCTCCCATAGATAATAAGTAGGAGTAGCAGTGGCAAGTCTGGCTGAAAGGTGTTGAGCGCGTCAGTCGAGATTCGGACATTTGAAGTATCAACCATCACAACTAGATTTGCTGCGTCATTGACTATTGTTTTCCAAGTTCCTAACGTTTTGTACGACTTATTAGAATTACAAGCCTCCACTGTGAAAATACTCCACAACAATATTACAATTTATTATAAAAAAAAAAAAGGTTACTGATTCAAGAGCTTTATAAGTTCCAAAAAGGCATACTGATGTCATCAAGGACACAGACCAGAGGATCAAAACCTATTCTATCCCCGCCCCAAATAAAGCTTTCATAGTAGTTCAAGTAGTTGTGTTGTCACCAAAGTTAAAATTAGTTTATTAAAAGTAGGACGAATGAATAAGAGATGGGCTTAAATTGAAATTTATGACAGAAATATTGAAAAACGCTTTTCTTTGTTTCATTGAAAATTAAAGTGGAATAAATTCATCATACGCATCTTGGGCCGTTCCTTTTACTGAAAACCACGCATTCTGTCTGTGTTTCTGCAGTTTACCTTTCTGTATCTGCTATCAACACTGTCACATTTGGGGGGGTTCTTGGTTTTTTGGGGTTTTTTTTTTATCAAAGACGCCTTTCGCCGGAGAAAGCTTATATTCTCTTTGGTATCATCAGTGCAATACTTTCTACAACTAGTATTTAGCCACTTACATCTTTTTATAATTTTTGTTTTGTATTTTTTTTAAATTTTTATTCTATTTTAACTCCTTACAGATTTATCTTTTTTTTTATTATTATAAGCAAATCAACCCAAGCAAAGCGGGCGTGCCACTAGCACGCAAAGGGTTACAGAGAGTGAGAGTAATGGGGTGTGTTTGGGGAAAGGATAAATAAAAGGACAGGGATCAAGATTAAGGTATCGGATGTCGATTGACATTACATTTGAATATTTTAAGATTATAGCTATCAGGGAAGCAAGTGATAGAAAGGAAGTTCCACTGACGGCAGGTGCGAGATAAGAAGCTGTTGGAGTAGCAGAGACGGCTACATTTAGCCGTTTCGACAGTGAATGGGTGGGACCGAGATAGTAGCACGCTTAAATTCATGCAGTTTTGGAACCAGTGAATGTGGTTCGTCAGAACAGTTGCCATGAAAATACTTGTAGAAAAGACAGAGGGAAGCCACAACGCGTCTGTGAGAAAATGACTGTAGACGTGATGCCAGATCAAGACCAACCACGTTGCATATCCGTCTCTGGATTTTGTCGAGGACCTCGAAATGAACAGCGGGAGCACCAGACCATATATGGCAGAAGTATTCCATGCAAGGACAAATGGTTGATTTGTAGATTTGAAGGATGGACGCAGGCGATAAAAAACCCTCTGGCGCGACACAGAGAACCAACTTTTATTTACCTTCGGGCTAACATCCTCATCGTTGTTATTATCACAAGGTTTTCTCCGTTGTAGTCTGCGGCCGCCTTCTAATGTCTGTTGAACCGAATTTTGAAATGAATTCTTTTATTCTACAGGAGTATATAGTTCTCGTTCCAATACGTTTAGAGATATCTCGCCTTTTATTTTATTTTCTCAGTATTGTTCGGTGTCCTGGGTATGATGATAAAACCTTCCGATTACAGGCCTTGCTGCCGGATGCAGTTTAAGTAGCGTGGATCCACATCTTAATTGCTGTTTTTCCCAGAACTCTGACCCGGGTGATAGTACCTGTTAGGGTCCCAGCTATGGACAAATATTGAAGTGGGGTCAAAACACTATGAAAGTGTAGGAATACATTTTTATAGTGAAGGTGCCAGCAATAAATTTCCATAGTAAAACAAAAAAATAACCAGCACTTCATTTTTGTGAAAGAAGTTAATGCGCCGAAGAAAATTAAATTCCGGAATTAAATGACCCATAACGTGTTGATATACCGTTAAACAAACTAACAATACTGTTTAGTTATTGCTTACCCTGTTTCCACTGAGCTTAAAAGTCTGTAATATTCGGTTAATTTAAGTAGAAGTGACTCATCAAATTGAAGGAGCAACTCTTAAATCCGAATGGCTATTGTTGCATTCAGATGTTTACACATAAGCGTCCGTAGAACCAAATCAAGCAGAGAAGAAAGGAAGAATATGGCTCACACCAAATTCAGTGTTTAATTACATATAATTTTGTGCAAAATGTTTTAATTTATTCACATATGGAATGCTCTGCGTTTCAAATGACTGATAGGTGTCTTTGCTTAATATTCTCCGTCTGTAATATTCTTAGCATCCTTGTGAAGATTCACAGCTATGTTACCTAAAATCTCCTCTTCATCTATGAGGAAATTTTCCAGCGTTTACTACCCTATAATAAGACTGATATTAATACATTTCATAGGACTGATATTAATGCATTTACTGCCATGGAATAAGACTAATATTAATGCATTTCATAGGACTTATATTAATGTATTAATTAATATGAAATAAGACTGATATTAATGCATTTACTGCCATACAATAAGACTAATAGTAATACATTTCAGCACAATTATTCACTGCTATATTGAAGAACTGATTTACATAGCATTTCACCACTCTTTTCTTTGGATCTAGACATGTTTCTTATTTTCTCTATCCACTGTATTCTCGGCGTCCTTCTGCAGAACCACATCTCGTTTGCCACAAGTCTTCTCTTCATCTATCATGAAAATCTCCATCATTCGCTGCCATATAGGAAGACTGCTATTACATAGCAGTTTATCACTCTTTTCTTTGTTTCTAATAATATTTCCCTGCTTCTTGCTACTTACAGTTTTTGGAAGCTATCTTTTACTATTCCGATACGAATTTTGGTGTCATATTTTCCATCCTGCGTTAAAAAACACTTCCCAGATATTTAAACTTTTGTACTTGTTTAATTTTGACATTTCCAACAAAAAACAATATAAGAAAAGAAATCACTATCATTCCTTAGAGGCACTGACAGGAGAAAAAAAAATAAAAATCAGAAATCGAAAAGATTTTTTAGAATATATCAAAAGTAACGCCAGAAAAGAGCTGAATCAATTGATCTATACAGCTGTAAAAAGCTGATGAGCAAGTTTATGGTCCAAAAGAAAAGTACGAGGAACAGGGATGAAAAAACCCTCTTGGGAAATCAGATTAGAAAGACAAATCTCCAAATTACATCGAGACCGCAAAGTTACTAAAAGACATGACTAACAAAAACGAACACGTCAGATTATTATATATATTAAACAGAAGGGAATACTTGCCACAATGGTGCAAATAAACCCCAATAAATAAATGGCCAAAGAAGCAAGAATAAAAATATATAGACAATTTCAAAAGCGGAATCGAACCACAAATTAGAAAATGCGAAAGGAAAAATTTACAACGTGAAAGTATAAAACTAAATGGATAGTAGAGCGAGGCGATAAATCTGAGAGACGAGTTCGAATTCCGTTCGAGTTTCGCTAGATTCGCTAACACACAGATCGCCTTGGGAAAGCTATGGGCTAAATTGGATTGTGGCTCTGGGCGATAAATCTGAAAGACGAGACCCAAATACACTTGGGAAAGGTATACTTCCCCCACCACACAGCTATGGACTTTACCAAACAAGATTAAAGAGAAGGATTACTCTAAATTCAAAACCGGTTGTGCCTGGGGCTAGTAACCTCAACTCGTAACAACTTTCTTATTACGGGAACCACAACAGTAGTGACTTGTGTTGTTGAAAGCTGTGGCCCCTTAATCTCCAGTGGATTGAGTGGCTGTTTTAACACCTCTCTTTATATTCGTTGGTCCTATCACAGCTAACAGAAGAAATTGCATCTGCTGGTATAAAAAAAAAAAAAAATTCGTCAGCACGGAGAACAAACAATGTCCAAATATGAGGAGAAAATATAAAATCAATGAAAATTGTACAATAAAAGATAAGGCAACAAACGTGGAAAGAGTCAGGATCATAACAAGGAAAATAAGAAAGCAAAGAAATAAGGAGAGAAGACAGGGAAAACAGGGAGAGACGACAGGGAGGGAAGACAAGGAAAAGAGGGAGAGAAGACAAGGAAAACAGGGAGAAAAGACAGGGAGAGAAGACGAGGAAAACAGGGAGGGAAAACAGAGAAGACAGGGAGAGAAGACAGGGAGGGAAAACAAGGAAGACAGGGAGAGAAGACAGGGAAAACCGGGAGAGAAGACAAGGAAGACAGGGAGAGAAGACAGGGAGAGAAGACAGGGAAAACAGGGATAGAAGACAAGGAAGACAGGGAGAGAAGACAGGGATAGAAGACAAGGAAGACAGGGAGAGAAGACAAGGAAAACAGGGAGGGAAAAACAAAGAAAACAGGGAGAAAAGACAGGGAAAACAGGGAGAGAAGACAGGGAAAATAGGGAGGGAAGACAGGGAGAGAAGACAATGAGAGAAGACAAGGAAATCAGGGAGAGAAGACAAGGAAAACAGGGAGAGAAGACAAAGAATACAGGGGGGGAAGACAGGGAAAACAGGGAGAGAAGACTGGGAGAGAAGACAAGGAAAACAGGGAGAGAAAACGGAGAGAAGACAAGGAAAACAGCGAGAGAAGACAAGGAAAACGGAGAGAAAAAAAGGAAAACAGGGAGGGAAAACAAGGAAGACAGGGAGAGAAGACAGGGAAGGAAAACAGGGAGAGAAGACAAGGAAAACAGGGAGAATACCAATCTCATATTAGTCAGGATTATAACAAGAAAAAAAAGAAAAACATGAAGTTGGTTTCGTTATACTCAGTTAAACACAAATAACTTCGGGAAAAGTATGAATCCACCTCTTCCCCCACCTATGGGTTAATTATTAAGTCTTGTCTCACTGAACCATTAGTATTTCAAAATCATTCTTACAATCTGAAAATATTATCTGGCTTTAAATAACCTGCAATGAGTTCATAAGCCATACAAAAAGAATCAATCAAGATATAGTAAAATATGGAATATATTTATAATTGATTGCTTGCAAAATGAAGCCCCGTTTTTAATCAATGAATATGTGAACCGTGTTATTCCTACATTAATTCACACAATCCTAAGAATGTTATCAATGGTGATGATAAAATTAACCGTTTTCTTATATGGAAACATTAAGTATTCGTTGGCCAAGCAGCCAGTGCTTTCTTTCCATTATTGAAGAGGTTTTCTTTTCTAATTTTTAGTTTGCAACTGTGTGGAATGTCAACATCGTGATTGCCATTATTTTGTCTTTTCTCTTTGAGTTCCATGTACTATCCATTTTAGTTGTTGCTGCTGCTGTTGAAAGTTCTCAAGTGATGTCGTACAGTTCTTTGTAATTGTATAGCGCCAGTCAACAAGGCTTGAAGAAGGGTGGTCCTCGCTAAGACCTACAGGTTTCCTTCGCTTGAAGCCGTTTTTAATCATTTATTTTAGAAAGTGATTTTATACCACAAACGGTTTAGATATTTCTGAATGAGTCCAGAGCCATTCGAAACGATTAAGAGTGCTGAACTGTAATTCTAATGTTCTCACTGGGATTTTACTGAAAGCAAATAACTGATTTACATAGCATTTCACCACTCTTTTCTTTGGATCTAGACATGTTTCTTATTTTCTCTATCCACTGTATTCTCGGCGTTCTTCTGCAGAACCACATCTCGTTTGCCACAAGTCTTCTCTTCATCTATCATGAAAATCTCCATCATTCGCTGCCATATAGGAAGACTGCTATTACATAGCAGTTCATCACTCTTTTCTTTGTTTCTAATAATATTTCCCTGATTCTTACTACTTACAGATTTTGGAAGCTATCTTTTACTATTCCGATACGAATTTTGGTGTCATATTTTCCATCCTGCGTTAAAAAACACTTCCCAGATATTTAAACTTTTGTACTTGTTTAATTTTGACATTTCCAACAAAAAACAATATAAGAAAAGAAATCACTATCATTCCTTAGAGGCACTGACAGGAGAAAAAAATAAAAATCAGAAATCGAAAAGATTTTTTAGAATATATCAAAAGTAACGCCAGAAAAGAGCTGAATCAATTGATCTATACAGCTGTAAAAAGGCTGATGAGCAAGTTTATGGAATATATTTATAATACAAATACACTTGGGAAAGGTATACTTCCCTCACCCACAGCTATGGACTTTACCAAACGAGAGTAAAGAGAAGGATTACTCTAAATTCAAAACCGGTTGTGCATGGGGCTAGCAACCTCAACTCGTAACAACCTTCTTATTACGGGAACCACAACAGTAGTGACTTGTGTTGTTGAAAGCTGTGGCCCCTTAGTCCCATAGTTGACATCTATTATTTTCGGATTAAATGGTTATTTACCGCAAATTCGATAGTATAGACACCAGTCAGTCGTAGCCTGGAAATCCCACATTCATCCGGAGATCAGATCCTGTGGCCGTGCCATTTCTCGTCAACTTCCAGACCATAATTCTTACATAACCTCCAATGCAATTGAGAGGCTACTTTGTCATAGCAACACTTGCATTCTTTCTGCGCAAGCATTCACCCAAATGCTTATGAGGTGGGTGAAATTTTCCACCTTCTTGCTAGACAACTTTCACTTCTCCGGTTTCATTTGATTGTATATATTCTTCCAGACATTATTATTATTATAAGCCAGAGAATGGACGACGGTGGACAAATGATACCTCATAACCAGCTACTACAGGCAGCTGGCGCTCGATAGCCCATGAAAACAGTCCATCTAGGGCAGGGTATCAAACTTCACGGACTCCATATCAACCCAAATTTGATCTCAGCGGTCCGAACCAGTAAAATAACGACATAAGAACCTATAAATAGCAATTTCAATTTTTTTTTTTTGTTTTAGTGTAAAAAAAAAATTGTTCTGAAAATGTTCATGTTTAATTTCTTTATTCAAAACATTGAACAGGTGAAAGTGGGGAACAATTAAAGAAGATGGAGTTATCTACCTTGTAAATGTATACAATTTATGAATTAAAAAGAAAAACATTTAAAAACACTTATTTTGTCAATTATTCTCAATATGTTTCTGAAATTTGGCATCTTTTGTCCTTTATAAGTGCATCAATATCAGGCGTGAAATCCTGAGTAGCAGCCAATTTCAAGATGTCATTAAGGTGCTTATGTGTTAGCCTTGAGCGCAGCTTTGTTTTATTGATGCTCATTACAGAGAAAGTTTGTTCACTAAGGGAGGTAATCCCGAACATGCACAAAACTTTCGCAACAAGGGCTGTCAATTTGGGTTACATGGACACATTTTATCAGTATCTCGTGTCAAAGCACACAGAGATAAATTTGTTCTTCAAATCTGAATCACACTGCAAGTCAATCATTTGAAGTTGGATGTTGACGGGTAGATCAAAGGCGTTGACTGTAAATGGCGAGCGAAAAACTGAAATGAGCAGGTTCACCACCTGACAGTTGTCTCCCACGGAAGTATAACAACTTATTTTTTTTATTTTTTTTTTTTACTTCCGTGCAGCATTTTGTTCGGATTATTCTAGTGCTCTTTAATATCCAAGAAGAATGCTAAATCTTGCAACCATTCTGATGATTGAAATTCTAACATTGGTTTACCCCCTTTTCTCTATAAACTGTTCAATTTCTTCTCGTAGATTAAAGAAACGCTTCAACTCAGCACCTCGGCTTAACCACCTTACTTCGCCATAGCCATAGGTAACGCCCATGTCGCTGAGAAGATTGTCAAACTGACGGTGATTTAGACCTCTAGTTCGGGTGAAATTAACAGTTCGGACAACTACTTCCATGATGTGATCCATTTTAACGACTTGCAACGCAATGCTTCCTGGTGCAAAATGCAGTGAAATATCCAAAAATCCGGTGAGCGAAATAACGGGTTCAGTTCCACATTCCAACCACCTGAAGAAGGCCGGAGCGTAACGGCCGAAACGTTTTAATAAATATGGCGACAAAGATGAGGACAATAGCCCGAGTAATGTAAACAGTGCCCAAAAATCATGTCCTCCATTTGCAATTTGTACTTTCTGCGTCACAACACCTGTCTTTATTCCTAATTATTGATGGAACACCATCTGTAGACACGCTGACACCATCGGCCCAATCCACTCCGACCTTGTCCAGCGCTCTAACAAGGGAGATGAAAATGTCATTTACTGTTGTGGTGTCCATCATAGGAACCAACTCCATAAACTCCTCGCTGAAGGTCAGTCTAGTCTCGTCTACACCACGAATGAATATGGCCAGTTGCGCAACATCTGTAATGTATGTGCTCTCATCAATTGCAAACGAAAATGCAATAAAGGACTTTGTGCTTCAGTTGCCTGTCCAAATCTACAGAAAGATCTGGAATCCTCTGTCACAGAGTTTCTCGTCAGGCGATGGTTGGTAAAAGTCTGTAGCTTCTCAGAGCATACAATTTTGCAGCCTTCACTATGCATGTTTTCAGGAACTTACCCTCACAGTAAGGCTTTGATGCTAATGCTGTTTCTCTAGCAACAAGGCTTTGATGCTAATGCTGTTTCTCTAGCAACAAGGCTTTGATGCTAATGCTGTTTCTCTAGCAACAAGGCTTTGATTCTAATGCTGTTTCTCTAGCAACAAGGCTTTGATGCTAATGCTATTTCTCTAGCAACAAGGCAACTAGCTTTTACTGCTGCCTGACTGATACCCCAGCTTTGGGTTAAAGAAGACTGTTGTTTCTTCAGATCCGCAAGCAATTTACCTTCTCTCTTCTCATTTGTCCTTGTGTCAGCATAACGAGTCTCATAGTGACGCCAAATGTTATATTCTTTGAGCACTGAAACTTGCTGTGAACACACTAAGCACGCAGGTTTCCCATTCACCTCCACAAATAAATAAATAAAGGACTACTTTTCTTGAAATGATCTACACTCGGTATCCATTTTTCTCCTTTTTGACAAAGACATTTTGGGTAAGGTAAAACAGTAAAATGTTGACCTAAAAAATTCACGTTGTTAGTCATTGTATTATATTTATTTGAAAAAATAGTAAGTAAATATATAATATAATTTTTACATTTGTCAGTCATCTCGTGGGCTGAATAAAATCTTGCAGCGGGCCAGTTCAGGCCCGTCAGCCATATGATTGACACCACTGATCTAGGAGGGGACTCTGCTTTTTAAACCTCCGTTGCTTTAGTCAGATCCAAAAATGGAAAAAGTCTATGGAACTAAATGCAGAGAGAAACCCGGGAGTGGATCCCTGAAAAGCAGTTAGCTGTCAACTCCTGCAGCCAAGTTGTCCCCAAATGCAATGCGCTGTATTCCTTTGGTACAGTTGAGAGGGGTACCATGTAGTCTGGGTAGCGCGATATGTCTGCGTCTTGGAGAGGTCATCTAGGCTCACCACAAAACGATTGAATTCTGACCAAATAGAGCACTACCATTATCTCGCGAGATAACTGAATGCCTATTATATACTAGTATATCTCTTTTTGACTTTCATTGAGGAAGTTATTTTTTTTTTATTTCCGCTTAAGCAAATTACAGCTTTTAACAAAAAAAATAGTCCAGGCTCATCGCAGAGCTGTGTTAGAACTATTTTGGGAATTTCCTGGAGAAATAGTCCATCATGGCTTTTGTTGATTTTTTATTGACTTCTTTTCTTTGAGAGCAAAAGCTCCAACTACAAGGAACAGTTTTTTTTTCTATTTCCCATTACCAGATCTTTGTATTTGCTAGTTTTTCAAACACCTTCACAGAGGGTTTTGGAAAGGTACGATCATGTCGCTCAGTGTGTAAAATGTTCTTTTCGGTGTTCGATGTCTGGGTAATCTTCTTGTATTCTTCGATCTGTGTTGCGATAAAAATCCCAGAGGATGGTAACATCTGCTCCATCAACTACAGATTCAGGATGATGTTCATACCAGTTTACGGCTGTTTTTATTTCATAGTGATGGCAAATCTTCCAATTCAGATACTGACCTACCCTGACATGAAGGTTTTTGTACTTATTGGGTCATGAGATAAAGTGATCAATAGTTGGACACAGAACGTACATTTTTGCATCCGTACTATTATTATTTTGTTAAAAGATGTGTTTACAAGTTAAATAAAGATAAAAATCCTATTTAAAAAAATCTAATGACCAATGTAAAAATATACACTTAGTAACTAACACAACAATTCATAAACAAGCATTATCTTTTAATTCAGAAGATTAGATAGATAGGAAAGTAAAAAAGATAGATAGAGAAGGAAGGAAGAAAGATATATAGGGAAGGAAGAAAGATTAAGATAAATAGAACTATGGATAGGGAAGAAAGATAAGTGTGGCCTGAGTTTGATATTTCTGATATCATTGTATTAACTCTGATTTTGATTGGCGTTTTCAAAGTTCTTTTTTTTTTTCTTTTTTCTCTAAGTCGAGTGGGAATGGTTTCTCTGCAGACTCGACATTTCAGGATGTCAAACGTCATTCATGCTGGTTTAATGCAAGATCCTAAATGTTTCAGAAAATGAACAGTTCTAAAAAAAAAACGTCAACACCTTCAAAAATAAAATAAAACAAATTTGATTGATGAAATTTACTCCGGATATGTGAAGAAAATTAAGAATTCTTGACAAATTTTATAATATTGGCGAAAAAAAAAAACAGAACGCTGGAAAAAAATAAGAGAAAATATTTGATTAATCATAAAAAATACTATAAATTTATTTCACAAAATGAGAGAAATAGCAGAGGAAAAAGAAAAACTTTTTTGAAAAAACAATATATATATATATATATAGGTGTCTAATAGACTATTTATTTACAGTATTTATAAAATTTTCTGTCCTCACCCAGCTTAGTAAGACCACCCCGATTTTTTTTTTAATTCTACATTTTTTGACGGTTTAAATGATTTACCGACCTCTCCTTTTATTAAGATCTCATCCGTTTATTGCATATTGGAAAAAATAACTTCCACTCAATTAAGACTTTTGCCTTATGAGAACGAAATAGACAAGGGTATCCAGGCAGCGAACATAGTAATAAGTCTCTGACATTTATGTATTGTCATGAAAGGGTGTTCTCTCAAGGAGGCCCTGTACCTTGAACACCTATTGGGACTTAAGCTCAACCCAAACCTCAAGTGGAACTTATACATTCGATCCATTGCTAAAGATGATGGGGGGTAAATGGTTGGTTCTCTGTACCGATCTAGTAAGCATCTGACTCCTCCTGATATGTTCTGCCTTTACAAGAATCAGACCCAAAATGGGGCTCAGCTGCAATATATGGTTAAGAACTTTCCAATCTCGATAATCCAAAAAGCATTTCCGATTTCTTGGGGGTGAAGATTTTTTTTTCACCCTAGCACCCCCCTTTTCCCACAAACGAAACGTCGCAAATCTCTCGATGTTTCATCGCTATTATCATGGAAAGTGTTCAGATGAACTAGATTCCTTAATTCAACCAGTTCTAACCTTCACGGCTATGACCCGATACATTACGAACGTCGTAGCGAACCATCCTCATTCCCTTTGTATTCCACTGGTGAGAAGTAAGATATACTAGAGCAGCTGCTTTGTGAAACCGACTCCCAAGAGGATGCTCTCCAATACTACAATATTAACTTGTTCAAGTCTAGGGTTAATCGTTATCTTCCCCAAATATCCCCATAAACTCTGCCTCTTACTCTATAACCGTCTACATCGAGTTGCTCTTGTGCCTTGTACAGAATGTGCATTATTTTTTTTAATCTTTATTTAATAATAACCTTATAAGATTGTCAAAAAAACAATATATCCAAAGGAAGATAACTCCACTAGCTATAAATCTTGATGAAACAGCATTAAGACGATTATTCCGATAAGTTTTGTTTATTAAATCCCATGCTCTTTCAGGACTTAGGCGATCATAACACTTGACATATTCCTTTTATCTATAATCTGTGAATTGTCATGACATCTTGGTGTGGGGGTGAAATGATTTCCCGTTGCTTTCCTTAGTGTCTGCAATTCAGGGTTTCCTTGCCCTTAGACTGATTGTTACCCAAGGCTAGAGAGCCAGATCTGGCCTGCTATTTAATCCATCAACGGGGGAAGAAGAGACGGATTCAGTTCTTTCTCGGACATTTGTGGAGAAAGTGAATGCACGAGGCTAGGCTGAAATTTGAACTCGGCTCGCCGATTTCACTTTCCACGCCAGACTAGCTACCACTGAACTTAAATGAGCTCCATCACTTCTGGTATTCAACCCATATCTGGAGGGGAGACTGTGTAATGTCTTTTCCAACGTGAACAAAACAGAATCAATTGAATTTAAAATCAGCCGATCGAGTCTCCTTTTTCGAGCCAATATCCATTACACTTCTTCCTCTGTAGTTCACGCCTTTAAGAACTCTGGAGGATATTCTGACCCCTCGAATGGTCGCCCTCTTAGTGTGTTACCACTTTTTTAGCAAAGTACTAGATGCTCTAATCAACACTGAATTGGTTAAGCATCACACGGTTTCCATTTCTCAAGGTCTATTCTCTGATGTGTTAATGGTTATCACTGAATTTCTCTATAAAGCTGTAGATGAGAATACTGAAAACTCTGGCTGTGACTCTAGATATTGCAAAGGCGTTTGGCATGTTGGCCTTCAACGCAAGCTCAGTGGCTAAGATATCTCTGGACAGATGTTTGGCTTAATCCAGTCGTTCCTAACAATTCGTGTAATGAAGGTCATGTTAAACGGACACACTCTTAGAGTTGTCAAGAGGACAGAGATGCAGAGCTTGACATGAGTCCGGGGAGTTTCTTGTATGCATATCTATTTTATCTATAGTACTCATTTTTTTCTATTTCTGCATACTTTTCATTGCTTGCCTGCATTTGTTTCTACTTTCTTTGTATAATGTACTATATTCTGTCGCTTGTTTGCTTTTCATTGTTGAGAATTTCATGTCATCCATTTCTTTTTTTTCCTTGCCTAGTTTTCTATGGAATGATCTCGTTTTCTGATGTTACTAAAACGCCTCTTAATGTGCCACACTTTGAAATGCCATTCACATTTATCTTTGTGTGTCCGCTTTTAACACTGTCAATATACATCTCTTTTTCAATTCGTCTTATTCAGTAGCCTGTCACATTGCAGTCTGGATGCTGCTTTAGTCCCCTTCAACTTGCATAGTTTCACGCTAATGCTACGTATCACTGGAAGGTGGCTGCACTAGCAGTCAGCACTTGTGTATGTTTTACAGTGTAAAACTGTATTCGTCAATCTCTTATTTTCGGGAATAAGAAGATCCAGTTTGGTTTGTTTAGTTTTACGGCATATCAACCTCAATGGATCATTTAATGCCGACAGCTTTTTTTCTGGTAATATTTTTGTTTTGTCAAAAATCTATTTCTGGTAATATTTTTTCCTCAAAAATGTATAGCTGGTAATATTTAATGTATTGTTGGTAATAGTTTTTTTTTTTTTTCTTCAAAAATTTGTTTCTTGTAATAGTTTTTTTACAAATTATTTCTGTTATTAAATCCTATTTTTAGACTTTCATAATGCATTTTCAGTTTCGGGGTTAAGTATTTTCCCATAGCTGGGACCCTAACAGGTGCTACCACCCCGGGTCGGGGTGGACCTGGCAACACCAGCAATTAAGATGTACGCTTCTTAAAGCCTCCTGATGAGAGGCCTTACTGTTAGACGTAGTTTATCGTCTTACCCTGGACGCGGATGTAGTTTATCGTCTTACCCTGGACGCGGATGTAGTTTATCGTCTTACCCTGGACGCGGATGTAGTTTATCGTCTTACCCTGGACGCGGATGTAGTTTATCGTTTTACCCTGGACGCGGATGTAGTTTATCGTCATACCCTGGATTAGGCGTCAGATTACTACTTCGTCGTTATAGTCAAATTTATTTCTCACTCTCTCTCAATTCATCGTTATATGCTCGAATAGTCAAATTTATTTCTCACTCTCTCTCTCTCAATTAGTAATTCATCGTTATATGCTCGAATAGTCAAATTTAAGAAAAAGTAGTTGGAGGCATTTTTATATTTAAGAAAAGGAGTACTTCAGAAAGGACGATGAATTTCTCGAAAAGTTGATCGCTGGATACCCCCCCCACAAAAAAGCTAATAATAAAGATGCTGACGAACGAATCAAAATAAAAATCATAATGGAAGTTGAATCATTAGATCCTATTGAGTTCTTGATGAGTGTTGCTTATAATTGCGAAATGAAGAAGTAATTTCTAAGATTAAATAGCTTACTAAGTTTTTTAATTTTTTTGAAATACAATATTTTTAATTTAAGTTTTTAACTTAAGTTATTTCATTAGTGTTTCAATAAGATCCTTAATTCCCTAAATGAATAAAAAGTCATCTTGAAAATTGAGTGTTTTCAATGCGTTTATCCTTTGGTTGGTTGGGGGGGGGGGCTCTGGTCAAAGACAGTGACGTCAAAACAGTTTGACGCCTAAATGACTGTGCTGAATAATCCAATTATTTTTCTGACGCCGAATCAGCCACGCCGAACGGGGAACGCCGAAACGTACCAAATCCCTTATTGTTATGTAATCGATTTGGTTCTTCATTTCTCTTCTTGGGTTTCTTCATGTACATAAACATTTTAGATGTTCTTGAAACCGATTAACCAGTCATTTTGCAGACTAGCATTAAACTCATTTATCTCGACATTCATTAAGGTTTGGTTTGGTTTGTTTTACTGCATATCAACCTCAATGGGTTATTTAATGCCGACAAAATTTTTATTGCAGGTTATAGTTTGTCAAAAATCTATTTCAGGTAATATTTTTCCTTCAAAAATGTACTGCTGGCAATATTTTTTTTTCCCCAAAAATGTATTGCTAGTAATATTTATTTTTTTAAAAACATTGTTGGTAATATTTTTTTTTTTTTTTTTTTTTTTTTAAATTTATTGCTGGTAATAATTTTTGAAAGTATTTCTGGTATTTTTAGACTTTCATAATGTTTTTACCCAGTTTCGGGGGGTTAACTATTTGCCCATAGTTGGGACCCTAAAAGATGCTGCCACCCCGGGTCAGGGCGAATCTGGGAACACCAGCAATTAAGAGGTGGTTCCACGCTCCTCAAAACCTCCTGATCAGAGGTCTTGCTGCTGGATGTAGTTTATCGTCTTACCCAGGACGCCATTCGTTAAGGGTATCCAGTCTGAATTTGCCAACTATTTTAGAGAGAAAACAAAATTGCTTAGTTTTCCTGGTACTATTTGCTTTACTTGACTGGCTTTGTTCATGAAACTTATTCTATTCAAACGAGATGTAAGAGGAGCCAGTAGCCTATGACAGTGGTTAGTTAAGCCCAATTGCCTTTTCAGGCACATTTGTCTTTCTTCAACCTTTAGTTTATACGGGATTCAACTTGACACAAACAACTTCAACTTCATCACTGCATAAAAATGTTGGCTTTTAAACCTTCTTTCAAATTTAGAAACAATCAGATGTTTGTTGATGGCGGCAATCTGGGTTAATCGAAATGGTGTGAATGTCAGAAATGCAAAATAAGGTCCTTGGCTGCATTGTTTGAGCACTTCTTTTATGTGCCGTGTCCCTTCAGGACGTAGGCGATCATGGTGCTCCACATCTTCCTGTCCTCTGTAGCTCTTAATAAGTTTTGTCTTTTGTTATTTCTCCCAAACCCTATTCTGCCATCTGTTTACTCAAGCTCAGCAAGTATGTTATGCGCTGCTTTCCTCTGTCCACCCCCTCTATCATTCCTGTGAGTATCAGATTTTCCTAGCCCTCCTTCCTCATTACGTGCTTCTGAAATTTCAACAGCCTCTTTCTGATAAGTATAAGTTTCCTTTTTTTTTTATATTTTTTCTCCAAAACCTCGTTGTTGCTCCTATGTTCGGTCCATGGTAATCCTCAGCATCTTTCTGTAGAAACACATTTCTATTGTTTAAAGTCTCTTCCTAATCTTTGAGGAGATTGTCCAGCATTCGTTGCTATACAGGAGGACAAATATCACGTCACATTTCAGTACTCTTTTCTTTGTTTCTAACGAAATTTTCCTGTCTCTTGATACTCTGCTTTGCTTCTGGAATGCGTCTTTCCCAATACTTCGGATTTCAGTGTCACACTTTCCATCTTATGTTAGAACACTTCTCAGATATTTAAATTTCTGTACCTGCTTGATTTTAGTGTCCCCGACCTATAATTTGCATTTTAAACTCATCCTTTTGCTGATAGCCATGCATTCTATTTTCTTGTAGTTTATGCTTAGTCCGTTCTTCTCTCTTTCCTTCGCTACCTCCTGTAGGAGGTTTGCAGTTTCCTTTCCGTGTCTGTTATCAGCCTTGTCATCTGCATATCTTATATTAAGATTCTGGTCGCCAATAATGAATCCGGTAGGACTTCTAATTCCCTCGGAATTGCCTCGCTGTATAGATTGAATAAATCCGATGAGAAGACCCGTCCTTGTTTTACAAAAATATTTTTGTATATCTGCTGAACTCATTTTCTTTCAATATGCAAGTGGTTTGCTGCCAGTATAGATTCTTGATTATTCTAATGTCTTTTCTGAATATGTCAAGATTGCTGAACAGATCTTTGTCGAATACCTTTGCGTAATCAATAAAACACAAACAATTTGACTAAATCTTAAGCAACTCTAACAACATCAATGGTTTTATTTTTTAATGTTAACCCTATACAAGGCCCAAGTGTTACTCAAGGTAGAAGATTACTGAGAGGGAAGGAGGTAAGAGAGAAAAGGTACAGTTTATAAATGAAGAAATTTAACAAATGAAATCTCTTAAGAGGGCTAATATTACGTAACAGTTCAGTACTCTGTTTCTAATGGATATTTCCTGTTTCTTAATACTTTGATTAGCTTTTCAAAGGCATCTTTCACTATGCCATTGCACTTTCAGATTTTGGTGTCACAAACGCTTCCCATATATTTAAATTTTTTATACTTGCTTGGTTTTGGTATTTCCAATTTGTAATTTACATATCACCCCGTTCCTTTTTCTGATAACCATACATTCTTTCTTCTTACACTTGATGGTTAGTCCTTTCTTCTTGCTTTCCTTCACTGCCTTCTGTATGAGTTCTCATAGATTCCTTTCTGTGTCTGTTAACACTGTCATCTGCATATCTTACAAGGGTTGGCTGAAAAGAGGTAAGGCCAATTTTTCTTTCAAATCTGGCTGCATATTACCATTTAATATTTATCCATATTTCTGAGATGAGTTATTGTAACTATTTACATCGTTTGGATTGTTATCCTCATTTTTATTGCCATATTTACATTTCAACCATTGTACATTCCAACCTTCTTCAGTTGATACACATTGGAATTTCAAACTGAACCCTTTATTTAGTCCACGGGGATATATTATTCTAATTCCACATGCCATGCCTTTTTGGATATCTCGGTATCAGTTAAATTCCAATAAGTTTTTGTTCCCTCTGCTGTAACCAGGTATTGAACTCACAACTCCTTGAGTCAAATCACTTACAGATTACTCAACCAACGTTTTTATCCCCTAGGCTATGTGAATAAAAGCATTGTTTTTATCCTTAAAAAGTAACAATTTATTTCTTTTAATTACCAGCAACATAAATTTATCCCAATGACCTATTATAGAAGCGTAGCCTGTGATAGACTCCAGGAGAGCAGCACATTGTGCCTTCTTGGCCTCAGGTTTTCAACTGAGTAGAAGTGAAATAACTACATCGAATCAGTAGCTGCATCTGCTGCAAGGAAAGTTGGGTCATTGTGTCGCAGCAGAAAATTTTTCTCATCAAAGTCTATCTGGCATGTTTACAAATCTACTATTTGGCCATGCATTGAATACTGTTGTCATATCTAGTCTGGTGCTCCTGCTGTTCATCTCGAGGTTTTTGACAAAATCAAAAAAGGATCTGCAATATAATAGATCCTCACTTGGCATCTCAAATTCTATCACTATCACACTGATGTGATGAGGCTTCCCCTCTGTCTTTTCTACAAATATTTTCATGGCAACTGCTGTATCAAGCTTTTCTTTTCCCCTGGTGCCAAGACTACATGAATTTAAGCATGCTACTAGATTAGCATCTAAGTCCTACTCCTTTTACTGTTGAAATAGTTAAATGTAGCTACCACTTCTACTTCAACAGTTTTCTCGCACTTCCTGCCTGTGGAACTCCCCTCCATTTACTTGCTTCCTTGCTAACTACAATCTTCAAAAATTTAAATGCAACATCAATCGCCATCTTCTATCTTCTTGAATCTCATTCATATTTCATCCTTTCCTCAATCCACCCCATACACAGTTTTTCCTCTCACTTTCACTCTCTGTGCCCCCCCCCCCGGTATACTAGTGGCATTCCCGCCTTGCTTGGGGTGAAATGATAGTAAAAATCTGCATTTGTTTGAAGAGAAATTAAACTGCGATAAACTCAATATATATTAACCTCCTCCCTCTAGATGATGCAGAAATAAACTTTGCACCCCCATGTCATGGCAGAGCATCAGAGAAGCCAAGTGCATCAGCTAGTTGACATGCAAGTTAACCTTCAAGCCACCAGGTGTAGATTTATCTTTACATTAGATGTCATTAGTTGTCCCCAACATCAAAACAGGTGGTTGACCTATACCTGTACGTAGGATGTGTACACATGAGACAACCAGATGACTGACAGACAGATATATAATTATTCCATCTGTGAAGGAGGGTGAAGAGAATCTCTTGCATCATCACAAGTATCCATGTTTAGAGAAAAAAAAAACCAAGGCCATATACACCCACCAATATTAGTTGGAGTCTAGAGTTGAATAAACAATAATTTTGTGTGTAAGAAATTTAGTTTTGTGCTCTCATTCATCTTTACAATAATAATTATGTAAGCAGAATTTTCTATGGAATTTTAAATTTGATTATCTGACAAATACTGTACAAATTATCCACATGTTCATTTGAACCCAGTTTTCCTTTTTCCTAACACTTAAAATATTTAAAATTCAGTCCAAAATTTTCGTTTTTTACTGAGTAGATTCTTCTTCAAAAAATTACTCCAGTTCTAAATTTTACTCCACAAATTTATTAAAAAGATTTTTAAACTCTTCTTAACATAAACAAGTAAAAGAAAGTATAAAAGATTTTCATGGTAATAAAAATTAATATTTACATGCTGACTATTGTCCTCATCTTTATCACATTTCAGCCATTGTGTCTTCCAACCTTCATCAGGTGGATATAAATTCAGATATTCAAACAATATAAAAATTGCCTTTCAGCAGAGTCAAATGTTTGTTGATTTGATGTCTCTTTATATGAAAGATAGTATAAAATTAGATATACAAAACTATACGCAATAATGTTCAATCCTTCAGGACAATGGTAAACATGGCTCTCCACAACTTTCTGTCCTTTGCAGCTCATAGTAAATTTTATCTTTTGCTGTCTCTCCTAAACCCTGTTCTGACAACTATTTACACAAACTCTTTAAATGGGTCATGTTTTTCTTTGTTTCTCTTTCCTTCAATATGTCCTGTGAGTATCAAATTTTCTAAGCCCTCTTTCTTCATGTGCCCTAAAAATTTCAATTTTTGTTTTTTCTGATTCTAAGCAGAAGTGTCCTTTTTATTTTCATTTTTTGTAAAACTTTGTCGTTGCTCACATGTTCAGTCTATGGTTTCTCAGCATCTTTCTCTAGAACCCCATTTCTGTTGCCTCAAGTCTCTTCTTCATCTCTGAGGAGATTGTCTGGCATTCACTGCCATATAAAAGGTCTGATATTATGTAATAGTTCAGTACTTTTTTCTTCGTTTCTGAGGAAAGTTTCCTGTTTCTTAATACTTTGTTAAAGCGCTTCCCAGATATTTAAATTTTTATACTTGCTTGATTTTGTTATCTCCAATTTGTAACTTGCATGTCAGCTTGTTTCTTTCTTCTTACAGTTGATATTTACTACAATAATTGATCCTTGTAGGACTTCTAATTCTCCCAAAATCACCTCACTTTATAGATTAAATAAACTTTATGAAAAGGGGCCCTCAACATCATAAATGTAAGTAAACATAAACAATTTATTATATACACTGACTACATGTTAATGATCCTATCACTAAAAAGCAAAAAATGTCAAACCCACTTATTAAACTACTCAACAGGATAAATGGCTTAAATAGTCATATTGTCTTCTGCTGGATACCAAGCCATATAGGTATCACAGGAAATGATAGTGGATTCCACAGCAAGAAAAGCATTTACTATAAAAAAAAACCCACATCAGACACCTTAGATACCAAATCTCATATACAGAACTAAAACCAACAATCAATAAATATATTAGAAAGGAGTTGCAGAACCTGTGGAACTCCTGTCTAAACAATAAATTGTTCAAAATTAAACCAACTATAGGAGACTGGCATCAGAAATATCGAACTAGAAGAGAAGTGATTATGTCCAGGTTCCATATTGGACATAATACCATAAATCATTCATATATGCTAAAAAAAGTAGGAAGATTCTCTGGTATGTGTGGCATGCCAAGAACCATTCACAATCAAATACTGATAAACTGCAGCAATTTTAATTCAACCTGCTTAAAATATTACCAAAACAAGAACTTTTTCAAAATACTGATTCATTTTATATATTTCAGTTCCTAAGAGAAGTTAAACTGATTTAAAAAAATTCTTGCTATTTAAAATAAAATTTTTTGGCTGTTTAAATACAAGATTTTATTTTTAAAAAAAGTTATATTCCGTGCTAATAGGAATATATATTTGAAAAAATGATGGATAAAATAAGTAAAGGTTTATTGTAAAAACCAATACAATAAGAATAAAGGTAACAGTTATGCAGAAGGTCATTGCAAGTCAATCAAATAGTGAGTACTACTATTGGAGGGTCGATAGTTCTCATGTAAGTCTGAGTCGTACTCAACAGATCCCAGCTAGAATATTTAGCTACCCCCCCCCCACGAGGGTTGCATGTGGCACAAGTCCGGTTTAACGTAGGTTCTCCAAGCCCATAGGCTCGGCCAAAAATATTCCCTTTTTGACCCCACATGAACGGGTTCAGGGTCAGTCTACCTCCCCGAACCAGACTCTGGGGTTCCTCTCTGCCTTCAGGCAGAGAGTTCGACTGTTTAGCTGGAACAGATCCCAGCTAGAGTCTATAGTCTGTTGACTTACAGATACTTATAGGTAGTTACTACCTATAGTGTAGTCACTCATGGGGGTGACAGGTTATTCCATTACATAAAAAAAAAAAAAAAAACATTAAAGTTCTGCATTAAATTACCCAATGGGTTGATATACTGTAAAACAAACCAAACTTGATAAAAAAAAAAAAAAAAACGGCTCCTTGTTTTACATCCCTTTCTATTTTTGTATATTTACTAAATTCATTTCCTATTCACATGCAAGTGGTTGGCTCCAAGTATAAGATGATTCTAATCAAATATAAAATGTAATTACTGCAAAGAAAATGTTACAATTAAAAATTACAAAATTAATCTAAACAATCGCAAGAATGTCTTGAATAATTGGCAACCTGTAAACATTGATGGATGACTATATATATATAGACAGAAGAATATTGGACAGAATGGATTAATTGCAACTCTGACAAGCTTTATCATCAGCTGGAAGCTGTTATCTTGATATTCTCAAGTAAAGCTTGTTCATTGTTTAAAATGGCATAAAAGTGTCTAGAGAATTGGCAAGAATAGAATGTTCAGCTTAATGAACACCTGATACACCAATATTATATCAGAGAAACAGCAATCAAAAAGAAACTTTTACAAAACTGAAAACTGGGCACCTCAACAAGGTTTAGTGTTTGGGGTGAAACAAAGCCAAACAGGTTCATTAGGAGGGAATCTGCTTGTAAAAGAAACCTAAATACAATAAATAAGACATTTAAATGACAGTAAAAATAAGGAATCTGTGGGGTTGTGTAATGGTTGTCAGCACAGAAAGAGGAATCGGCAAACAGTTCAAATTCTAGCTTAGTTGTATTTGCTTTTGTGCAAATGCTCTTGGGAAAGGCATGAACCTATCTATTTTCTCATCCGCTTGGCTCTAGGTTAAATAACAGAGGAAACTAGGATTTCTAGCCTTGGGTAGCATCCAGTCTAACAGGAGGAGAATTTTCATTTCCAATCTGGAGAAGGTAACAGGAAACCACTATACTATTTATCCCAATAGATTGTAACAGTTTAGAGATCTGGAAACTAGATCTGTGAAAAGGAATGATCTAAATCCTGAAGGGATAAGGTATTAAACTAAAGCTGATGTAACTTAAATACAATTACTACAACTAGTTATTATAATAATAATAATAACCGAAATATATAACTTTTTATATATCAGAATAATGTTTGGCAATTGAATGACAGTGGAATTAAGAGAAATTTTCTAAGGCAAAAAAATCTATAGAAAGTGCATCAATTGCTAAATCATCCACCGTAAATTTGCATCATGCACATTTTTACATTACACCTTTCTTGGCAGATCTACTGTTGTCATAGTGTAGTATACTTAAAAATAAAAAAAAAAAGGGTGGGAAACTGAATAAGTTCGGCCAGCCCGTGTGTCCAGATACAGATGATAGAAAAATTTAAAACTCTGAAATGTGGAAATTTAATATTCAGCATTTCCACTTGGTACATAATTATAACCGACACTCTCACATTTACATCCCCCTGTTCTCCCCACAATTATCTAATCCCCATCAATTACTTTATTACTTTAGTCTGAAGCCCTTCTAGAGAACAAACTGTGTTACAGTTTTTCCACTTTGTCATTCAATTCCCTAGCAAACCAAAGGTTACACTAGCAATGGCTACCATGAAGACCATTTTGAGAGAAAACGGTTGTCTTCAAGGTAAAAGTTCACCACTGGATTCCAATGTACCTTAGGCAGAAATCTGAACACTCTGATGTATTCATGTTTATAATTAGAGGACAATGACAAAAAAAAATAATTGTTAAACAACTTTTAATGGAAAATATTTTTAAATAATTTTGAATGGAAATATCTACATGTACAAGAGAAGATCATAGAATGACTTAGTGAAGTAAAACAATTTCTGATTGAATCAACAATGAATTTATGTCTGTTCTTTCACTGCACTACGACAAAATGGACAGTGGCCATACTGAAGGTATTTCAGCTCAAAGTCATCTGTGTGGAACAACTGAAAGAAACAAAGAAAATCATTTAAAATGGCAAAAATTAGGAAATAAATATTCTAATATGAAAAATAATGAATTGCTATAATTGATTTTTATCAACAATTAAAATTACAAATTTGCCATTGCTTGTGTATCCTTTCAATTTATAAACAGTCAAGTTCACTTAATTTCAAAGATTTTTAACGTCCCAAGATTTTTTTTGACTAATAATCCAAAGCCATCTATTTTTCTAATCTCATTCATAAATGTTCATAGTTAATGTTATGAAATGTTGGCTTTCTATTTTTTTATTATTAGGGCTTCCATTATTTTTATTCTTTTTTTTTATTTTACATATGGATGAGGCTATTTGTATTTTCTACTAGTATACTGCAGATGAAGTTTCCATGTGTGTTTAAATGAGTCCAAATTGTGCTATGATTGGGTAGGTGTAATATGAGATGAAAGCTCTTGGATATGCAGAACTTTTGGACAGTTTTTACATTCTTTGTGTCCAGAAAAGAAAACACTTGTACGAACACAAGAAAAATTGCAGTACCTTGTCAGATGTCTTTTTATGAATCATGTATAAAAGAGGGATTGCTGTCCAAATACACACACACACACACACACACACATCTCTTGAATTTAAAAACATGAGATTGATGAGTGAATTCTGTCTGCAGTCAACTAATTAAAAGTATCAGTAAACAAAATGGTAGAAGTGAAATTAGCTGTTTTCATACAGGAAACATTCAACATTCATTGACTAAAGTGTTACTGTTTGCTGAAATTTATAAATTGTCTTCTGACATAAAGTTCACTGCAAAACTCCTAGTATTGACAGGAGTTTCTTTCCAAACTTTTTAAGATAGTGGAAAGGAAAAGTTAACAATTATGTCCTTATTTTTCCTTCTTGCAATATGAGCTAAGCTAAAAAGTCAAGTCATGTTCTTAAATAGCCTCACCTTTCATAGGGACATCATACATGGTATCAAGCTCATTCAAAAATATCTAAACTCTGCTGTATTCGACTGCTTTCTCTGTTCAATGGTTAAAAGTGGCTTCCACCAAAGGAAGCCTGTAGGTTTGTGCAAAGACCATCCTTTTTTCAAACCTTGTGGATTGGTCCTACAGAATCTCAAAGTACTGTACCAAATAATAGAAACCACATTACTTGAAAACTTTCAACATCAGCAACAACTAAAATGGATAACACTTTTAATTCAGAAAAAAATGTCATAAAAAACATGACATTCTATACTACTTCAAACAAAATGTTAGGAAGGTAGCCCCTGTCAATACTGGAAAATTGATAACAATGAACTTGAAAAACCTATTTTCTTCAAAGATTTTTTAAATTTCAATTAAAGTTTGCACTGGCTGTTTGATTAATGAGTGCTGAATATTTCCTTATAAGGAAATGGCTTTGCCATTAACCTTCATTTTAGTTGTTGCTGTTAGAAGTACTCAAAGGATGTGGTTTTTGTTATTTGGTAAAACTCTTAGTGATTTTGTAGCACCAACCTATAGGGTCTGATAAAGTATCATCTTCTAAAAGACCTAAAAATAATAAAGATAACGGTAGGCTCTGGAAAATCTAGTTTCCACTGCACAGTTTCTTATGGAAAGAGAAGCAAATCTGAATAAACCAACACTATTAAAATTTATTATTAAAGACTTAATTTTGCCATATTGAAATTGATATTTTTTTAAGTAAATAATATTATTAGAATCTTTTCACACAAGATTCATTAAATATATTTGATCTTTTTGTTATTGCTGCACTCTGCTCTTTCAAGGAGTCAGTCTTTTCAACTCCTAATTTTGTAAACATCTTTGAACAGGCCATCATTGCCATTACAAAGATACAGCCACATAACTTTGATAGTATAAGGGGAATAACTCTGGTACAACAAAAGCTTACAGGCCAAAAAATTGGTGCCATTTCTTTTATATATTGTTTAAAATTTGTCATATTTATAAGGGATGAGTAGTTTTGAGGATAAACTGAAGATTGCAAGAGGCATGAGAGTTATTGTGCAGTGCTTATTTTTATGTACACTCTCTTTCAATATATTAACAGGGTGTGGTGCTTAAATTGTCGCCATTTTATATTTTTAATTTTGCACATGCATGATGTTTCTTTTTGATTTTGACAGCTTCACAGTATAGTAGGGGTCAGTTGGGCACCATCTGTGAGAAAAAAAGAGCACCACGACGAAATTCATTCTGCCAGAAATTTGGAAACAACATGCTGTATTGCTTGACATTCACACGGAAGCTCCAATATGAACATTTCAGTATTTGGGTGTCAATCTGAGGACAATGCAGAGGATTTGGAAAGAGTTGGATAAGTGTAATGGTGATTATGAAGGTATGGCAGTTCAGAAAATTCACTTTGATGAGAACTCCTGAATTTGTGGGCCTCAGGCTCAACACAGAGGCCTACTTGAGGAGATGGTGCTGCCCTGGGACAAGAAGGTGGCTGCTAGAAGACCCTATATCTGGCAACAGGACTCTGCTCCATGCCACACAAGAAGAACCTAGTCATGACTGTCAGACAATTTCTGCAACTATATCACCCCCTTATGTCTGGCCACTTAACTCTGAAGGCAAGGATTATAGCAACATTCACCAACTTAAACATTGAGACTGTCCAGAAGAGTTGCTGGAGATTCCAAAGTCATCTGGAGGCCGTAGTTGAAGCCAATTACAATTTTTATTGAATAAATTTACTCTTTAGTATTTCAAGATATTTTTTGTAATTTTGGTAAATATATCTGTTAAAATGAGATGTCAGTACTATTTTCATTTTTTTTTTTTTACCGATTTGGCCACAGAGGCGCGTTCGGTTAGCAAGGTCGAATTTACTGTATTTGAACTTCAATTGTGGCCAAATCAGTAAAGGCATGTCAAACTAAATGACAGTTCTGTATAGGATACAGGTTTGAATCCTGTCGGAGGACGAATATTTTCTGTGAAAATTTCTTGGATGTTCAGGCCGGTAAATGTTGTTTAATACTGTTTATTATAAACAGAGCCTTTACTTAAATATTTGTATCTATGAAAAGAATGTATAAACATAAAAATGTCTTAAAATAATTGTCAAACTTTGTCCATTTCATAATGTGTGACGTCATTTGTTTACATTTGATACACCATGAGCAGATATGAATGTACATGAGAGATTCATAGAAGATTGAAGTTTAAATACAGTAAATTCGACTTTGCTAACCGAATGTGCCTCTGTGGCCAAATCAGTAAAGGTATGTCAAGCTAAATGATGGCTCCGTATAGAGTACAGGATACAGGTTCGAATCCTGTTGAAGGACGAATATTTTCTGTGAAAATGTCTCAGACATTCAGGCCAGTAAATGTCGTTTAATACTGTTTATCATATTAAGAATATTTACTTAAATATTTGTATCTATAAAAAAAGAATGTATAAACATAAAAATGTCTGAAAATATATATATATATATATATATATATATATTGGTTCTCCCATTGTTTTCGATGATAAAAAAAAAGTGAATGAATTTTAAACTGGTTCTGTCTTATTGTTTGTTATCAGCCCAGTTAAGTAAATACAGAATCATATTTAGCATCAGATGTTTGTGGTGATTTTCTAGTCTGTCTGCAATCAACATGAAAGGTTATTTGACTTTTGTCAAACTAAATTAAAACCTTCAATTTGATCAACAACCAATATATACAATTTTATAAGTTCTTATGATTAGACATAGAAGATTATAAATCCTATTTTTCTACTGTTTGTTCCTCTGGCTGCATTGTTAGGGAAAAAAACAACCAAATTATAACTATTACTATTGATTTTTTTTTTCTCTTACCCACTTTCCCATATTTTCTCTCTTTTACCTCCTACTCCCCACAAGTTTTTCTGTCACCCGCTTTTAAACTCTCTTTCTCTCTCTTCCCCTCCCAACACTGTTCCTTACTATCTTCTTTACGTTTTACTTATAATCTTCTTATATATAAAATTCTGGTGTGTGCTTATGTTTATTTGCTGTAAAATAATCAGTACAAGACAACAAAAGGGAAAGATTTAGAATTTTTCTTTTTTTTTTTTTTTCGAACTTATTTTATCCATTGACGTAAAAACCATGGATGATAATAAATGACATAAAAACCATGGATGATAATAAATATGAGAGGAAACAATTTTCTCTTCTCTTTGAATTAATCATAAAACCTCAACATCTGTCTGTCTATTTCTGAGGTGAGGTGTTGCAACTATTGAGACTGTTGTTCTCATCTTCATTGTCATATTCACAACATTTCGGGTCATTGTAAGGCGAAACATATGCTATTTACTCATTTTCAGATATACTGAAATATACATAGGCTCTCAAAATTGATTGAGCTCTCATAGAGGAAGGGGTGATTTTTAAAAACTGTGGCTGCTGCTAATGCATTGCTCTCCTGCTTGAATCAAGCTCTCCAAGCTACTGATGTCGTTTACATAGTAAAAACATTAAAATTTCCATTTCTCTCTGCTGTGCAATGATAGCTTGTGGGTAGCATCTCTGACTGGTGCCAAATCAGTTGGGCTTCGATCCCAGCTTGAAACAATCAGATGTCTAGCCACACTTATGAGCTGTGATACAGCAAAACAGTCTGTGGATGACATACATACATCTGGATTTACATTGAGCTCTCTGGATTTTATCCTCCTTAGGTTTAACCATATGGATTACCTAGTTTTTCATAAACTATATATATATATATATATACATACACACACAAACACACACAGTGTGTCCCAAAAAATTGACATAATCTTGCAGTCTAATAACATAACCAATTCTCACTCAAATGATGTCAAATTTTAACAAAATGTGTAAAAACTAAGTTGACTGTTCAGACTTATCTCATTGAGAATCTGCTAGGAAGATGGATCAGGCCTGCCAGAGATAATGACAATATGTTGTTGAAATGGCTACCATGTTCACCTGACTTGATACTTTGTGTTTTTTTTTTTTTTTTTGTTTTCCTATAGGGCTATTTGAAAGGACCGTTCTATACCCACTCTCTTCCTATAAGCCTAGAGGAACTTAAGCAGAGAATCACCAAAGTGCTGGAGAATATTATTCTACAACATGTTTGGCAGGATCTGGACTACCAACTTGACATGTCATGTCACAGGTAGTGTGCATATTGAAGCTTTGTGAAATCAGTTATAAAATCCACATCCCTCTGAAGATCTTTGATCTTCAAAGGTATGCAGATGTGCTCTTTGAAACAACACAACCTAAGATCACACACATTTTACATAGATAAAGCTTTTTGTAATGTGAAATCTGTACTTGTGAGTACAATTTTTTATATTTCTTTAAGGTTTGGGATACCAGGAATCCTTTCAATGTGTCTATTGAAACCTTTTCCAATCAAACCAAAGACTAACTACAACTGAAATAATTGATATCATGTTCCACATTGCTGAGATTTCCACTTCAAGATCTTTGTTTTTTGATAGTTTTTTTTTTTCAAGATCTTCATAGAGCCATTACAGTCTAGTCATTAATTATTATTATTATTATCATCTATCCAGCCATTTGCATCTTGTCAGCCATTTGCATCTTGTCAGCCATTTGCATCTTGTCAGCCATTTGCATCTTGTCAGCCATTTGCATCTTGTCAGCCATTTTCTCATTCTTCATATACACACCTTTGTTATCCTTTTTTTGCAAATACAAATTTCCATTTTTTTTTTTTTTTTTTTTTTTTTTAACTCATATAAATTTGTTAATCATTACTTATTTATCTTTTTCACATTCATCTCACAGCTATGGCTGATATAACCCAAACATAAGCCTTCATCTTTTATATTTCTACTCTCCATCCAATTATCCCTTTTTATATTTTTCCTCTTCCTACATCTTGTTTCACTCCACTTTCATCTTGCACTTATCTTTCAGCATACAAAAAAAGAAAAAATTTCAACTTCATACAAAGATATGTTTTTAAAAATGTTCTTTTCTACATATTTAATTTAATTCCAAATGAAAAGATCAAGGAATTTGTTTAATATAACCAAGTCCCTATGCACAGCAAAGCACATACAATAGAAGCAAACAGTGCCAACTATTATTACTCTGAGGTTATTACATCATCTTCAAACAAGGCTAGGCTCTTTGCAATGAACTATGCCTCTAACTCCATGTTAGATAACAAGGGTCATCCCATACCTGACCTCTCATGGATCACAAACTTTCCATTATGGTATGGGAAGCTTCCAGCCTCATCAAAAGCCTCCAAAATTCTTTCCTTCCTTCCTTCCCATATTATCTATCTGGCTATTTGCATCTTATGTCAATTTTTTTTTACCTTCTCATTCTATAATCTATGTACCTCTGTTATCACTTCTCATACCTGTCTTCTTGTTTCTCTCCCCTTCCATTTTGCTCTCTTATCTTTCAACACACAAAAAAACACATATTTATAAAAATATATAGACTATTTTCTACATATTGAATTTAATGATAATTGAAAAGCTCAAATTTCTTTCCGAAAACCCAGTCCTGTCAACAGCCGATTGGGATAAATGCATAAATACATGCAAACAAGTAGGAATTACACTCTTATTCGTGTTGTCTTAAACAATATAAGTCATCCTTGCTCAAACAAAGGACAATATTTCAGAGGAACTGTGAAATGACATGATTTGAAAGAAGTTTTCTTCTTCTTGTTTTGGGGGTTTCTCTCATCCATAAAGAACCTGTTTCTGTTACTTAAAACAAATCAGCTTTATTTGAAAAACTTTTCATTGTTTGATTGTTTACACTCACAAATTTTGATATGATAAAGCAGCAGTTCTTTTGACTTCTGCTTGCTTTGACAGTTGGTCATTCAGTGTAGAAAATTTTGAAGACCCAATAAGTGACTGGAGTCTAGTAAAAATGACGCCATTTCCAGAGTTTCACAGAACAAATAATGCATCATTAAATGTTTCCATAGGAAGAAATGCACTGGCACTAACTTCTATGAAAACCAAAATTTATATACCCCCACCTTCTGCATCAAATCTAACATTTTCATTAATAAATGTCTGATTGGGTTGGGTTGATACTGTGAAGGCTTTGAGTAAAATGAAAAGCTGGGGGGAGATTCCAACCACAGAGAGTGACACCATATTTAAACATAATAAGGCTATTAAAAAAAACAAACTTCTATTTTAATAAATACAAAAATCAAAATAGACAATATCTTATTGCTGTCTAGACGTGTCTGCTCCTAAAGGCTTTCTTTTGCCACATGACCATTCTTTCATACAAAGAAAAGCTGACCCACTTTTATCAAAACTTATATTCTTGCTTCTGAAATGTGAATTCATACAACACCAAATTGGCCACTAGAATAATTCAATTGCAGACAATGATGCAAAGGTCTGTCATTCATCCTAACTTTATACTTAAAATGAAACTCAATAAAATGCTACTTAACCATTTAGCTGACATGCTTAAAACAGGTACTTATCAAAATGTTTTGCTATTATAGATAAAATTTGAAGGGAAGGTAACCTTCTGTATATAACTTAACCCTAACCCAATTAAGTTAGTATTTTTTCCAAATGCAAAAGGTGACTTTCAACAATCAGTCAAGTTTTTGCATACCTTGTAATCTACATACTGATTGAAACTTCATTTACATTATTATCCTCATCTTTGCTGTCATTCACAGCATTTTGGCCAGTGTATGCTTTGGCCTTCTTCAGGTGATTGGAATTTTGAATTGAACTCTTTATTTAATCCACCAGCATAAATTGTTCTAGTTCCACGTCTCTTCTTGATATCTCAGTTATCTCCCTTTAACTCAAGTCGCCAAGTTTTTGTTCACTACTGCAGTTGCTAGGTATTGAACTCTCAACTCTTTTGGTACAGTGACTGGATCCATCCAACACTTTTATCCACTGGGCCATGTGTCCTTGGGAATACTGCAGGCATATAAACTGATAAAACCTTTTATAAAGATTATAGTTGGGGGTGGGGACTAAAACTATCTTGTTTCCACCTGACTCTAATGAATTTTTTTCTAATGAATGTTTTTCTAATGAATGTTTTTCCAGTTATCTTAACCAATCAAAGCAACAAAATAGTATCCATACAAAAAGAAAAAAATTCACATTAGTAATAAAAAAAAAATATATATATATTCTCTTGCATTAATTTCTTTTAAATACTTCAAACATTATTTTTAGTGGATACCTGTATCTGAAATAGATGCCACATATTTTTATTTTTAACAAAGTTTATTATGTCTAAGCCTGTGAATTAATGAAAACTAAATAGAGAATGTGTTTTCTGTCAGGGTTTGAAGCTGCAGCCCCCTTTGTAGGAGTAACCATCATCTGATTTGGGGTGCTTTACAACTTGTGGCCACAAAGAGCATCTTGCTCAAGCAATGTTCTATTTTCCCTTTTAAGGAATGCACACAACCTCATTCATGTTTTTTCTTGTATGCTCACATTTGGTCAGTTTCATATTGGAAACAAAAAGCAGTTTCTAAATAAATAATGGCTTTACTTTTAATCTGACATTTTTTATTGCTTCAAATGTTATTTTTTAGTGGATACCCATGTTTGAAATAGACACCCAGTTTTATTTTAAATGATGGGTATTACATAGTCAAGAAAACTTAAAGAAAATGTGTTCTCTGGCTGGGTTTGAACCTGCATGTCTCTTTGTGGGAGAAACAACTATTTGTTCAGTTTTATATCCAAAACATAAACATGAAAAAGAAATAAAATTTGAAGTAATATAAAGGTCAAATTAAAAATAAATCCATTAATTTCAGATACAAAATTGAACAGTAGAGGCTTTTGAGAAAAATTTAAACAAAGTAGTGTGCATTCTTGGCCAAATGATGTAAAAGTACACCAGATCTAACAGAGGTTTTTCCTACAAAAGAGGACACAGATTCAAACCCTGCCAGAAAGCACATTTTCTTTGTTTTCTTGAATACACCAGCCAGTAGGTGTAATAAACACTTGGTTTGAAATAAAAATTGGGCATCTATTTCAAGCAGGGGTATCCACTAGTCCTATGATAGTTTTTATGAATTGTACAAAATTGTATTAAATTTCCTTTACTAAATTTGTTTAATATGAAAATTTTGTAAGGAAACAAAAAAAAAACTATTTTTTACATGCATTTTGATATTTTCATTCTATTAAGAGTAATTCGCCCCCCCCACTTTCAATGTTACCTCGATATGAATATTTGAAGTACATAAAGATTTAAACTTTGTAGAAAATGAATGGTTCATTAGAATCTACTAAAATCATCTGTTAAATTCTATTTAGAGAAATTATTTCAGTTTGAAAGTTATCAAAATTAAACATTTTTTTATTTTTTATTTTATTTACATTATTTTTCTCTTTTCTCCAATTATTTTCCATAATTAATCTTTTTCTCCATCAATCAAATCTTGTACAAACCTTTTGGCAAAAGTTGCATTTGATGATTGACACATCAGGAAGCAATGATTTGAAATATTGGAATCGTAGAGGCTTCGGCCACTGCAGAATATATACTTCAGTTCGGGGAATGTTCTTTAGCACAGAACGGCTAACGACAACAGGAACAAAATCAGATCCATCTTGCTATAAACAAAGAGAGATAAAAAGTTAGAACATCATCTATCTTCAACATTGTAAAGATTGAAACCGTTTCTATTATTATCAAGAATTATTTGCAATAGTTGTTGTTTAACAATATCTCATATATTTCATACTGCAAACACATGGATATACATGCATATATCTACCAAGATTCATAGTTTAATTATTAAAAAAATATTGATTTTTACATCCCAAATATTTATTGTTCAGCTTAATCCACATAATGTTAATCGACAGTTATTAACAGCATATGTTTGTTTGCACACTTCCCTAACAATGGAGGTTAGATTCTCTTCTACTACAGTGAATTTGACCAAATATTTTTTCATGTTTTTGGGATTGTGTAGCACAATTTGATGTTAGTTTAGTCCCATTCTACATTTGTAGTTTCTTGGTAGATGCTTGCAGACTGCCATCGAACATCTTTCTCCAGGATTATATTGATAATAGCTCTTAGATCTTGACTGATTTGCCTAGATTATTTATTCTAAATGCTCCCTCTCCAAGTTTACACATCTTCAGTTTAGTATTTATTAATTCCACATCCTAAATTTTATGATGGATTTCAGGGTAGATGCAATCAATGCTTTCACTCTAATTCTTGAGTATTGTTTCTCTTTTGCAAAGGTTTATCTTGAGTCCTGATTCTTAGAATACATGATAAAGGATGCTGATTTTTTTGTTCATAATTATTCTTATCCTAACTATGAATACTTATGTCATTATCATGAGTACATTGGATACAGCAAGAATGCTACTTTTTATCAGTCAATTTTTGGGGAATGTGGTATAGAATGCTTAAATGATCAGTGCCCATCTCTTCATATCTGTGCTTGTATATGCACAAAGTATAGTCTAGAAAAAGATTAAATAGATTGGATATCTAATTTTCTCCTTGTTATTCTCCTGATGAGGTTTGAAATGTTTCTATATTGGGGTATGTACCAGTATTGCAAATAGGTTGGAAGAATTAGAAAATAATGTAGACAATAAAATACTGTGGAGACTTTTTGTCAGTTGATCTCTAGTGAAAGCAACAAATTGCAACTGGGAAATACCATGAGTTCAAAAATGATATAGAAGTATTTCCTGAAAAAAAAAATCTTTACAAAACATTGCCAAACGTGACAAGTTCTTGCACTGTTCTCTTTTTGTTTTCTACTTTGGGATGAGACACAAAATCTATCATCCGAACCCAGTGTCAGGCTGGATAGTTCTGCTTATTCCTAGATTTATAGGTAAGACATCACACTTTCAGCTACAAAGATTATTACACATGTAAAATCAGGGAAGAAACATGATTAGTAACTCGGCTGAAAGACAAGTGAGTCAAAGTGTTCACAGAGACAAACATTGGAAATTAAAATTTATGAGTTTTATTTTTTTTCTCACGCTTTTCAAAAACACTACAAAAAGTATTAATGTAATGAGAACAAAATACGAAAGTAAAGAACAGATTTTAAACATTTCAGCATTCTTTAAAGTTTCTTTTTTTTTCTCTATGAAAAGTTCTTAGAAATTATTTTTTTTATTTTTAGGCACTGTATTTTTCTTTATTTAAAGAATTATAGAAACAAACACTTTTCTGAAGAAACTTTTTATTCCTTTTTCTTTTCTGCTTTTCTCATTTCATGAGTATTTGTAAAAATGTAAACTGTTCACTAACATAGAGGCTATGTATAGGTAGAGAAGTAAGTCTGGTTTAACAACAGTTCACTGTTACAAATAGCTCATTCAAAACATATCCAACCCAGTTGGAAAACCATAAAGAATTAAAATGGAATTTTTTTTCTTTCACTGTCAAAAAATGCAACTATTTCTTATTCCCATCAAGAGAATAGATTCATTTGTTTTATGGCTTATCAAACTTTTTCAGATTCTTTAAAGACAGAAAATATTTATGGAAATTGTAGTGTTATGTAAAGGGTGTCATTTCTGATTGCTGTAAATATTTACGTTATATGGAACCAAAGTGATGACTAAGCACATATAAGAATTTAATAAAGATTGATTATTTTTTATGACTTATCAACCTTTTACAGGTTATTTAAAGCCAGAAAATATTTTTAGATTGCAAGAATTTGGGGGAGGATAATATTTTACTCATACAAGTTCTACTAATTGATCCTTAGCTGGGTGGGGGAAGAAGAGGTGGATTCAAACATTTCCCCAAGGGTATTTATACATAAGTGAATATAACGAAAAACAAACGCAACTGGAATTGGAACATGGCTCTCTGATTTCCAATTCCAAGCTGTTACCTTTACATCACCTGTATATCCAAGCTAATAAACATGTAACAATTTCAAAAGAGTCAAACCTAAATTAAAACCTCTACATAAAACACTATATATTACTTCTTTGAATCTTTGTGTTAGGTTCCGTTAATCAAACTGCAAAATATGTAACAAATGAACCATTAAAGAAAACCAGTTCAGTGACTGAATCATGCATTTTTTTTTTATCAAAGTAAATTCAAAATTTTCTTTTCAGCAAATCCCAGCACCAAAACAAAAATATAAGACAAAAATACTGAAAAATATATTCTTAAAAAGAAATCAATTCTATTTTTTTCTTTTGACAATTTTTTGTGGTGGCAGTGGTTGATTATGTTCTTTGACTATAAATGTATTCATTTGAATTAAATCAAAACTGATGACTTCATGTTGATCTTGGCTTATCCAAGTAAATGGCATAATCTTAATGCAACAAAGCAAATGACTTCAGTTTAATCTCAGATTCATAACAAATTATAAACATAATCAGATAACAAGTGAAAGGATTAAAACTAAACGTAGTTTTGATTCTATAAAACAAAATTCAATTACATTATTATGAATAAAAATATCTATCAGCTATTTAGTTTTGAAATTCTAATTAATTTTATCAAAGCTAATTCTGGAAGTAGAAACTGAAACATTTTATTTGAGGTCAGAAATTAAACAATTTGTTACTTTTTTAATATTTACGATGCTATTAACATATATCACTTTTAACATATATCACTTTTAAAGTTCTATATTAAGCTCAGCTGTAACACGAGATGAGAATCAAATTCAATACAGTAGTGATGTCTTAGCTTATGGCCTTATCATGTTGAAACACTAGTTCTCATCTGATACTGCAGTTAAGCAACACAGAGATGGGTTACCATTGGGGAAATACCAGCTGCTGTAAGCTATGTGACTGGCTTGCTAGGCCTATCTCACAAGTAAATTATCAGATAATGAAGAAAAAATATACACTGGAGTAACTGAAGGACTCTGGAAATAAAGAAACTAAACACAAAACATCCTTTACAGATAGTAAATATGCAAACAGCACAAGGCTTTCTAAACATATATGGGGAAATTAAAAACCAAATCACACCAAAAATATAATGGAAAATAAGTAAAAGAGCATCAGCCTACAACAATAAATCCCCAAACTGTAAACTCTGTCTGAAGGAGAAACCACTATAATTACCTTCCCAGACCAGTATAAATTCCTAAATAAACTATCAGAATTCATCTCAAAATACAGATTGACTTAAAAATTGAAAACTAAAAATGAATAAAAAATAAATATTTATAACAAATTAAGTAAATTAACAAATTAACAAACTATGAATATATGCATAAACACAAACATAATAAAATCAATCAAGAATAATGTTAACAAAAATACTATAAAATAGCCACAAAACTGCATTAGGACCCACAATTATTTCCACTCAATAGCCCCTGTAATAATTTGAAACATAACTGGTACTGCCCACCCAATAACCATTAAACTAATAGACCTACCCATAATGCATCACTGACCAGTATAAATAGTTAAGCCAAAAGACAACACACATGGCCTGATGATTACATTTAAGTATGAAACCAAATGTTGCCACTGGGTGTTGACCTCAATGTACACTTATATAAAACACACACTGGCCACTTAAGTACATGTGAACAATCTTACAGGGCCATATCATGTAAATTTCTAATAACCAAACAGTGTGGCATCAACTTAATGGATAGAGGCATTTAAACATTGTCATGGCAACACACTTTTGGTGCTATATATATTCACACACACAACATAGTTGAAGTTATGGGCCTGACCATTTACCAAACACCTGACCAATTACCAAATATAAGATTTTTTAAAATCCTTTTTTCTTCAGACCAATTTTTTTTTTTCATTACCTATTTGTGTTTCAAAGGTAACAGTAATTTACAGACTAAAAAGTTTACTTTAGATCAGGGATGTTTAGAATATCATTTTATTTTTTTTTTTAATACTGATATATATCTCAAAACATAGATTCTATCTTCATAACATCAAAACTAATTTTTAATCAGCAGCTAAACTTATTCCAAGATATATACACTGAAATAAAGCAATTATTCTGTTTTGTACAAATCACAAACATTTTCAGAATGTGACATCAACTAATATTTGTACTGTTAAATGAAGTGATATCCAAATTAGAAAATAAACAGTAACCCTAGGCAATTCTATAAAAAAAAAAACATAAAAATATTGTTTCTGCTTTCAGATTATCACCTGTCACTGCTCTGTTTGCATGACTAAAAAATAAAATTAAGGTACAAATTTAAAACAACATCCATTCTGACCAATCTCGAAATTTTGTTGACAGTCAAATATTGATTAGCACACATGGAGCCAGAAGGCAAAGACAATGATGTCAGAGCTGACAATTAAAAATGATGTTTGATTTAATCAGCATGTACATAGCCATTGACATAAAACAGGCACTTCTATTTTGACACTCATCTTTTTTAGAGACAAAATTTCATGAATAAACAAAGACTGAAAACTAAAACTGAAACCTTTTTATTTATTGTGTAAAAATTGATTATTTACTGCTGCTTCTTCATCTGTGCCATGTCCCTTCAGAAGATGGGCAATTATAGCTCTCCAAAACTTCCTATGTATCTTTTTTTTTTTTCATATTTATTTTTCAAAAATATGCAAATCCCTGTTCTGTCAACCATTTATACAAGCTTGTTAAGTAGGTTATTTGCTACTTTCCTCTTTCTTTGTTTTCAATATGTCCTGTGAGTGTCAAATTCTCCAAGCTCTCTTTCTTCCTTATGTGCCTGAGAAAATTCAATTCTATCTGATGCTACATATAAGTTCCTTTTTTTTTTTTTCCTATTTTTCTCTAAAACTTCAGCACCCTTTTCTTTGTTTCTAATGAAATTTCCTTGATTCTTAAGACTTTAAATGGTGAAAGTTGCCTTTCAAAAACTAAGCAATGTACTTTCAGATGTCAATGCTACAATTTCCATCTCCTGTTAGAATACAAACTAGATATTTAAATTTTCACACTTGCTTTGTAATTCATATCGTGGACAGTTTCTCTTGTTGAAAACCATACTATCAGTATTCTTACAATTAATGATTAATCCTTTCTTCTAACTTTGATTTATTACCTTCTCTAAGCATTTGTGTAGTTTCCTTTCCGTATCTGCTATCAATGCTGTGTCATCTGCATACCTAATGTTAAGACAGTGACCAACAAAAATGAGTCATGGTAGAACTTTTAATTCTCTCAAGATTGCCTCACTGTAAATGTTGAATAATTTCAAGGAGAAAACACATTCTTGCTTTATGCTCTTTTTTCTTTTTGTGTATTTGCTGCATTTTTGTTGCTACTCAAGATGATATCAGCATGAAACAGAAAGATACAATTTCTAATTTACATACAAAATATACTCTTATATAGGAATAAAGTGTAACTGTGGACTCTTGAGTTTGAACATAGATTGCCAGTGAGCGAACACAGGCAATCCCATTATTGAAGTAAGTAGATCACATGACCATAGAGGAAATACATAAATAGGAATTGGCTTTGTGTCTAAATGATCTGCTATTCTACACTTTCCTCTATTACTATAAGGACCGCTATTCTCTACTCTATTCAGTTCAGTCAGTTATGTACCATGCATGATACATACATAGGCGATCATATATCTTTCGATACATGACTGACGAGGCAGATTTTCTTCCCATAGTAGGTTGCCATTTCTTTCTGCGGTAGACCAGTTGCCATCCAAGGATATAGAATTTGGTCTATCCTACTATTTACCCATACCTGGTAGTGGGTGAGAAGAAAAGGATTCATACCTTTCCCAAAGGTATTAGCACACACATAAGTAAATGTAATGGATTCAACTGGAATTCAAACTCGGCTCTCCGATTCCTCAATCTGAGTCACTATCCATTACTCCATTGTGCCTCCTATTCTCTTCACTATACTGTTTCTCTATTCAGATCACTATATGGTAGATTGACTATTCAGCAAGTATTATCAAGCAAGTACTATTAGTGCGAGTGCTATTTGAAGGCATCTGACACCAGTATTGTTCAACGGCGTACTATAAGTTGTATCTGCGATTACAAAGTCTCTACTACAACAAACATTACAAAAGTGACAAGTATACGTTGGCATCACAAAATATGCTTTACCAAGTTTGTCTTTCAGTTTTTAGCAGTTAATATTGGGTTTTAGAAAAGTAAAGCTTGAGTTATGATTATTTTTCAGTTGCCATGATATGCATCCTTGGAAGCAAGCTTCTACAGATGAATTGATTCACAAGTCTGTCACTTGGAAACCTACTGGGTATGAGTTTTCATCTTCTCCCATCAGCAAACCTTGAACACATACTAGAAGTGATGGATAGAGTTGTAATGATCCATGCAATCAGTATGCCATGATGATATTTAGAATACAGGATAGGATATCAAAGACATGGATTTGCCAGTTCAAACAATCAAAATATCGATTTTAATCCTATATAGTGAGCAAACCATTTTCACTCAAAACATGAATCATAGAAATACCTAATGATAAAATAGAACGACTAACTGAACAATAAATATTAATGGGTCATTGATGGATAGGTCAATAAGTACAGTAGGATTTGTTATTCATGGTGGATAACTTCCAAGAACCTTTCAATAATTAAATCTATTTTACCATATACTGTAAGCACATTGGAAGGTCGAGGAGGTGCAACTCCTTCCACTAGATTTGACAAATTAGGCAAAACAATTGAAATAACTTACACAAACACATATCAGTAGTCAATGAATTAAACTTTTTTCTTTTTTTTTTAAATTAATTTAAGCTTTTTTTTCCCTTGGGTCTTATTTACTCAGAACTTGGGGGATTTTGAGGACAGTTAAATTGATTCAAGTTTCTAAGTCCTATTCATATTAAAGATTTGTGTCTATTTTCTTATTTGTATTTTAAACTTTGAAATATATTGCACAAAAACTTTTTAGTTTAATAAGATTTTTAAACAAAAACAAGTGGAACAACAGTTGATGGATCCAGAAATGATAATGTCCTACTGCATAAATATGAATTATTAATAATTTCATTATTTACATTATTCAGACTATTGTCCTCATTTTTTTCGCCATATTTATTACAACATTTCGGCCATTGTATGCTCCAGCATTCTTCAGGTGGCTGGAATGTCATTTTGCTCACTGGGGTAGACTGTTCTAGTTCCACGTACCATGTTTAATGGATGTCAGTTATCTCCTGTTAATTCCCCTCTGAAAGTTCTCCACTGCCTTAACCGGGTATTGAACTCACACTCTTTGGGTCCTGTTCAGTTTGACATTCTAACCACCTGAAGAAGGCCAGAGCATACACCAATATGGCGACAAAGATGAGGACAATAGTCTGAATAATGTAAATAATGTACATAATACCTCATCTCAGAAATATAAACAGATACTTAATAATTTCACATCATTCTGAAGAAGAGAAATCTTACCTCTATGCTGAGTAGTCGAGCAGTAAATGGATCTGGGCCTTCATCATCAACAGCTGAATTGTCAAAGGTGAGTTTTTCTGCATCTGATATTATTTATTAAGGATTCTACATTTCAAATGAAACATATTTATATCAACAAACCAACAGAAATGAAACAATTATAATAAAGTCATATTTTTGCCAATCCTAACATAGAATTATAATTTAGTAATAAAAAAAAAAAAGTTATAAGCAAATATGACACAAGGTTTATTTTCAGGGGCGATTTTCAAAGTATCATTCTGGTGTCCAAGTAAAAACGACTGATATCAAAGAGTGGTTAAGAATTTCTCTTCCAAGTCAATGAAGAACTACAATGAAAAAGATCAATCTAATCGTCATTAGCTCCTTGCTATTTCCATGCGAAATGTTCCAACAAGATACATTCTTTAGTTCTACCATGCTACATACACAGGATCGAATCATCCTCATTCCCTTCAAATTCCATTGGTAAGAGGAAAGTCCCACTAAGACAGCTTCTTTTTTTTTTTTTTTTTTTTTACCCAAGAACCTGTACTTTGTGAAACAGACTTCCAAGAGGATGCTTCCTAATCCCTACAATCTTAACCTTTTCAAGTCTAGGGTCAACTGTTATCTATCCTACATATCCTCATAATCTGAACCTACTTCCTCCTCTTACATCCATACATACTACTGATTGGTAAATCCCAAGGTTTTTTTTTTCTTAAATATTCACAAAAACCAAAATAATTAATATAGGCTATATAAAATTGACCTCCAAGGTATTTTAGGTCACCAGAGGTCATTAAATTGAACAGCATACCCTCTCTTGTCAAATTATTCAATTTTTAGAAAAAATGTGTGACAAACTTATTTTGACCTCTGAGTTTATTAGAGGTCAAATTTATTTCATCTTTATGACCTGTATTGCAGCCAAGATTAGCTCGCAGTTTCAGAACTTGAGTGGAAGCAAACCACCTGCAAATAGATAGAAAATGAATTCTGTAAATGCTCAAAAATAGATAGGGGTTTTAGATAAGAATGTCTTCTTGGATTTATTCAACAATTACGGTGAAGCAATCTTGAGAATATTAGAATTCCTACCAAGATTCGTTACTGGTGGCCACAGTTTTAATAACATAAGATATGCAGATCACAGTGTGGATAGCAGATACAGAAAGGAAACAGCAGGAATTCCTACAGAAGGTAGTGAAAGAAAATTAGAAGAAAGAACTAAACATCAATTGTAAGAAGAAGGAAAGTATTGTTGTCACAAAGAGGAACATCCCAGAGTGTGAACTACAAATTGAGAATGTCAAAATCAATCAAGTCCAAAAATGTAAATATGCTGTAGTATTTGAACAAAAGAAGGAAAACGTGACATCAAAATCTAAAGGCACATTGGAATAGCAAAAGATGCCTTCCAAAAGTTAAGCAAAGTATTAACAGGAAAGTTTCATTTAAAACAAAGAAAAAAGTACTGAACTGTTATGCAGTATCAATCGTCCCATATGGCAGTAAATGTTTGATAATCTCCTCACAGAAGAAGCAATTTGAAACAACAGAAATGTGCTTCTACAGAAGGATGCTGAGAATAACATGAACTGAACATGTGAGCAACTAAAAGGGCACTTTTAATTACAATCTGAAAGAAACAAATGAAATTTCTAGGGCACCAAAAGAGGAAAGAGTGCTTGGAGAAGTTGACACTGACAGGATACATTGAAGGCAAGCGGGACAGAAAAAAAGCAGCAAAGGGCAGGAAATTGTGGAGAGCCATCACTGCTCATTTCCTGAAGGGGACACACCACATAGAAAAAAATTACAGCCCACCAATTATATTATTAGAGACAAATTGAGTAGTGGAAGTAATTTGGGCAGAAAAAAGATCATAAAGTAGGAAGTGCTGACCTACAAAATCAGTAGAGGTCAATTTTGGACTAGAATAGTTTTTTTAAGGAAAAAAAAAAAACTTACAAAGCTAAAAATTTGATTTTTTTTTTTTTTTTTTTTTTTTTTAAAGTTCTTAAATTTGCAGAAGTAAACTTGATTTTTCAGCTATTTTAAATGCCAAGGAAATGAGACAAAATTACAAACATTACCAGTGAAGCATTCTTGTTCTAAACAAAAAAGTTTACAAAGAATTCAACTCAAAGTTGTTGCAACAGAATCTCTGTTAAGTTCAGCTTTTCCTAAGACCAGCCATATGTATGTACCATATTGTATCCTTAAACAACCTTTGCCTATTGTCACCCAGTGAAAGAAGCACTAACATTGTTTAGTCAAATGCCCTGTCAATCTAAAGGACTACATCATTTGTTTCATTTTAGGAATCCAAATATCTTTTTCAATTAAAGCCAATTTTTTTCCTGCCTAAATATTTTTTTTTATTTGCTGGGTTATATTAGAAAATGGGTTTTACTACACGGATGTGATTTTTATAGTAAAGTTCACCTAATATGAGGCCCAAGAGCCAGTCTTTGTAAAAACTTACCGTTAAATATGGCTAAGGTGAATGAAGTGTGATATGAGTAAAAAAAATGGTAGGAAGTTAAAATTAGGAGGATAAATAATGATTAATAACGCTTGATTCTAGTGTTCAGGAAAGCATCCATAAAGTACCAGTTCTAAGTGAAACTTTCTACTAAAATTTGGAATATACAGGGAACGAGGTTGAAAGTAGCATTGGTGTATCATTACAGTAAAGGTCTGAACTGGTGAACCTAAATGGCACTCATCTGAACATTGTTGTCAAATTTGAAGATTTTTCTCCCCCCCCCTCATAACTACAGGTATCCCTGCTAGTTTATTATTTTAGACACAATCTAATGTCAGTCAGCACATCATCTGCAGAAAGCATATGTAAAGATTTAAGGTCAGTGAAAGCTTCTGGGTTCTGCTTTGACCTATGGAAGCTGGCATCACCTTTTCTGGCCATTCAATAGCCTTTCCATTCTAGGCACACCTGGTGCAAAGAATGTGATATTCCCAGCCGAATCTAAAAATAGCACACCAATTCAGCTCACAGCTTGCAGAGTATAACCAATAAGTCAAAGAGGGATAAGAGTAGAAGTTGTTAAAGTTTTCTGGCTCCCTCCATTCGAAGAAGATAGCAAACATCTGCTGCATCATGTCAGAGGCAGGGTCAGCTATATGAACTTATACACCATAAGAAAAGGTTATCACATAGATGCATTGTGTTCAGCCTTAATACAGTTAACTAGGTTCATTGCACTTTCGATCAGTTTCTTTAAAAAGATGCTATAATCGTCATTTAGTCCAGAAATGTTGATACTATATGAATTGTTGCAAGCAAGAAATTCAAAAAATAGTTTCTTCATCTTACTGAAACTTTGCAAATCTTGTTTCTTTTATTGTCCTTTCACTCTCGGTAACACCTTACATCTTGGTGGTTTTATCACCTTTCTTGAGGTGAAATCATTAAAAGGATAAAAATATTAAAATAAAACAATATTAAATAAAAATCAGTATACAGACAGACATTAGCAAAAATGTATTATTATTATTTAGAGATTTTAGTACATGTTAAAATCTATAAACGCAACTCTGGTAAAATGGCAAAATAATTTGTGGTTTTGAAATAAACTTGTGCTATGTTGATTGGTTTATTAACTGTTTTCTTAGAATCCATCTATAATTTATGGTAATAGACACTCTTATCATCCAATCTACAGGACAAATGGATAGACGCAAAATCCAAAAGCATCACCTTGAAAATTTGACTCTAATTATTTGTTATTTTATGAAAAAAATAGTCATAATGGATTGAAATGATTTCATTTTAAATTAATTTAAATGTTTATAAATAATTTGTTTTAACATTTGGTATGCTGTATTATTCAATATCAATGCCTCTCAATTGCAGCCTGTTTGTCAATTTCAGTCAATGCCATTTTCTGTTGTCATAGCAAGACATGACAACACTACAAAATTCAAATACACAATCATTCAGTGATTGTAGTTCAGTGACTGAAGTCATGTAGAGTTTTAACGGTTAATAAATAAAAGTTTGAAATTTTAAAAGAAGAAAATATTTGATTCTCTCGTATAAAGTCAGAAAATATAACATAGCCTGTAATTTTTGCTGTGGAAAAATTTAGACCTACACCAATTTTCAGTTTCCTAGATGCAGAATATTGGGCCTCTGAATTGAAACATATATTGATTTTTATATATCTATATGCTACATTTCACATTATTAGGTACTTCGTATCTACTCAATATATAAAATACATACTGGAATCTAAATGAATGAAAGCAACATCTATCTGCATGTTTAGGACCAAAGCCAGTATTTTCTGTACTGATATAAGCAAATGGCAGCTACTTGGATGAAATGTTCTAAATTTTAGTCAAAAATTTATCAGCTATATTGCAAGTTCTCAAGACATTCAAATTGTTTTGATACTTACCAAAACATACACGCATATATATATATATATATATATATAGTCATCAAAAATTCAATTAAATAAGTTTTATTAAAGTTTGTCATCATTATCATCATCAGTCCCTTGATTGCTTTAATTTTTGTGGGAACCTATGGACAGATGATCTGTTGATGGTGGCTCTCTGGAGTACCGCCATTGTCATGTCCATCTACTCTTTGATGTCTGATCAGCTGTTTTGTTGCTGTCCACACTTGTCCATCTTCAAGAGTGCCTTGCATGATCGGCTAGCAGAGGCTGTTTTGGCATGTGACATGGCCAAACCCTGACATCTTCCAATGATTAATAGTGGCAAGGAGCTTTCTCAAGTATTTGTTCTCAAGCTCCTGGATGCTTTTTTCCTACCACAACCAGGAGTCTCCAAGTCTCACAGCCATAAAGGAAGATGGCTATAGCCAGAGATTTGTGTAGCTTCATCTTGGTATGGTAGGTGTTGTTGCTCTTCCATATCCTTTCCAGTCTGTTAATCAATGCTGTAACTGTGGGGAGCCATCTGCAGATTTCTGCATTGAAGGTGCTATCTTTTGACAGGGTTGCTCCTAAGTATTTGAAGCTGGACACTTCCTCCAGCAGTCCACCATCCATGGTGACACTGACAATGGTGTTGGTTGTGCTATTCATGATTACACTGGATTTATCTGTGTTGAGTGCCATTTCATATGTGCCAGCTTTTTCAACAAATTCATTGGTCAGGTTTTGCAGCTCACTGTTACTGCCTGCCATAAGGTCAATATCGTCTGTGAACAGGTATACCACTGATACAGATAGGTGTGGTCATGGAAAGTTTCATAATTCTCTCCAGAAACAGACTGAAGAGTGTTGGAGAAACTAGACATCCCTGTCTAACACTAATAGTCATCTGGAAGATATCTTCCACTTAGTTACCCAAGAGAACTGCACTGAAGGCATGGTCATAGAGAGCCTGGATGACTTGTATGGGCCCTTCTTCTATGTTGAATCCTCTGAGAACGTGCCAGGGGCTATCATGATATATTCAATCAAATACTTTCTTGAAATTGTGGTACAGATCCCTCTAGTTTTGTAGATGTTTCTCGCTGAGGACCCTACAGTTGATTTGCTCCACTGTGCTCCATCTGGCTCTAAAAACCTGCCATCTCTTCTGGCAGTAGTTCGTCAGCCTTGGATTTCAGATGGTTGAGGATAATGATTGTGTGTTGCTTAAGTTTTACAGATTATAAAAAAGTTGTTGTACATTCAGATCAAAGTTTTGGAGGAACTCTACAAATTTCATATATATATATGTATGTGTGTGTGTGTGTGTGTGTGTATATGTATGTTTTATTTCAAATTTTATATATTTATAGATTTAGACATAATGTGGACATAAGAATCAATACTATATGGTTACATGCTTCAATGTGATTTTCAGACTTGCTTTATTAAAAAATCTGGCCCTGGTGAACATTTCAATTTGAAAATCCTGAGTCAGTTTATCATATAAGTCACTTGAACATTTCTTGATTTATTGAAAATATATATAAAATATATATGTGTGTATCATAGCCTGAACTGTAGTTATTAGCTGAATTTTCTACTCAACAATTTGTTTGAAATGGTGCGCTGAGACAAGATAGCCAAAGAAAACTTGGCAAGAAGGTACCAATAAGACCTCAAAAAATTGAATCACAATAGATAGTGTAGTCTGGAGAACTATAGTGAAGCATGTGTTTTTTGAAGCAGGCTTTCAAAACGTCTAACCCTTATAACAAGAGATGAAAAACTGGAAAATGAGTGATACAAAACATGCTGGATCCTAAAAATGGCTTTGAAAATTTAAACTTAAAACTGATCTTTATTTCATTCAAAGTCAGATAAACTTTCTTAAATGTCTTTTTTCATTTTCATAAGGTGGAACTTTGGTTTTCTCTTTCATATGCTTGTGCTTTTAGTAATCCTTCAGCAGTGTATAATAATCTGTCATTTTATATCTTTAAATGTCTTTTGATCATAAATATTATTGTGGCTAATGGGGCTCTGACCATTGCATTTTTGGTAGTATCAAGCAGCGTTTATTACTTGAGGTGAGAGATCGGTAAGCAGAGACTCTGAAGGAGTCAATTGTGTGGTTATATTAAGCCTGGAAGCCATATTTTATCAGATGGCTGTGATGATATGCTGGAATCAAGGAATCCACCAAGGGATATACTCTCATGATGTTGTTATTCCTCAGCAACATTTTGTGGATCCTGCAGCACAATAAAAATCCTGTGTTTTCAGCATTTATTTGCTGCATAGTCCACCACTAGCCATTATAATAATGTTTAATTGTAATATATGTATATATGTTGGTCTTATTAATTTTATGCCATTCAGAGATAGCAGTATATTTTACGCCACTTAAGTGAAGGATTATTGTGCTTTCATCGTTTAATTTAATCTCTTGTAATTAAAGTTTGTTTAATTATTTCTATTCAAACTTAGATTTGTGAAGTTATTCTGAATTATTATCACATCTCATCAGATATGATGTGAGGAATGCAAAATTGTCTGAACAATCATTTATGCCAAGAGATATTTTAAAAGAAATTTAAAAAAATAATAAAGATCTTAAAAAAAAAAGATATCTACATAACATTTACAAAGAAATATTTTTATAAGGACCTTCTTACCCACTTTAATGCTTATAAAATATTTGTTTCATATTCCATAGAATTTAGTTACTCTTAGTTGCATAATAGGACATTTTATAAACCCCACCCCTCTGTGCTTATTAAGACTACACTGTTTATTACAGTAGTCTTAATTATTTTACACTTTTTTTCCCCACCAGAACCCAAAGTGGAAATGTTAATTTTTTAGTTGGTACTGACTTGCATGCTTTTATCACTATTTCAATCCGTTGTATGTTTTATTTTTTAGGTTTGCCAGCAAACTCATACCCACGATTACTTGCACTTTCCGATAAGATATTGGTGAACGAATGTGAATTAATGTGAGCCAATATTTAACTTATGCAAGTATTTTTACATATTAATTATGTTATGCAAAAATTTCTTCACAAGCAGTTATCTTATCAGAAAGTGCAAGAAGTCCTGGGGACAAGATCCGGTGCTACAGTAATGGTTTTGAAAAAATATTTCTTTACTTAAATTCTAAATTTTTGACATTTTTAAATGATTTTTCAATTTTTTTTTTTTTTTTTTAGAACCTCTTCTTTTTTTTTATTAGAACCTCTTCTTTTTTTTTATTAGAACCTCTTCTTTATCGCATATTGACAAAATTCCACCCCACTCTATTTGTATTAGGCAACTCAGTGGATGCATATTCATATCCTTCATGTTACAAATATAATGTTCTTTATAGCTTCACACACTAGTAATAAACAAAGACGGATTTCTTTCACTTGACTATAGATATTAGGATATTTGACATCTATGCCTTGAACACTTCTGACCCAATGATGATAAGGATTCTTCTTCCATGTGCTGGATCATTTCAAGATGTGAGCAGTCGTGGTTCTCCATAACATCCTACCTTTTGTAGCTCTCAGTAAGGTTTCTCTTTTCATTATCTCTCCCAATCCCTGTTCTGCCATCCATTTACAAAAGCTTGTTATGTAGTTTGCTTTCTGTTTCCCCACTTGCCTTCAATCTGTCCTGTGAGTATTAAATTCTGTCTCTTTATTTTTTAATTGGATGCATTACAGATTTACACTCCAGTTCAAAAGATAATTATTTAATCTACCTCATTCTCAATTGTTACTTCTATTTGAATCTTCTTTGGTACTAAATACAAGTGGTTGGTAAAAATTTTTCACCATCTAAAATAAACATGCCAGTTCAAATAAAATGTTTGCTGGGAATTTTTATATGTTTATAAAAATGTGCCAGTTTGGATAATAATGTTAGGAAATGCTTGGAAAAATGATAAGTGCGCCATAACAAATAAGAATCGTACCAGGTAGAGGAGGGTGAATTAAAAGAAATAATTTAATCATATCAGCACTTGTACTTGATAGACAAGAGTACACTTAACATCAGTGTTGTTTCTCACTCTATCTACCATAATTTATTGCATCACATCTTCAATGTCATATCTTCTTTGCTATTCTTTGTTTTACTCTTGACTTTAATCATATAGGGTATTTTTCAATAGACATAAAGAAGGCTGTTGGTGCAATACAGCATTTTGCAATGGTGTGTTGAAGAACTTATGATTACACACAGGCATGTCACTTTTCTTTGGGTCCATTTGACTTGAAAGTTGTATACATGTCATTTATTTTACCTCTTCCATTAGCAAAGTGTGTTCAAAGTTATATGCTCCTTATTGCTTAATAAATTATGCTGTTGCTAGTAGAGGCACTAAACACTCCTGATAATGGAGGAAATAGAAAGACTGTTCCACAATTTAATGTGTGTTTATTATTCACTGGATGCACTATAACTGTAGCCATGTGCTAAAATTGGCTTGGTCCAACAAATTTGAATCAAAGCTAATGGAGATATTAAAAGTTATAAACTGCCGAGAGGATTGGTAAAAGAGTGATAGCAGATATGGAACAGAAATAATAATGGAGGAGGAAGGTAGTAAAATTAAATGCAATCTACTGAGAGAGAGAGGGAGAAAAATAGAGCAAATGGAGAGAAAGAAATTACTAGTAGATATAATATCAAAATGTAGTGGGAGGGATAATAGCAGAAAGAAAAGAGAAAGAACTAATAGTAAGGAGTAGGAAGAGAATTTGAAAAGAAGTTCTATTAAATAGAAAAGACAGCGAATGTCTTTTGAGCAATTTTTAGTAAGTTTCTCCTGATGTTGAATTAATCGTTTTGAAACTTGCTGAAATTAAATGTTAATTCATTAATACGCGCCATCCCAAAACTAGGTGGGCAGGGGTGATAGGTTTTAAGTAGAAACCTATAATTAACACTGGACTTTTATAAACTTATAATTAATAACAGATTTTGTTTATAAATTTACTAGCTTAAAATTATTTTTATGATTAATACCAGATTTTACGGCAGGGGTTAAGATCCTGAAAAAAAGCAAACTATTCAACACCAGGAGAAACTCTTCAAAAGCTCAATATGCAATTTCTGTCCACTCTATTTAATAGAATTTAATAGGTAATTGTTCTGACAAGTTTTCCTATTTGAGGATCTAGACTTCATTAATTTTGGCAGTTAGGCCTCATAGTTTTACAGTTGAAATGGCTAAATGTAACCATAAGTTCTATTCTAACTGTATCTTTTTTTTGAATTTCTCACTTGTGGAACTCTCTTCCAGCTTCTTGCTTTCCAGTTAACTTTGTTATTGATCTTCAAAAATTTTAATGCAATCATTATCTTCTGTTTTCTTAATTACTGTTGTTTTATTCTTTCTCCTTAATAATTATCTCACACTCAATAACTACTTTTTTTTTTTTAAGTGGCTTTAATGCCTGGCTTCAGGTGAAAGGCTAAAAAAAATGTTTAAATGCAGGACTACAGCCTAAATAGATGGTTTAAACACAAAAAATGGGCACAGATATATATTTATATATATATATATATATATAAAGATATTTTTTAGGTACAAAATTTAATCACAGAAATAAATGTGAAGCTTAATATTACTAGACATATTAAAAACAAAGCAACCAGTTTCGCTGCCGCTCTTCCGGCTTCCACAGGAGATTTAAATTAAATTAAAAACACTAGAAAATGTGCAATGGGGAGGAAAAGAAAAAAAAAATGAACACAAGGAGCTAGAAACAAATAACAGTGAGCCCCAACAAACATTCACACAAGGAAGGCTTGCGGGACCCGATAATTCCTGATCTTAGTGGGAACATGATGCCTAGACATGAGAATTAAACAACAACTACAAACATATTTGTAAATAATAGAATTAATTTGATGGGGAGGGAGAACATCCTTATACCCAGAACCAGGTTTGACCTTTCTGAACTCCTCAATCTTGTTGCAGATAACCGAATGAACAGTATCAGGGGGATACCCTAAACCACATAGGGTTTCCTTAACAAAATTGATTTCATCATCCAAGAAGGACTCTGAACATATCATTAATACCCTATGAACTAGGGTTCTAATAATGTTTATCTTACATTTTGTATAACAAAAAGAATCCCAACGCGTATATAACCCTGCAAAAGTTGGTTTCCTATAAACCGAGGTAAGAAAAATTGTAGGTGTTTGATGTACTAATACATCCAAGAAGGCCAATTGAAAATTGGATTCCTTCTTGACAGTAAACCTCAGTGCTGGATGGATACCATTTAGAAAAGAGAGAAACTGACCAGCCTCAACTTCGTTGTTGAATAAACAAAAAGTATCATCAACATACCTACAATACAGTTGAGGACGAAATGCATTCCTATGTATTCTCTCTTCGTGAAAGCCGACAAAAATATTAGCAAGTGCCGGACCCAAAGGGGAACCCATAGCAAACCTTTCAATCTGTCGAAACATGGTATTATCAAAACTGAATTCGACAGACAACGTAGCAAATTTCATCAAGTATATACTTGCGTCATCTATGTGGAAACTATTAATATTTTTGATTTACTTTCAATTAGCCTTCTTGGATGTATTAGTACATCGAACACCTACAATTTTTCTTACCTCGGTTTATAGGAAACCAACTTTTGCAGGGTTATATATGCATTGGGATTCTTTTTGTAAGATAAAAATTATTAGAACCCTACTTCATAGGGCATTAATGATCTGTTAATCAATTTTGCTAAAGAAACCCTATGTGGTTTAGGGTATCCCTCTGATACTGTTCATTCAGTTATCTGCAACAAGATTGAGGAGTTCAGAAAGGTCAAACCCTGTCCTGTTAAACAGGACCCTGTTTATCTTAGATTGCCCATGATTGGATCTAAGTGTGAAAGTATAGTTAGACAGATTTCATCTAATGCGCATCGTTGTTTTTTCCTTGGCTGAGGTTTGCATAGTTTTTCAAACCCAACCTACGTTTCATTCTGGGCGTAAGGATGGTTTCCCTCCCCGTTCAAATTAATTCTATTATTTACAAATATATTTGCAGTTGCAAAGCTGGAGCTGATTACATAGGGAGAACGACTAAACGCCTAGACATGAGAATCAAACATGTTCCCGCTAAGATCAGGAATCACACCTTGTCATTGAATGGACGTGTCCCAAATACCTATGGTTCCACCATATGTGAGCACCTCTTAAATAACAGAGAGTGTGCAGCTAATTTTAGTTGTGGCTGGTTCAGTGTTCTGTCCTGGTCACACTCTTTATTTCACCTCAAGGTACTGGAGGCACTTTATATTGAGTCCCGCAAGCCTTCCCTGTGTAAACAGCGTGAATGTTTGTTGGGGCTCGCTGTTATTTGCCTCTAGCTCCTTGTTCGTTCCCCCCCCCCATTTCCTTTTCATTGTACATTTTCTAGTGTTTTTAATTTAAGTTAAATCTCCTGCAGAAGTGAAACCGGTTGATTCGTTTTTAATATGTCTAGTAATATTAACCTTCACACTTTTATTTCTGTGAGATATATAATAAAACAAACAAGGAAAGAGGAATAACAAAAAAAGACAATGTAGCAACAGACAGAGTGAGCAAGCTTGAATATTCATCTCTGGATTAAATAATGATGAAAAAAATAAAAGAAACTACAGCCCATGATACAATATACTGGAATGTGTTGATGGCATAACTGTTATTGGTGCAGAAAACGGAATTGGCAAGACAAATTAAAAATCCATATAAATCTGTTGCATTCTCTTCACCTTCCATATGTTTAATAGAAAAGTAGATTTGACTTTTTGTCTTTGTTAGCAACTAGTATAAAAGAAAAGACAATTATGAGTTCCAAACCATGGAGAAGCTAATGAAGAAACCACTTCACTATCTTTCATAAGAACAGTCAAGGCAATTTTAAGTTTTGACAAAAAAATGGAAGCTATGGAGAGCTATGAAGATATGTGGCATTAAAATAATGCAATGTTTTTTTTTTCTTTCATCTATCCCTACTAGAGTTGTCCATTTCTTTCAATTCTCTTTATTTAACTCCCACAAGGTTCCTTGTTATTGTTAATTTATTTTACATAATATATTCATCTATTTTACTTCTAAACAGCGTCTGCGATAACAAGAAAAAACAAATCACAAAATCTTGTATCAATGACAAGCTGATATCTCTCATCTTGAGGTCTGAATATTGAGAATGTTTTCAACACAAAAGACTTTCTAAAAATAAATAACTATCAAATACATAAGTAAATAAAAGTGATGCTGTTTGTGGCCAGCACAAAATTAATATCTTGTGTGATGTTTCAAAATATTTACCTAACAAAAAAAAAAAAAAATCATTTATTGATACATTTTGGGGATTGGAAATGTTAGAGAAAAGACAGAATTAAAAAAAAATGATATCTAATGTAAACAGTCCACATCATAACGTTCATCATTAGATGAATTGTTAAGAAGGAAAATTATCTTTTTTTTTATTTTCAAAAGTTTGAAAATAAAAGAATTGTTTTTACATTTTGGGAGGGAGGGAGATTTTATCACATTAAATAATAATTTAGTGTTACTGTTGAGTACTGTCACTACAAAAATGATGTCATCTCCAACCAGATATTTGAATCTCTTAGCAGAGGCCGTTATAAACAAACAGTAGAGAAAGACGTAGTTTGTTCAAGGACACATCATAAACTAGACTGGAGCTATGGTCAAAGTTACCAGAAGCACTTTACCACTCAGTCATATAGGAGAACAATGAAGATGTAGATATTGCAAGACTCAGCCAGCAAAGATTACACTGATAAAATGTAGAGAACAAGGAGTTGCACTGAATACAGTAACTTCAGAGACTTTTGTTGCACTGAATACAGTAACTTCAGAGACTAACATTTGTTTGACGGCTAATTTCATTACATTATAAATATTTGCTAAAATGAATGTAGACAAAAACTGTATAAGGATTAACATTTTCACTTCTATATTATACAGAGCCCATTATCTGAATCAACTTTGAATTATAAATTGGTATTGAAACTTTGTCTAGAACTAGAGCAATCTGCTGGTGGACAAAATAATTTTTGTAAGGTCATTGTTAAATTTGGCAGCCATATCCATCAATCTACTGAAATGTTGGGGTTAATTATTTCAAGAGAAAACATTCAGCTTGTTTTTCTGCAAAATCCTCAAATTAGATATGCTATTTAGATCACAAAAATAATACTTTGTTCAATTTAAAAACAATTTGTAGACTTTGATGATCAAATATTAACGAAGAGACACATACTCATTTGTAACTTTGTTCTCCATTACAGATCAGTAACTTTCAATTCAGTTAAAAATCAAATCTGAGCAGTTATGGCCAGAATGAAGAGGAAGAAAGTCGATGAGTTTCTTGTAAAAACGTTGACAGCTTTAGGTGGCTTTGGGATTGTTGAAGTGATAAATGAAATATACAAACTCAATTTTCATGGCATTACCAAAGGAATCCGGTGCAAATAAACATGAGATTCACAAAACAAATCAGTTTGATGAGCCAGAAAATGGAACTAATAATTAAGATACTAATGAAGAGAGCTTGCAGATGAATCAGACCAGAAATAGGGGGGGAAACCAATTTTCTAGTCAGAATGATTAATAGAATTGCAGAACGACTGATATGTGTTTCATAGACTACAAAAACATTTGATAAAATATGGCACAAAGAGTGTCAGCAAAGATTGATCTACATAGAAAGGATATACAAATAATTCCCAATCTGTATTAAGGGACAGACGACAAATCCAGTGAGTACACTAACATAGAAAGAGGAATACAAGAATGTTTTCTCATTGGATTTATTTTACCATATGATTCATTATCAGTGAATAACAACATAAACTGTGCAGATGACACTCTGTTCATGGCAACTTCAGAATGGAGAACTGAAAGAACTATTAGACAACATAGTTGAGGAAAGTAAGAAAAGGATGAACATTAATTGTAAGATGTAATGCATGGTGGTGAGCAAAAGGGGCAGCTCAAGATCTGATTTACACATTAGGGACATCAAAATTAAACAAGTGTAGAAATTTAACTATTCGGGTTGTTTAATAACAGATTAGAGAAAATGTTAAAGTGAAATTTAATAACATATGGAGCGATCAAAAATGAAGAATTGTTATGCCATGTCTACCTTTCTATATGATAATGAAAGTTAGACAATTTTATCAAAAATAAAAAAAAGATGACTGAGATGTGATTTCTTTTTTTCCCCAATGACTGTTGAGGATACTAAAGAGAAAGCAAACAGTAATTAGGAAAGTTCTAAGGAGAATAGGAACCACAAAGAAAGCATTGATAACAATTAAAAATGCAAAATTAAAAGCTAGTCTGTCCCATTCACTTTTGTACCAATTTAATAGGAAAGGTATAAATCTATCCCTTTTTACCCTAGCTATGGGTTAAATAGCAGGACAGACATGGCTTGTTAGTCTTTGGTGGCAACCAGTGTATGAGAAGAAAAACTCAATTACAAATCATGGAGAAGGCAATTTGATAACCACTCCACTATCTTTCCCAAGAGTGCATGGTAATTCACAGAAAATAAAAAAGGAAATCATTGCTCTCTACAGATTTCTTATGTCCTAAATGGACACAGCATTAACAAAAGAAATGAGGAAAAAAAAACTTGAAAAATTTAATACTCACATTTGTTCATCCATCCATTTTCTCAAATTTGTCAAGTTGGTTTCTCAGTGTTTTTCCTCAAATAACCAAGTACACAAATTTTTTTATTCATTTGACACCAAGCGATGTGATAAAAAAAAGATGTTATGTATTACTGAGAGTAAATATTATTGCAGAGAAAGAACAATAATAAAAAAAACAGAATTTGAAAAGACAGAAGATGGCAATTGATGTTGCATTTAAATTTTTGAACATCGTAGTTGACAGGAAAGCATGAAGATTTCCACAGGTGAGAAAAAAAAAAAAAAAAAAACTATTAGAATAGGACTTATGATTACATTTAGTAATTTCAACAGAAAAATGATGAGGCCTAGCTGCCAATCCAGTACTATGCTTTAATTCATGAGGAACCAAAAAAGAAAGCTCAGCAGAACAATTGAAAATATTTATAGAAAAGGTACAGGGAAGCTATGTTATGGTTGTAGGGAAAGTAATTGAAACTGAAATACTAGGCCAAAACTGATAACATTGCAGATTCTGCTTTGGATTTTGTCAAGAATCTCTAGAGAGAGAACCAAAGCACATTGTTCAGTTAACTACTTCTTCTATTGCTATGCATATGATCAGCTTTAAATTTTTTTTTTTCTTCAGCAGATTTCTAATACATTTTGTATTGATTATAAATATATGGTAATAAATCTTTTTTCACATGTATGACATCGAAACATTTTTCCTGGAATTACATCATACTGATAGAAAAAAAAAAAAAAGTTTCAAATTAACACTCATCTCTTTTTTTTGATATTTGATGATAGAAGTATAGGAACTAAGTCTGAAATATAATTCAACTGATTAAATCAGATTATTGTAAGATGCCAGAGATAATCTAATTTTCTTTACCAAGTATATCGAAATGTTATATGGAGAACAAATGAATCAAATTGTTGCAGATATGCTGATACTGATTGACCTGAATGACAATTACATTGAGAATTTAACCTGGCATTTGTTGATGTGCAGACAGCATAAGACATTGCTATTGAAAATGTAATCAGTGAGTTAAGTTCAAATTCTTGCCAATTTTGTTACATTCACTTTTGTACTATGCCATTGAGAAAGGCATGAGTCCATCTTTTCTTATTAAATAAGTAAGCTCATGTAGACAGTATCAAATCATACCAACTCCCTCCCTTCCACTCTGGCATCTTCTTCCTGTGAACTGTAATTTTGTGGAATAGACTCCAAAGAGAATGCTTCCTCAACCACTACAATATTAACATCTTCAAGTCTAGGGTCAACTGATATTTATCTTACTTGTTCTTACAATAATCTCATTCAGTAACCCTCTACCTTGAGTGGCTCTTGATCCGTGTATTAGGTGAACAATAGTTAAAAAATACAAAAACAACCACAAAATTGAGCTCTCTAGCATTGGGTGGCAGGCAATCTAGAAGAGCAATTCCTAATTCAAAACCCTGAAGAAAGCAATGGCAAAACTACTCCACTACCTTTCCAATTTTACAGATACTGTATATACTCAAATATAGTGTGAGTTTTTATAATCAGTTTTAACACAAAAAATAATGAGTCAACCTATATGCAGGTAATATTTTTTTTTTTTTTTGAAGAGGTTAAAAATCATACATTTTCAGTGACCAGTTGTACTATACACAGATAAATCTTTCCTGGAGGGGTTAAAATTCATGTAAAAAATTCAGGGATCACACTATACATGAAATCAGTATATGCAGTAATAAAGAAATGGGATCTTTTTTTTAAAAAGGCATTTGTTCATTACTTAAATTTTTTTTTTTTTCTTGACATTTGACCATTTTGACACCTGAAGAGATTCATACATCTCAAACACAAGACAAGAATTTTCTATATATACATAAATTAACAAGATAGTAAATATAAACCAATATCTTATTATAACAGATGACAAAAAAACTAGAAAGAAAATGCTATTAATAAATGATTATCACAAAGGATACTTCCAACAATTGATGCTTGCCACTGGTTTTCAGGTTTTGCTTTCTGTGTTGGAATGGACAGGTTTAAAATTTTAACTGCTTCTTCATCTGACAAGCCTTCTTCCAATACAAATTCAATGAGAGGGAGTATTTCTGGAAAAAGAAATTGAGAGAGAGAAAATCACAAGTGGAAGAATGCTGAATAAAAGTAGAAAACAAAAACAAAGGAATATCAAAAAAAGTAAATAAAAAATTTAAATGAAAAAATAAAGCAGTAAAATCTTAAAATCAAGAGAAAAGAAAGAAAGCTTAACAGATAAAATAAGAAGAGACAAAAGAAAAAAATGAATAAAAAAGAATTTACATTTAGACAAATATTCTCATCTTTGTTGTTGTTATCATTTCTACCTTCCTTCAGGATACAGATTGACTGATGAAAAAACAGCCTAGTGGATTGGTTCACTAATTTGAGAATTGTGATTTCCATCTCTGAGCTGGGTAGTATTAAACTCAGTGAAAACAAAACAGGCAATAATTAAACAGTACTAGATAAGAACAAGATGAGATATCCCTAGACATGAACAATCTACTCTACAGATTAAATAAAAGATTCAGTTCAAAATTCCATGAACGTTACCAAGAACAACAGACAATTGAATGAGGCCAGAAGGCACAATGACTGAAACTTTGATAATGAGGATATTAATCCAACTAAAGTAATGATAAATGGCTGAAATCTGATAACAACAAAGATGAGGGCATTAGTCTGAATGTAAATAATGATAACTGACTGAAACATCATAACAACAAAGATTGGGGCATTAGTTTGTAAATAATTATAAGTGGCTGAAATGTGATATCAACACAGATGAGGATATTAATCTGAATGCAAATAATGATAACTGGCTGAAGTCTATTAACATCAAAATAATGTAAGTAATGATAACTGCCCATTCCAGAAATTCAAACAGAAAATTAAGCTAACAAAAAAAAAAAAAAAAAAAGTCTCTAAATTATGGCTAAAAGAAATACAAAACAAAGTCCATAAGAGCAATTAGCCATCTGGCCATGTCCTAATTCACCTATTTTTCCCAGGTAATTATCTCCAAAGTAAAATAACAGCAACAAGAAAGTTGGAAAAAGGAAACACCAACAATTTTCTATTTGTCTTTTCTTTCCTGGACTTTCAAATAGTTAATGTGATTACCATTCTCATTGCTAATATTTTCCTGGGAGATTTTTCTCAAAGTAGTAAAAGTCACAGATACGTCATTAGTGCTAATTTTACATTCATTATATTATATCATACTAATGTTATAAATTATTGTGATGCCAATGTCAGGCTTTACAATAATTGCATGATATCTACCAAGAGAACAGTTTCTGACTGTTCAATCCAGACTGCTATATTCATATTATCATACCAAGCTTTTAAGTAAAAACTAGAATGTCTTTGATTCCCTGACATATGGAGAAAGCTGATATGGCAGTTTTTATTTCAACACATTCATCAGAAAAAATAGTGACTACATATTAATTTTTCTTTGTAACATTAAGGGTGGAAATTTAAATATTTTATTTCTACAAAAGCCTACTTGATGGATTATATGGAACACTGACTATATCAGGTGCATGATCTCATTGTTAATTCTTTATACTGATATCTAAAACTTTGAGTTATGTTCCTAATTAAATAGCCTCGTCAGATTGTGACTTTCATATGGCTATAATGCATGGCACCCAATGACATATAATTGAGATACTTATTCAGTTGAGTGTAACTCATTCAGAAATATCTAAATTACTCAGATCAATGATTAAATATGGCTTGAGTGAATGAAGCCTGTAGGTCTTAACAAGGACCATCCATCTTCAAACTTTGAACTGGTGCTACAGAATCACAAGCAAAGAACTATACCAGATGACAGAAACCACATCACTTGAGGACTTTCAACAGCAGCAACAACTAAAATGGATAACACATGTAACACAAAGAGAAAATAATGACATAATCAAGATGTTGAGATTCCACATTATGGTAAACAAAAGGTAAGGAAGGAAGCTTCCATCAATACTGTA
>CAHIKZ030003011.1:195000-248860 GCA_903632075.3 Acanthosepion pharaonis | reverse complement strand
AAACGAAGACGATCTTCAAGAAGTAAAACGATGGCGCTTCAAGAAAAACAAAAATTGAGGCTTGTCGGTTACAGTGGAAGATAATATGATTTATTTTAACGAAATTAGTGTTTCCTCTCTTCATGCGAATCAGTTCTCAGCGATCGCTACAAGAAACTTTGTTCCTTCACAACACCCTGTTTATATTAGTTTTTAGATTTACATAATTCTCAGACTCTTACTAGACCTCCTTGCCATTTTGGCTCCTCGTCCGTCAAATATATAAGAAAATTAAATTTTGTTTTCTTAAATCTTTATACAAAACACGTACCATTTTTATAGTCAGCGACAGTTTTGTAGGTTTCTATTCTAAGATCACTTTTTTCTAGCATGCACCTCCATTATATTCACACCATTCACCAGTAGAACAACGTATTGATTGTACCCCTAACTGATATATAGGAGACCAGCTTGAATTTGGACACGAGGGAAAATAGTTTGCGCCTTCTAAACCAGTTAACTGAACGTTTACATCGAAAAATCAGTTGACTAAGCGGTGTTGGTGGTCACGTATGCTGCACAGTGTTCCAACCACGAAACGACGACCCACTGAAAATGCATGGCTAATGGCGGTGATTGTGCTATATCGTCAAAAACATCTATCCAACAATGAAATTTAACTCAGCCTGCTATTTTTCCTGAAGCAAGGATTCTTAATGGGTTTTCCTCGAATCTAAACGTAGCTTATTCGCTAATCTCACCTATCGATCTTAAATTTACCAGCACCGTGCATATAATTACTAGATATCTCTATGGTTTCCATTAAAGCCTCCCCAGGACTTCAATTCACTCTACTGTCTGTCTAAATCTGTTTACATTGACCCGTGATTATGTGCAACCCTCTTTCAAATTCAAGCAATTGTTCGGGTATCCAATTTTACCTTCTTAATGAGCCTTTTATATTTTTGTCGAGCAATGGAAGTCGTGCAGATTTAAATTTAAAAAAATTTACATCGTCAATGATTTCTTTGCTCTCTCTTTCATATATATATGTATTTTGTTCTATATATATATAACAAAAATTAAACAAAGGGTGTTTAAGCTGCGGAATTATATTTCAAATGAATCTAATAATAAAAAATATGAACAAAATCTATTCAAATCAAAAACATATTGCTTTAAAATTAAACCCATTTTTATATATATTTCTGTATATAAATATATATATAAAAATATATATATCTATATAATGCCTTTATCTACTGTGCTAGAAAATCCCCTTTATGATACAATAATTTTTTGTAAATAAAATAAATTTCTTTTCATTCTCATGACATGTTTGTTTCAGAATAGTTTTCACCATTGAAATTCTGTATGTATATTATCAGTGCGATAATTTTGTTTTATAAAAAAGCATATATCAACCACAAACACTTTTGAAAAAAAAAAATTTAAATTTTCATATCACCAAATGGTGGGACATTAGCTGCATCATGTTTTTTGGACAAATATATATATATATATATATATATATATTTTGAAAATGAAGGAAATCCTACAATTATTTTAAGATATTTTATGTTTATATGTTTTTTACATATACAAATATTTAATTAAATGGTAGTCTAGTTTATAATAAAAATATTAACGAAATGATATTGGTTCGAATTTCGTCATTTCACATTAAATATATATAAATAAATATGTATATGTATATATGACTTCAAAATAATAATCAATGAAATTTGTTTGAAAATTTTAAAAATTTGATTTAAGAAATGGTATATATATTAATATATATATATATATATATATATATATATAACATTAATAAACCTGTCAGAGGATATAAATAAATACGAAAATAAATTAATGTATATAATATATATATATTTATATAATGTGTTACTAAATTTGTATATATAAATATATATATATATATATATATATTTAAAATTGTATATTTTCATTCAAAATCGATTGTGATTTTGCAAATAAAATATGATTGTCAAACTCAAAAGTGAAAATTTTTATTTTCATTATTTTTTTCAGTTACCATAAATTCTGAATGTGCATTAAGATTGCGATCAAAAAATTCATAAAGAGTTTTTCAAAGTATCAAAATGCATTTATTTCTTTTATCTAGCTGAATATACGTATTAATTAAACTAGTTAGGTTGACAGTTATATATTATTGTGTTATAACTTGGAAAAAGGTTATATATGAATTAAAACACAGAAAATTGTATATAACATTTTTAACTTTTTCATATTTTTATTAAACGTTTAACAGACATATATTTTTTTTTTTCAATATTTATATATTATTAATTAAACAATTAAAAAACTCCTATGTTAATTTTAACTTAAAATATTTAAATCCATTTCAAAATTATAGGTTTTTATTGCCCTCCTTGTCACAACGATAGTCGACATGTGAGTATCAATATTTCTACAAAGTGAACGTTCTATTTCTGTGAAAAAGATCATTAATTTCCTAACTGAGATGGACAAATAAACTTTGAAAAGGTTTCAGATCTTCAACAAACATTTTTAAAAAAAGATAATAAAAAGCAAAAATTAAGATTTTATTATTTTTTTTTTGGCAAATATCCGCAACTTTATATAACCCCACCCCTATAAAATCAATTATCTGGAGACAAATTTGAAACAACGTTGGTTATATTTTGAACGCTTTTTGCTGAAAAGTCCCCCTATCTTCCCACTCAAGTTTTATGCCTATTTTATATAACTCGCAACGTTATATAACCAAGATAAAACATAAAATTCACAGATAAAAAAAAAAGAATAACTATAACTATCCGGAACATCCGAATATATATATATATATATATATATATATATATATATATATATATTTAATGTTCAAAAATAATTGCAAAAAAATATAATATCTTATTATTATAAAAAGATTATAATAAAAAACCAGTTTGCAAACCATCGCCTGAAGAATTTGAAAAAAAAAAACATAAAACCTTTTGTGTATGTGTTTTTAAAATTCCTTTACAGCAGGATTTTAAAAAAATGTGGAATATTTATAATAATACAAAAATATATATATATATATATATATAAATATATAAATATATATATATATTTATGTTTGTAAAACTAATAAATTTCAATCATTCTTCGACAGACAAGGAAATTTATTTAACTTTAAACAATACTCAGAATTTTTTATTTAACAATTTCTCATGTAATCTAAAATTCTTTTCTTTTCAGATGATAAATTATATAAAAAACTGTCCGAATGTTCTTTTATCCGAGCGCTTTCGGCTATACATTTAGCCATTTTCAAGGATTATATTTTAACTGTTAAATAAGAAATAGTTTGTTGTATGAAGTTTTATAAAATGTTTTTATTTTTTTTCAAAACACAATCAGAATATTATGTCCATGTTCAAAGTTAATATTATTAAGTGATGTTTTTTGTTTTGTTTTTGTTTAATAAAGCTTCCAATATTTTTTAGCCTTTTTTTGCATGTAGATGATGCTATTATATTAATATGTTACAAATAGTGCCCGGTAGGTCTTCATGAATATTTAAATGAGATCTTATTGAGCTATGGTCAGAAAACATTTTATAAATGTATAAAAGTCTGCTTTTTAAAACATTTGTAATGTGGCCTGATATAAATATTTACAAATTTTGATTGATCATGGTTTTCATCCCTATAATATATATATTTAAATTCGTAAATAATATTTGCCCTATTTAATTTTGTCCTACGAGGTGTATATATATATATATATATATTTTTTTGAATATAAATATATATATTATTTTTGATAGTCCTCTAAATTTTTTTTAAAAATCAATCCTTGTTCGTTGTCTAGTTTGGTCAGTATTAATGTCGTCCTAATTCGGTGTCTTCTGCTGATACTAGACCTTGATAAAAATTAAGCACCTTCCCATAATCGGCAGTCAGTTCGGCTTAGTTTTAAAATCATTACATAACTTGTTTACCGATTCGTTGCAAACGTTAGAATATCTTGCTGGTTGTCTTTGACTAGTTCAGGCATTTCCAACGTTTGTGGAACAAGGTTAGTTAGACCCGAATAGTTCCGATAGGATTTTAATAGTCTCTGAAAAATCCAAGTCAGTCTTGGGTAGTATGAAAATACTCTACGAACCTATTTATGTTCTGTAGTTTGGAGTTTTCTCAATAGAAAACGTACCTTTTTTTTTACTGACCATTGTTCACAGTCTACGGTTGTAAAAAATCTTTTGTTAGTTCGTTACTCGTATCGGGGTTTTTCTTTCCTTGTCAAATCTGTCGAACGTTTTTTTCGTTCTCTGGTACGTATTCAAATGTTTCCATTGAATTGTTGATTGTACTCTTTGAGAATAATGAAAAATTGAACCTTTTAATGCATTTATTATATCTATAGTAATATTTTAAGTTGTTTAAACACTTTAAAACTCAGCATTCTGAAGTTTTAATTTTTGGATATAATCATTTGTTGTTTATGTAATATAAAAATAGTTGTTTTCATTCTTTTGTTCTGATTTTTGTTGCTGATTCAAATTTAGTTTTAACATTTTTTTAATCAAGATACTTTTTGAAAATCTTCCATATTTAAAAATGACAGCGCTTTTTTGTTGCTTTAAACACGTGTAATAAGAGGAGGTACATAAATTTTTGGATAGATTTTTTGTTCCCTTTTTTTTTTCTTATTTTTTTATAGAAAAATATGGATGAACAATAGTTAAACTTTTAATTATGTTTTCTTTTCTTTCCCATGGTTTTTTTAATTTTGACATGAGGAATAAAAACTCACCAAATGTTTATTTTTTTTTTTTTTTTTTTTTTTTAGAGGTATAAAAGAGAAATCATTTCAGTGAATTTGAGGGGAGAATAATTTTATGCAATGAGTTCAATGTTTCTACATAAAAAAATTTTCGATAGTTTTTTTCGAAAACTTGAGTACAATGGTAGTATGTTTGCTCTTGTATTGTCAGTTTGTTTTACGAACAACTGTTTTTTTGTTAATGTGTAAAAATTCTCGTATTGTTTTTGAACAGTCTTTAATATTCTAGATGTCGCATTTTTCACTGCTGTTTGGTATTCGAATACATGTAGACGCTGGGTGTTGAGCTTTTAAATCGAATGTATTGGGCAAATTAGACTAAATTTCACTTTCAACTCTTCAAATAATTTGCAAATTTGCATTTTTTTGAGTTTTGTCGCTATTGATATGGTGAGAACGAAATACTGAATCATTCTGTCGCCACTGTTGTGGGACTGACAAAGTATTGCAAAATGCGTTTCCACTGATGTGGGGCTTGGGAGCATACGGAACACGGATTAATGTAAGAAAGATATATTAACAACAGGTTACAGAGATAGTGTAAACGGAGACTATATCACTCTCAAACTTTTGTAGGCGTTCTATTGTGTAGGTAGTTTCCTCACAATAATATGTATAAAACTAAAAATATAGCAGTTCAATAAATTTAATGAGCAAAATAACATTACAATAAAAGTTCAACATTATGCATTTATATGATAACATTAGACATTTCCCCTTTAACGACTATTGTCCTCATCTTCTCGTCATATCTATCAAGCCTTTCGGTCATTTTATAATTGCCTTTATTTTTCGCTCACTGGCTACATATCTAATTCTTACCCAGTCATGTTAGTTGGAACATTATATCTGTTATATCATCACAAAGTTCTCCAATGGTTAAGGCGGTGGAGAACTTTGAGAGGGGAATTAACAGGAGATAACTAATAACTGATGCCCCAAAAATTCAACTAGAACAATCATCCTAGTGTGCGAAAAAAAGGGGTTCAGTTCGAAATTCCAAAACTCGGTATCGCTAGTTACTCATTTTCTTCCTATATATTTATCTAAAATCTGATAATATTAAGGTATTAAGACTGACATAAAGATTTTTATGGAATCCATGGTGCTAGTTATATATTAAGGATGTCAAAATTAAGCGTGAACAAACATTTACAAACTTGTCCCAATGTGACGGTTACACACCTGGCCCAGTGTCGGATCCTTTGGTTACGGCGCCGACGGTGACGTCGCTCCTCCTGGTCGCTCCTCCTGGGTCCAAGCGTGCCGCTCCAACCCTCTGGTCAGATGATCACCAGCCTCGCCTTTCCCGACTCGCTTCCAATACCTGGTCACTAAAGCAACTATACCGATCTCCGGTCTGTCTACCCACGCTGTGTTTAGATCTTAGACAGACGGGACCAGCAGGGATCTGGGGCCGATACAAGCTGAGTCCGACGGGGTGGCAAAACACAAATAAAACAAAAACTCACGACACCAAACAAAATTGCTGATAAAAAGGGTAACAACCTTTTATATCTTAATGTCCGTTACATAAAAAACAAAATAGTTCTCAATTCCCGACCCGTTCTGTGAACTATGGCACCAAGCTTCTATCACAAAATAAAAAAAAAATGTCGAACTACCTACTTTCTAGAATCATGTATGTATGTCGGCGTGTGGTTCAGTTCGACATTGGGCTAATTTCTATCGGTCGTTCGCAGTTGGTTCTTCTCTTCGACGTGAGCTGTATTTCTTCTTCTTCGTTTGTTTAGACTGGTAGATTTCTTGTTTCAACCCAGTGGAAGATTTCTTGCTTCGATTCAGTGGAAGATTTCTTGCTTCGATTCAGTGGAAGATTTCTTGCTTCAATTCGGTGGAAGATTTCTTGTCTTCAACTTGGGCTGGAAGGATTTCTTGTTTCGAGGATTCTTCTGTCGTCCGAGGTGAACTGCAACTCACGCCCAACCTAACTCCAACTTCAACTCAACTTCAGCTCAACCAACTCCATTTTCTGCCGACTGGGGTCCTGCTTATATTGACGCCGCAACAAACCGGGGGGTGGGTCGGTCGGCGTCAGGGGTTTCTCGATAATTTCAAAAGCCGTATTAATTTTGACTTTCCATTATCGTTATTGTTTTCACCCCTACTTTCTCACAGTGCTCTTGGGGGCGGCGCATATCTATTTCTCTTAGTCTCTCTCATGTCAGGTGATCGCTCTCAACCAATCGTTCCCGATCGAACCTTTCTTTCTCTTCTTTTCCGCAGCCCACGTGACCGCCTCGTCCAACAGTTATTGATCGAGGTTTTCTTTCCTTCTTCTTCCGCGGTCACGTGATTGTATTCGACCAATTGTTATTGACCGAACACCCTCTCCCTTTTGTTGGCGGGTGTGGTTACATCGTGCTGGTTTTAAAAAAAACAAAATCCGATTTCGCACCTTTTTGCACGTACGCAAAATGACAATCCTTGCCCTCTCTCACCTGGACTTTGTCAAACAGCCCGCTGCTAATTAGTCTTGACTTTTAGAAAGGATCTTTTCCGCCTTCCTGGCGCCCTCCGTGGTCCAAAAACAATTGCTCTTCTTTTTACCTCTTTGTTTTTCCTGATAGCCGAGAATCTTAATTATCTAGGTCGAAATATCTCTACTTTCTTAACGTGGGTGTCCAATTCTTAACAGGTCAATTCCGTATATCGTTTTCACCAGTCACTTCCCCAACCCAAAGACACTTTCTCTCTGACTAAAGTAAAATTCATTTCTATTATTCTAATTTAAAAGTTACCTTTCGTTATTTTGATAAGAATTCTTCTACGAAAATGTCGGTCAGCGCTCGCGACCGATATCTCCAATTCTATTCTTTCAACAAAAATTAAGGTCAGTCAGAGGCTCTGACCGACATCTGGTCCACACCCAGCGGCCTGTTTTGATATCATGTCTTTTCCTTTCTTTCCCCCCTTTTGTTATTATCTTTCCTTTCTTCCTTTTTCTTTCTTTCTTTTTCCTTGCTTTAGGATCGTTTAGTACATTCTTAGTGAATTATTTTCAACCCAGTTATTTTCCGTTTTAAAGAAAAAAATTAACAACCTGTTTAATAAACTGAATAAGAAAAAATTAACTCATATTTCTATGAATATTTCCAATAAATGCAAGGTGCCATAATCCTCCCTAACCGATTTGTCATTTACCCGTAAATGACACCTAAAAAATAATTACATCATTTAACATGCACCATGCATTTGTCTCATGCAATTCTATTCTACTTTCTAACATGCAAGGGTAATGTTCTTTCCATTTTCTTTTTGTTCTACATGCAATGAAATGTTCTTTTCATTTTCTTTTGTTCTACATGCAATGAAATGTTCTTTTCATTTTCTTTTGTTCTACATGAAATGTTCTTTTCATTTTCTTTTGTTCTACATGCAATGAAATGTTCTTTTCATTTTCTTTTGTTCTACATGCAATGAAATGTTCTTTTCATTTTCTTTTGTTCTACATGCAATGAAATGTTCTTTTCATTTTCTTCTGTTCTACATGCAATGAAATGTTCTTTTCATTTTCTTCTGTTCTACATGCAATGAAATGTTCTTTTCATTTTCTTTTGTTCTACATGCAATGAAATGTTCTTTTCATTTTCTTTTGTTCTACATGCAATGAAATGTTCTTTTCATTTTCTTTTTTGTTCTACATGAAATGTTCTGTAGGTGCAGATGTGTTCATTAGGGTTTGTTCTTCTTGGTCAATGTTTTCCTCTCTGCTGTGGGAGGTTTTTCCGCCGCACGTGGTGGTCTCACGCCAGCCTCCTCCATTGGTCTTCCAGCAATTTCTTCGCCAGTTCTGTCTGAGTGAGGAACACCGCTCGGCATCTCCCTCTCGAGTTGTTGCATGCTCACTAGACTGTCGTTCGCTAATCTTCTCCTACTCTTAATCTTCCATATTATTACACCCCCGATGGCTATAACTAGGAATGTACCCATTACTATTGACCAATTTATCGCGATCTGCTCATCGTCTTCCCAAGCTACACCTTCGTCTCCCAGCGCACTTAACTTATCTCTTAAGTGATCCATATCGATCTTTTCTATGGGCTTCATTAAAATTGGCATCTTATTTAAGGTAACATTAGAGAATCTCTTCACTATCGGCTCCCATAATTCTGTACAATTGACTAAGCCTCTACCAATCATCTCTATGAGTGAGGCTTTTTCTTCATACCTTTCTTCCATCTGGTAATAGGGGGCAAGGAGATGGACACCCCAACCGCCGAACATCCCATGGGTAGCGACACCAGGGATAACGGTGGCCTTATTCTTAATGTCCTTGTGGACTCTCCCCACATACCCTAGACAGGCTGATATGTTTCTGGGTGGCTACTGCCCACACCCCGTCTGAAACACTGATAGCTTGTGGTAATGCCGAGTTTGTTAATACCTCTACTTGGCAGATTCTTTTGATTCCTTCTCCCTTCCTTCAAACAATTCTAGTATGCACAGTTTGCGGTTACCAGTTTTATAGATAGGGCTCAACGAGGTACAAGTCCCCAGGGTATCATCTCTACATCTTCTAGCTTCTTCAGCTGATAGCAGCCCCAATTTAATGCTATGTAGTCTGCTTCTACCTTGTACCTTGCTATCATTCCCAAACCTTGATCTCTTCTGGGGTAGGGAATTCAGTTCTCCCCGAATTTAATGCTATGGGCATTATAGTCTGCTTCCCACTGGTAGCTTGTAACTCGGCCTGCTATCCCGGGTTTACTATACCTGAAAGGTAACAAATTCTCTTTTGTTGTTTTATTCTTCAATCATTACAGTTTCTGTCTTAGTTTCGCCAGGCTTGCATTAGTTTCTCGTCTCATCATCCTGGCTCTATTTTTTGATACTCAATTGTCATTTCAAGCGTCCTCTGATTTACTTCTACTTTTTTCTTTAACGTTCTTCAGTTAGTTCCAAACAAGACACTTCAACGCTTTCCCACAATCAGGAGTCCTTCGTTCCCGCGTCTGCAGTAACTAACCCCTTTGCAGTCAGACAGAATGGTCTTGGTCCAGCTGCGTCAGCTCGTTTCCTAACTTATCTAATAGCGACTCATACGGGTTCAAATCTATCACGAATGTGACCAACCACTCCTGGTTAAAGGTCGTTTTTTTAAAAATTGTTTCGGCTGCGTTTCCCGGCTGACACCACCAGTGATCAATCATCGTCATCACCAACCCTTTCATCTTGATCATTCCTGAATGGTAACAAATTCTCTTGTTGTTATTTTTTGATCTTCAATTATTTCATAACTTTTTTTTTTTTTTTCTAAGTCCCTTCCTCCCTGAGGTGCAGCCCGGTCAGGTGTGCTCCATCCCCTCCTACTGGTGATCAATCTACCATAGTTCCGTCCCTCGTGAGGTGCAGCCCATGAATCCCCTCCAGGATTTTGTCAGATTTTGAGCCAGTGTCGCTATCTGTCGACACTAAATGCTCCTATTCTGCACAGCCCTTTTGTTCTACTGAGATTTGGGGTTCTTCTCCTCCCTGATCTTATCTTCTGAGGTGATTCCTGTTCAACCTCTAACCTTCTTGCTGTGGTTAATTCTCGTCCAGGAGGTTTTTGTCCTCTTCTTCATCCCCTGATTCTTCTTCCTGTTTAGAGTCTTCGCCTTGAATGTCTTCGATACCTCTCGACTCTATGTCTAAACTTTTCCTGTTCTTTATCCTTTCCTTAAGCTGGGAAAGGGGTATTTGATCCTCCTCCTCCCACTCGCTGGACCCTTCGTCCTGTTCAGGGTGCCTCTTTTAAAGCCTTCGACTGCTTGTTTGGACCTCTTCGTCTTTTTTTCTTCCTTTTCTTCGGACATGGGGGTGCGATGGCGATTTCACAGGGTCTTCTCTGCACTGATTCAGTCGACGACTGAACATCGCTAATCCCCGCTGAGGGTTCCAACTCCGTCACTCGGACTGCTTCGTTTATCTGGTCAAGTCGACCTATCTCCTCATCTTCCTCGGAGTCTTCCTCCGTCTCCATTTCTTCCGGTTCAACCAGAGTTACCTTCCTTTTCCTTGTCTTCTTAGGCCTCGGCTCGCTCATTTCCAGGTTAGCTATTTCAGCCTTCTTCAGATCATTGGCATGAACCCTCCTCGCTCGTCCTGCCACTTGATCCCATATTACATATGATACTGGGGCCCGTCTGCTCTACTATCCGGTAGTACGGTTCCCATCTCTGGTCTAGTTTTCCTTCTCTCTGGTGGATTTTATAGTAGACAGGGTCTCCAACCTTCAATTCTACCACCTTTCTTTCAGCATTCACCCTTTCATTTCTTTTCTTCTGGGCCCTCTTTATTCTTCTTCTGGCCTGTACGAATATCTTATGTTGCTGTTCCAGCAATAGTTGATGATGATCTTCTCCCATATACCTTCTTCGGGGCTTCAGTAGGTTATCTACAGGCAGGACCACGTCTCTGCCAAACAACAAAAAATAAGGAGAAAATCTGGGAGGTTTCGTTTATCGTAAACCTCACGGCCGCCAGAGCCTGCGTCAAATACAAGTCCCAATTTCCAGTGTTTTCTCTGACCAACTTGGCCAATACATCTCCCAAGGTTCTATGAAACCTTTCCACTTTAGCATTTCCTGGGGGTGATATGGGGATGTTTTTATGTGCTCTACATTCAAACCTGTCAAAACCTCTCTCATGATGCTGTTCACATTCTCCGTGCCATTATCTGTTACCAATTGCACAGGGGCACCATACCTAGGGAAGATTTCACTTATTATCAACCCGGCCACAGTTCTGGCCTTCTTGTCTGGTACTGCAAATGCTTCAGGCCAATTTGTTAGCCAATCGACAAAACTCACTATATAGTTGTTTCCTTGTGCAGTTTCCCCATATGGTCCTGATACATCCATACTCACTTTCTCGAAGGGAAAGTTTGGTACGTCTGTCTCCTCCAAGGGTGCCAATTCCTGCCTTCTGCTCTGCGACTGGCACACTACACAACTCCGAACATAGTTAGTGACTTCTCCGTACAGTTTGGGCCAATAGTACTTTCTTCCTATGAGATCACATGTCCTATCAATTCCCATGTGACCCAACCTCTCGTGGCACTGTTCCAATATCTCTGGTCTTAAACTTTTGGGCACATACAACTTGGGTTTGATTTCTTCATCCCTTCCTGAGAGATAATACAGCCTTTCCTCTATTATGGCATACTTGGTGGTCTCTCCTGACTTCACCTTCTCTCTCAGAGCAGCTATTTCACTGTCTGCTTGCTCCTTCTCAATTCCTTCTGTCCAGTAGGGATCGGTTATTATCTGGGCGTCCCCTTCTTCGTCCGATTCTAATATAGGGCGATCTTTTTAGCTTATTAGAGTTAATTACTCCTATTCTATAGGCTTTATCATCTACTCCCTGTTCTACCCTTACAGATCTTTCTTCCAGTTGTTTCGGTATTCTTGAGAGTAAATCTGCGCACGTGTTTTCCAATTCCTGCCAAATACTCTATCTTACAGTGGTAGCCACTTAACTTAAGTGCCCACTGTTGAATTTTCTTATTATTTGTCCACTCTGCCTGCAATAGGTACTGCAGAGGCTTGTGGTCTGTCTTTATAGTGAAGACCGCACCATTTAAATAGTAGTCCAGTTTTTGGAGAGCATACATGATAGCATATGCTTCCCTCTCTATTACTGGCCACCTCTGTTGTGTCTCTGAGAGCTTATGGGAGAGGAAGTATATCGGTACTTCCTCTGGTATGCCTGGCACTGGTCCTTCCCTATCAGGACACGGCTGGGTAAGCACTGCCCCACACACTGCTCACTGGCATCCGTGTATAATATCATGGGCTTGCTGAGGTCTGGGTACGTCAGCAGTGGAACGGTGGTCAACTGTTCCTTTAGCGAGTCAAATGCTCGTTGACAGTCCTCTGTCCACTTGAACCTAGCGTATTTCTTCGTCAGGGCCACCAGCGGTATGGCAATTCTTGAAAATGCCGGGACGAAGCGCCGGTAGTAGCCTATAGCTCCTATAAAACCTCTTACCTGCCTCACTGTCTTAGGCTCTGGCATTTCCCTTATGACCTTTACCTTATCCATGTCGGGTTTAATACCGTCTCCGTTTATGACGAAGCCTAAATACCTAGTTTCTTCCCTCAGAAACTGACACTTTGACAATTTCAATTTTAATCCGTGTTTCCTCAACCTTCCCAACACCTGTCCCAAATGAAAAAAGTGTTGTTCCACTGTCTCCGAAAATATCAAGATATCGTCCAAATACGCCATGGCAAAGCTCTCGTATCCTCCTAACACTATTGACATTAGCTGTTGGAAGACTCCCGGGGCATTAGCTAAACCGAATGGCATCACTCTGAACTGAAACAGTCCCAGGTGACACGCGAATGCGGCCTTCTCCTTGTCAGCCTCATCCAGGGCTACCTGCCAATACCCGGACCTCAAGTCCAACGTAGAGAAGTACTTTGCCTTCCCTAATAATGCCAAAATGTCGTCTATCAATGGCAATGGCACCGCCAACGGCTTCGATATAGAATTCAGCTTTCTAAAATCTACACAGAAACGGTGGCCGCCATCTTTCTTACCTACTATTACTATTGGGAAGCTCCAAGGAGAGATCGATCTTTCGATCATCCCAGCTTCCAACATTTCCTCTACTGCCTCTTCTACAAGGGGTCTTTTATGTATAGGTGTTCGGTAGGGTTTTAATTTCACAGGGGGGTGGTCTCCGGTGTCGATTTTCATTTCGACTGTGTGGGTCTGACCTAGTTCCTTATCTGACTGGGCTACCACATCTCGATTGTTCCTTAACAGACCCCCCACTCTGGTTCTAAATTGATCCGGTGCTAATATATCCTCATCTAAGATTCCTTTTGTTTGCTCTACTAGCTTCCTTCGTTCCTCCTCGAATCTCACCCGATTCAGAGTTCGTGGGGAAGTGCTCTTCCCTATCTTCTCCCCTCTCCTAACCTTTATTGTCTTTTGGGCCTGGTTCACCATCATTATGGGCACCAACTCGGCTGCCTCCACTACCGTTTCGCACAGGGTTACCTCGTTATCCTCTAGGCCCTTTCCTTCTACAGGGACCAACTGCAGAGGTCCTCTCCGTACCTTTTTTTTCTGGCATTAGCCTACCCCTTCCCGACACTGCGGTCCTAGGAGGTAACTTTACATCTTCCTCCACCACTATGGTTATCTCTTCCTCTGGTGGGCATCCCAATGGCGTTCTCTCGCCGTTCACCACCAACACAGTAGGATTAAACTCAATCTGGGCCCTCTGGCTCCGGAGCCAATCTTCTCCCAAGATTGCCTCTGTACACAGGTCGGGGGTTACGTAAAAATTTTGGGTGCTTTTCACCCTCCCAATCCTCACCGGGAGCCTCACCATCCCTTTTATCTCCAGGGGGGGGCCCATCTGCTTGCGTGATCTCTATGTCCGCTTCCCGTAACCTTCTCTTCCGTTTCACCCGCCTGTATGTCTCCTCTCTCATCAATGACACAGATGCTCCTGTGTCCACCAAAGCCCTCATCTCTCTACCACCTATCTCTGCTTTACAGGATAGTTCTCTCTCTTGCGTTAGCGAAGAGAACACCTGAGCTTTCTTCTTCCTGGGTCCCCACCTTTGGGTTAACCCAGCCATAGGCGCCGGTAGTAATAATTCATCTTCATTTTTTTTTATGAGGTGGAGTTCTGCGCCCCCTGCACCTGGGCGACCCCGGCCGGACCTCTCCCGGTCTCCCGTGGCCGTTTCTAAGAATACAGTTTCTTTTCAGGTGTCCTGGCCTCCTGCAAAACCAGCACCTTCTTGTGGACAGCTTGCCGCAAAGTGGCCCATCCGACCACATGTCCAACATTTTGCTCTTTCTCTTTTTAACTGGGTTGGCCTTGTGTCTATCCTCAGGGGAACCCGTCCTCTATCCAAGCGGTTCGCCCACCCACTGGTCCAAGCCTTTATTTCTCTCCTTTTTTTAACTGGGCCACCCTCCCTCTTAATTCTGGGGTGGCCCGCTGGCTTTTCCCTGGTCCGGTCTCTTGGGCTCAGCCTTCCTTGTCAACACCGGTGGGGCACCCTTCTTCAGCCCGCACCACTTGGCCAGGTGTCCTTTCTTACCACACCTGGTGCATCTGTCCTGATTGAAGTCTGGGGGCAATCCCCACTTCGTCGGACATTCCGCCGCCCTGTGGTCCTCGTACCCACAGGTCCAGCAGACCAGCCCATATCGACCCGGCGTGGGCTTATAAAAAAAAGCGCCTGGTCGACCATGCCCTTCTATTGGGGTCCTCCTCCCATATTTCTGCCCGATCCACCTCTTCCTTAACCCTCTGATTCCATACGGGGGTTCTTCCGCCTACCCCCTTCTTCCAGCCTCCTGACTTGGTGTCTGCTTCTTCCCACACCTCTTCACCTTATCCCATACCCCTGGCTCTCTCTGGCCAGCTCTATCGCTGCCGACAGTCTGAGCGGTCCCTCTTTCAGGACGTCGTGCCGAACACGCTCATCACTCAGAGCTTCCACATACAGGTCCGCCAGTTGGGCCTGCATGACTGCGTTGTCCCTGACCACCTCGGGGAATGCTAATGACGATAGCCTTCCCCGCTCGGGCCCCAATTCTCCCGGGTCTCCTCCCGAAGCTGTGTTAGTTTTAAAAGGGCCCTCATGGCCTCTATGGCCGTACCCTCGTCGGCGAACTCTTTGGTCAGCAGTTTTTTACTTCTTCCCAGGCCAAGCGGGGATGATTTTTCCAAGAGTCCCCTTACGAACTCCGACGCTTTTCCCTTTGTGGCATCGTATGCCAGGTACAGGGTTTCCTGGTCCGAGAGCTCGTAGATGGTTCGGCTCTTTTTCGAGGATTGTCAGCCAGTTCCTGAACTCCTTCCCACTACCATCAAACACTGGGACCCTCGGTCCACCCAACAGCCCCCTTAAATCTACTGACAACCCCGCCCTACTTCTTCTTCACCCCCCACTGCTCTATCCGACTCATAATCTGACATGTCTACAGAGAGCAACAATCGAGGTAGGGAAATAAACAAGGTGTCCTACCTTACAGACGATTCTGTTCCTTCTTTTCCTTTGGTCCCGGGTCGTTCTGATTTCTGCTTGAACTTTCAGCAACGGCGGTCGATCGTGGTCTTCTCAGGGTTGAAATCCTCGGTCACCACGGCAAAATGTGACGTGGTTGTCTCAGGGTTGATCCTTGGTCACGGCACCACTTGTGACGGTTACACACCTGGCCCAGTGTCGGATCCTTTGGTTACGGCGCCAACGGTGACGTCGCTCCTCCTGGTCGCTCCTCCTGGGTCCAAGCGTGCCGCTCCAACCCTTTGGTCAGATGATCACCAGCCTCGCCTTTCCCGACTCGCTTCCAATACCTGGTCACTAAAGCAACTATACCGATCTCCGGTCTGTCTACCCACGCTGTGTTTAGATCTTAGACAGACGGGACCAGCAGGGATCGGGGCCGATACAAGTTGAGTCCGACGGGGTGGCAAAACACAAATAAAACAAAAACTCACGACACCAAACAAAATTGCTGATAAAAAGGGTAACAACCTTTTATATCTTAAAGTCCGTTACATAAAAACAAAATTGTTCTCACTTCCCGACCCGTTCTGTGAACTATGGCACCAAGTTTCTATCACAAAAATAGCAAAAAAAAAAAAAATGTCGAACTACCTACTTTCTAGAATCATGTATGTATGTCGGCGTGTGGTTCAGTTCGACATTGGGCTAATTTCTATCGGTCGTTCGCAGTTGGTTCTTCTCTTCGACGTGAGCTGTATTTCTTCTTCTTCGTTTGTTTAGACTGGTAGATTTCTTGTTTCAACCCAGTGGAAGATTTCTTGCTTCGATTCAGTGGAAGATTTCTTTGCTTCGATTCAGTGGAAGATTTCTTGCTTCAATTCGGTGGAAGATTTCTTGTCTTCAACTTGGGCTGGAAGGATTTCTTGTTTCGAGGATTCTTCTGTCGTCCGAGGGTGAACTGCAACTCACGCCCAACCTAACTCCAACTTCAACTTTCAACTCAACTCAACTTCAACTTCAGCTCCAACTGATTTCTGCCGACTGGGGTCCTGCTTATATTGACGCCGCAACAAACCGGGGTGGGTCGGTCGGCGTCAGGGGTTTCTCGATAATTTCAAAAGCCGTATTAATTTTGACTTTCCATTATCGTTATTGTTTTCACCCCTACTTTCTCACAGTGCTCTTGGGGGGCGGCGCATATCTATTTCTCTTAGTCTCTCTCATGTCAGGTGATCGCTCTCAACCAATCGTTCCCGATCGAACCTTTCTTTCTCTTCTTTTCCGCAGCCCACGTGACCGCCTCGTCCAACAGTTATTGATCGAGGTTTTCTTTCCTTCTTCTTCCGCGGTCACGTGATTGTATTCGACCAATTGTTATTGACCGAACACCCTCTCCCTTTTGTTGGCGGGTGTGGTTACATCGTGCTGGTTTTAAAAAAAACAAAATCCGATTTCGCACCTTTTTTTGCACGTACGCAAAATGACAATCCTTGCCCTCTCTCACCTGGACTTTGTCAAACAGCCCGCTGCTAATTAGTCTTGACTTTTAGAAAGGATCTTTTCCGCCTTCCTGGCGCCCTCCGTGGTCCAAAAACAATTGCTCTTCTTTTTCCTCTTTGTTTTTCCTGATAGCCGAGAATCTTAATTATCTAGGTCGAAATATCTCTACTTTCTTAACGTGGGTGTCCAATTCTTAACAGGTCAATTCCGTATATCGTTTTCACCAGTCACTTCCCCAACCCAAAGACACTTTCTCTCTGACTAAAGTAAAATTCATTTCATTTCTATTATTCTAATTTCGGTCAAAGTTACCTTTCGTTATTTTTAAGATAAGAATTCTTCTACGAAAATGTCGGTCAGCGCTTTCTCGCGACCGATATCTCCAATTCTTTTTGCTTTCAACAAAATTAAGGTCAGTCAGAGGCTCTGACCGACATCTGGTCCACACCCAGCGGCCTGTTTTGATATCATGTCTTTTCCTTTCTTTCCCCCCTGTGTCCATTTGTTATTATCTTTCCTTTCTTCCTTTTTTTTCTTTTAGGATCGTTTTATACAAGTGATTTTCTTGCTTTAGGATCGTTTAGTACAAAGCAAAAATTAAATCATCAAAATGAATTATTTTCAACCCAGTTATTTTCCGTTTTTGTCTGAAAAAAAATTAACAACCTGTTTAATAAACTGAATAAGAAAAAATAATGAAAATTAAGAATATTTATCGGTTATAATTTATTTCATGAATAATGAATAATATTTTTAGAAATTGAATTAATCCACATAGACAGACAAACAGAGGTACCTGGCTAAAAAGAAGAAAAGGAAAAAGAGAGAGAAAAAGGTAAAAAAGAAGATGTATAATAAAAAAATAAAAAAATAGAAAAATAAGAAGAAAATAAAAAAAAATTAAAAAAAATTATGAGAAGAAAAAAACAAAGAAATTTTTTTTTGAGCCAATAGCAAAAATAAATAGATTCACTTGGGCTTCCTAAATGGGCTTAAATAAATAAGGAGAATTACCTGAAATAGATTACTTCAATAGGAAAAAAAAATTCAAACTAAAAATTGACAATGGGTCCAATAAAGTCAGTGAAAATGATGTCAGTTTAGACATCAATCATTACATAAAACAATAATCATTATTTTATACTACTACTACTACTACTACCACTACTACTACTAATAAAAATATCCAACATAAATGAAATAATAATAAACGAAACTTAAAAAAAATATATATTAAAATAGACATTAAATAATAGATCAATAATTAACTTTAAATAAAGTGGACGTCATATCTAAGGCACCTTTTGGCCAACGCTTTGTCAACGATATTCGTTGGCAATATTTGATATAAATGAATACAAAGACACACTTAATGAAGTGAATGAGGAGGGAATGGTGGAATTCGACTAAAAGACAAATTTTAATTATATAGATTAAAATTGAACGTGGGGATGTAAATAAATAGTTCCATTTTTTTTATAAAAATAGAAAAAAGGGAAAAATCACAGACCCTCCAACAGACATAAGGAACGTAAAAAGTGTTCCTTCTGTCTGCACAGACTGGGTTGCTGACACTTAATATAAACGGTTTCAGAAACTCGAAGATAGTGTATTGATTGAGCGCACTGTAAAACCGAAAACTACTTGTCTTCGTACTCAATAATTAATAAAAACTAATACATTTAGATAATTATAAGCAAATTTAGAATATATAAAATTTTTTTGACAAGGCTAAAAATAATAATAATAATAGTAATAAATATAAAAATATAAAAAAATATCAAATAAAAAATATATATGTGATGTAAGCATATGAAGATAATTAGATAAATAAGTAAATATAAAAACCAATATATATGAAAATGTGTGACAAGCAATATAACTACATATACACATACCGATTTTCCAAGCGTAGCTTAGATGTGACACAAGGCAGAAATTATGGGGTACCCAGTGAGGGATTGAACTCATTACTTGGTCTTTATTGTTCTAGTAAGGCAAAGCTTGCAACCATTACATCGCCTTTTTTTGCCCCATAAATAACGTATGAATACATGTATACATATAAATAGTTTTTTTACTAAAATAAAATGAATTTTTCAAAGTGTATATTCCACAAAGTCAATGTTTTTAGGGAATTCAACATTTGTTTTATGTCAACACTTGAAAATAAATTTGTTTCTTTCATTCAATTTTGCCCATTTTTATATTTAATTATTATGATTTTAAATATGTATGCATAAATATATCTGTTCCGGGAGAGTTGTTAAAAGACTGACAGATATTATATATTAATTTAATTTGAGGGATGAAGCCTCTATCTTTAAGTATCCAATATTGCTTAGATATGGCAGTTTGGTGTATTAAAGAAGCATTGGAGAAGGAATGCCGGTAATTGTAGAGTATCTGTTTCCAGCACCCAGCGACTATCCCAGTGTATACTTTTTATCATTAATATTTTCTTTTGGAAAGATGGTAGTTTGGTATACCACTTTTTCCGAATTACAGATACCTCCAGCTGGGCAGCTGGTTCCGGTTCTACAATAAGAAGTGGGCTTGTTTTTTGGTATTTTACCGTCATAAAAAGATTTTAATATATGCTTGTTATGTGAGCCAATAATATTTTCTATGTTATTAGTGCAGGAATAACTAATTTTTAGATTTTTTTCTATTGAAATTTTTTTGTAGAAATAATAAATTATGATTAAAATATTTATCGATTAAATTTAGAAAATATCTGCTAATATGTACATTAGACAGTTTGTAGAAAGGTGGGTTAAACCATATTGTTTTTCTTTTTTGTTGTTTTTGGTTTTATTAGCTTTATTGTTTTTCAAAGATTCTTGGTAAGACAATCTTTGCTTGAAATTATACTTATTGATGACATCGTTATAATTTTTGTTTATTCACATTGAAGATTATTTTGTTAATTTGTAAGATTATTTTCTTGATTTTTGTTTATTCACATTAAAGATTACTTCTATTAATTCTAGTGTTTGAAGTGTTAGGAATTTGTCTAATTATTGACTGGTGATTGGAGTTGACATTAATATAAACAGGAGTTTGGTTGTCTTTATGAAATGGCTTAAATTTGTTGTTAGAGAGGTTGAAAGTGATATCTAAGAAATTAACTATTTTAAGGATAGGTAAGATTTCAATTTTAAAATCCAGGAATTGGAAAGCCTTTATAATCTTCTTTTTTATTCTAGATGATAGTGGACCATTACTATTGTGGATGAAAATAAGTCCGTTATCTCTGTAAACACCAAATTGTTTAAAATGACTAATAATATTACTAAGAGTGTCTAATATATAGGTGCCTACTAAATCAGCAATTTGAGTGTGGAGTCATAGGCGCCCATGGGAACTTCAAAGTTATCATAAAGACTTCTAACCCAAGTAGAAATGTTATATATTAGTAAAGATTGTCTAAAGGTTAAGATAACTTTGAATTCATCATCTTTCATGCTTACATAGTTTTTAGCAAAATTTAAAATTTTTAGTAATAGATCATTTGAAATGGAAGTGTTGAAATCTATAATGTCAAATTGGATAAAAGTATCCTTATTTTTAAAAATCTGGAACCATTTTATAGTATTCGAAGAATCTTTCTGAAGATTATATCAATAAAAAATTGTACAGTCTGTATTATTTATCTAACCATATTTTTTAAAATTAAGCCTAATTCAGTTCTGGAAGGATTAATTAATTGTGATTGTTATTGTCGAAATTAGGTTAGTGGTCTTCAAAAAGTAAATATGCATTCTTTATATGAGTTTTCTGTCTGCAATTTTAAATTTATTAGCAAAATCAGCAGCTTCTTTGGTAATTAAAGAAATAGTGTTATTGTTGTTGTCTTTTTAATAAGTATTAGTGATTTTATTGAGGCTCGAGCGTTCAGCTTTGTAATATACATCAATTTCAAAACAATTCCAAAATAATTCTGTACGAACTTAATACAAACTTAATAATAGTAAGAATATTCCTTTTCTAGATATATTGATAAACAGTAAGCATAATAAATTCACTATCTTCCCATATAAAACACCTATCAGTATAAATCTTCTACAGGGAACTAAAAAACATAAAACAAACTTTCATAAATAATACTTTTCCTAATTATATTGTTGATGAACAAATAAGATGCTCTATCAGTAATGCAAATAAATAAAGCAAATAGAATATAATACTTCTTCAATCAACCCCAGATATATTAATCTTCTATATCGTAACCAACTGCATTCTAATTATAAACAAGACGAAAATATCCTAAAAAAATAATAAATACCAACATGTCAACCACAGATACTAGTAAAAAAATTAATTATGTACTACACTAAATCTAGTATCTTCAATTTAATCATTCGTAACGACTTTTCCCCACCAACCATTGTGTTACAGAAAACCAACATTGTATATAAATTTAAATGTCCTTTGGAAGATTGTGTCTCCAACAGAAAACAATAATATTTATGTTGGCCACACTAAGACCACGTTGTCTCGGTGTTTGAGTTTTTATTTGAATGGCATGTCTAACATCTATAAACATTTACAACAACATACTTGTATACATTCGCAATTTAGAAAAAATTCTTGTCGAAAATAAATTTATACTTTCTTATGGAAATAATAAACATAAACAAAAAATCCTTGAAGCAATCTATATTAAAAAAAATGAAACCAAACCTTAACAAAATTAATTATGAATATTGCACAAATGTTCTAAAATGTTTAAAATAGACAGACTAAGATATCAAGGTCTATTTTAATAGTTTCTATTATTATTTTCTTCTTTTTTTAAAAAGAAGTTTTCACATATCATAATGAGCTAGCTCCCCTATAGCGTAAAACATACACAGCATAGCACAAAAATAGCGGTCATCACTCTACATATAAAATTATAAATTTCAGAAGAACAGAAAATTTTGTCTTTGAAAATAATGAACATTTTTGTCTTAAAACACACCCTGAGAATGACAATGAGAGAATGATAACGTCGAAAGCACTCAGAATAAAACAATATGTATCAACACCGTAATTTTTTCTCTTTTAATACCGACAACAGAAAGCGCATCCGACAATATGAACGAATCTTGCTGAAAATAAGCAGACAAAACTTGTCTCAATATATATTTCTTTATATATATATATATATATATATTTATATATATATCGTACTTACAAATTCGGATACATATTTTTCACATTGTTTCCCTTTTTAAAGAAAAAATCTCTACTAAAATAAACATAAAACGTTACTCATTGAGGGTTCTTCTCAAAGAAAAAAATATTAGAAATTTGTATAAAAATGAACGGCTAGATTGCTTATATATGGAAAGTCAAAAAGACAAAAAATATACAGTGATACAAATCCCACAAATTTTAATGGATGTTAAAATCCATTAAAATTTAATTTTTATTTTTTTTTTTAGGAGTTCAAAAATACTAAAATCCTCAGTTTTTTTTTTTTTGGATGTTTAATATATTTATAAACAGTTTAAAATATTTATAATCTTTTTAAATGAAGAAATTAGATTTCACATATGCTGGAGCCAGTTTTATAATAAATATAAGAACCCAAAAGTTCTCTCTCTCTCTCTCACAAGTTTCAAAAGAGCTGTTCCTCAAAAAACTGTAAAAACTTACAGCTAGTAAAGTTATTTGAAGAGTTCTACTTTGTTAATGCATGGCTTATAAAGTTATGGTTGGTACTCATGCAAAAAAAATCAGCAATCCAAGAAAAAAAAGAAAAGCAGGCTTAACATTTTAAATAGTTTTTGTGATTTTATTTAATGAACACTAATAAATATGTTAAGCGAATGATAGCACAACATGATCGGATCCTACGATCTATGAAACATTCTAAATGAGAACAGTGAAAGAATAAGCACCAGAAAGAAGCACGCAAACGGTAATATGATAAAAAGTTTGGTTTTAAAAATTGGGGTTGATTTTCATAGAATTAGGTGCTTTATTATATGAATACATAACCTACACATATATGGTTGTACCCATCTAAAATATATATATATATATATATATATATATATATATATATATATATATATATATATATATATATACTGCGTGCCAAATTATTATCGAGATAACTTTTTTTTTGGAAATATAGCGCCAGTTCGTTTACATTGCGCAGATCAGTACAAAACTTTCAGTGATTGCGCAGGTGAGTGTTGCCAACATTATGTCAAAAATTTTGTGTGAATTGATTACACTGTTTTTGAAATATTAGAAAAAAGTTATCTTGATAATAATTTGGCACGCAGTGAAAGATAGATAGACCTATAACACACAATTTTCTGATTAGTTCTTCGGCATATGATATTATTGTGTACTTGTTGAAACAGATTCTGATAAGTTCCCAGTTTATGACGTCAGATCCTCGTCGGAAACGTTTCTGATTGGTTAGTAGAAATATAACTTCATGGTCTAGCGAATTTTTATCTATTTTTACCGACGGGGAAACAGCGTGTTGTTATTTTTGTCACTACAAAGGCATCAACTCAAGAAATCGACCCATTCACAGCAAGACTAGAACGTGAGGTTGTAATCGACGCAATCATTGAAAGAGGGGAACGTGAAGATTTAATCAGCATAGTGGTTGTGGGATCAATTCCTGTGTTGGGTAATGTGTACTTGCGTTCAGTGGAAATGATCAAGCAATAATTGAACACTTCCACCCGTCCTGCTCCAGCATCGTCTCCGATGGTTCGGGCGCGCAGCTCGACGCCTGGAGGGAGAGCTCATCCGCGATGTACTTCCCCTCCTTCTCTTCCTAGCTGGCGAAAACGTGTCGGTGGGCAGCTGAGGACGTGGGCTAGCACAATCAAGGATGACCTAGCAGTACTATCGGATCCACAAGTAGTTGGTCTTCGACGATGGAATCGCGATTGGCTCGCCATTTCGTGTGACCTGGCTCAGAATCGGCGGACGTGGACAGCGATGGTCCGTGATGCTGTATTTGCTCGGGAGGAAGCCGGTTCAACCCGACCAGGGTGAAAACCGATACGAGTCAAGTCAAGTCTAGGCACGCTTCTCTTCTATACAGTTCTCTTCGTTATGCTAACAAATATTATATAGTATTTAAAATCTATTAACTATACTGATATAACAAACACGCATTTGTATTTATATGAAATTGTACCAAATTGATTAGAAGATCGCCTCTGTCTTCATGATTCATCCTTTATCAATGGTTTCACGATCCTCAAAACTTCCCGATAATCCATTTATTGCTGCCGGATGTAGTGTATTGTCATACTATAGGACAAATAACTCATAGTCCTGATCTCTCTCTCTCTCTCTCTCTCTCTCTCTCTATATATATATATATATATATATATATATATATATATATATATATATCAATGTATATTGGAAAAATAAATTGGAAGTTGACGCCTGCGATCTCGAAAAATTAATGGGACGATAATACTAGAAACAAAAAGGGGTGCGACTTGATAGTGTATTATCGAGAAATTCCTCACGTTTAGGAACAAGCGACAACAAGTCTGATATGAAAGTTAACGATATACACAAAGACAGTGAAGGAAAACAAACGACAAAACGCTCGATGTTTATAGAAATAAGGAAGAGAAACTTTATTTACAATATAAACAACAATAAAATGTCATCATAAATGAATAGTAGTATTTGAATTGGACTAATAATAGCTCTAAGTGCTATGGGATTATTCGCAGACATTTAACATCAAACGTTTAATAAAGTGATTTTTGTACTTACAAATTTACAGAACGAAAAGGATATCTCATCTATTTTCATCTGAGATGTACTTTTTTTTAATAACTAGTTTCATATAACCACTAAGGGTCTTAATAAAAGGCTTAATTGAAACCCTTTAAAATATCGGCTTACCCTCTGACGGATAATTAAAAATGTAAAAATTTCGCTTACGAAACCGCTTTCTTCGTGACGAGATCTTTGGCTCCGTTCTGTGAGGCCAAATATGTATGCAAGGAGATGATGATCCTCTTGCATGGATGAACCTTATTGTTATAAATTTAGAAGGGATGATTTGTTCCTTCCTTCTGCCTAAAAAAGCGCAATGAAAGACGGTCAAACTAAACTCAAATATTGTTAATTTGCATACTGCGTTGAGAAGATGATGTATATGGGAAAAAAAAGATTTTCAACCTTTTCTTTTATCCCCCCCATTCTTGGAACAACATCTTTAAAACAGACGATAATTATAAATGTCTGCCAAAACAAATCATTCAACAGAAAATACGTCTGCTATATAGTTTGATACATGGATACACCTTTTAATTTTAAAATAGAATAGAGCGTACCTACAAAATAAGTGTACATACGAAAATATAACAAAATGTTATTATTATTTCCAACATATTGGAAGGAAATGGGAGGAAATCTGGATGTAGATCACCAACTGATGAGGTGCGCTGATATTGATTATAGATATATAAAATTAAAACTTCTTAGAATATTCAATGCGTTTTTGAGTATGACCATCAAAGTATATTATTGCAAGACTCTTTTGTGACTTACGATATCAAACAATGTCCGTGTATGCCATTTTTAAAACGAAGAAAGACGTTTCCCTGTGTCATGCCCACACTTTAAGTCAGAACAGCAATTACCCAAAAAGAGAAACCAGTCAACATGATTGGATGTTGTCAAGCAAAAGTGTCAAATTCTCATTGGACATATTAAAAAAGTCAAAGGGAAGACTTTTGTTCTTGTTTTTTTCCTACGTATTTTTACAGGACAACGAAAATATGTTTTAATTTCATTGTAAGATTAGCAAATTTGCTTATTTTGAAATTAATTATTGTTTTTATGGGTTATTTAATGCTGAAATTTTATTTTAAATTTTTACCTAAATGTACTAACAAAAATTTAAACAATATAGTTCATGCCACTTTGACAGAAAAATTTACCAGTAAAATAATTTGTTCATTACCATATTTGGTATAAACGCAAACACTTTAAAAAAATTTAAAATCAAACTCAGCGTTGCTTTTGCGCGTTCCAAAACCAATAACTCATTTTCAATAGCATTTTCGGATACAACAATACATATATTTTTTCGTTGTCCTCTTATTACTAAGAGAAAAAAAAGAACAACATCTATTCTATACCTGAAGATGTCTGTAGGAACAGACGAAAGCTTGTAGTAAAAATAACAACTAATACGGCAGAAATTTATATAAACAAGGATCAATTCATTCATAACGGATCTGGAGGTTTTTGTATATTATTTGAATTGTTTGCGATGATGGATGTCTCGCCATTTAAATCATTAACCTTTGCATTTGTTTTGTGTGAATAATTCATGTATTTGTAAATTGATTTATTATATATATATATATATATATATATATATATATATATATATATATATATATATATATATATATATATATATATATATTATAAGTTATTTTAATATATATAAATATCATTTGATGAAAATATATATAAATATATTTAATAACTTATTTTTTTTTTGAAATTTTATTTTAAAAATAATTAACTTAGATTAAAAAAATTTTGATAAAATATAACTGATTTTAATAATTGAATGAAATATTTATTCATTTATATTGATTTAAAATTTAATTTATTCTATTTATAAATATTGTTTATTCTGCTAAGAAAATTTTTTATTTAAAATCAGAATGGTTTTTCAATTAACTTATCAAAACATTAAAATACGGACCTTCAAACAAATTAATATGCTGCCTCAAATTATCAGCATATTTTTTTTTATTTAAAATATATTTATATTTATATATATATAAAATAATTAAATATGAAAATTTATTTATATATATATATTTATATTTATATATATATATATAATTGATATATTTTAAACAGAAAAAAATTTATTCAATTATCTAATATAAATTTTTTTTATAAAATCGTTATTTATTTATCTATTTAATTATATATCTATCTTTGATTTGTTTTTAAAATTAAAATTTACATAGCAAACAAATATATATATATATAAATATATATATATATATGTATTATATATATAAATTTATATTCAAAAATTAAATAAAATATCTAATATCTAAATTTAAATTAAAAATTTTGAAAGATTTTTGATTTCTTTTCTTTAACCATATTGTTATAATCATTTAAACTGAACTTATTTTGAATTATTAATATCTATTAATTTTTTATTTATTTCTATCATTATATAACATATATTTTTTTTAGAAATTCAATGAGAAAAATTTTTAAAAAAATAAAAAAATTATATCTATTTTATTTTAATTCCAGGTTTTTTTCAATTCAATAAGATCCTTATTTCTAAAATAAAAATTAGAAAATTAGTTTGAAAAAATTTAAAATATTTTAAATCTTTCAAAATGTTAGCCAGAAATCAAAAATAAACCATTTTTTATTCAAATGTTTAAAAAATTAAAGATAAAAAGTAAAAATATATTTAAAATCAAGAAATTATATAATTATAAATAGTAAAATTATAAATTCCGCTAAAATTAATAATGAAACTATTTCTTAAACTATCTATTTGAGTATATATATATATTAATATATATATATTTATAAAATTATTAATTATATAGATTATATATATATATATATATATGTATATCGAGGAGTATTTGAATTATATATAAATTATAAAATATAAAAATATTTGAATATTTAAACGTAAGAAAATTTAATAATTTTTAACTATCAAATGAATAAATGTTTAATGAAAAAAAAAATTTTAGAAATCATTTAAAAATTTCAATAAAACTTTTGATTTTGTTGAAATTCTTAAATTGAAATTAGAAGAAAAAACAATTTAAACCTTTATTAAACCATTCTTTTCAAATTTCACAATAATTTAAAATTAGAAAAATATTTGTTTAATAACAATGACTTTTTACCTAAATTAATTTTTCTTTTTTTTTTGATTTAAAGAAAGATGACAATAATTTTAAATTTCAATGTTATAAACAATTTAAATCAAAAAACAATTTTTATTTTTAATTTTTTATAAATTTTTATAGTATTTATTCATATAAAATGATTTTAAATAAATAATTATTTATTCAATTTTTTAATTTAATTTTAAAAAATAATTTACTTATATTTAAAAACATTTTTTTCTTTTATGCTCGAAAGGGTAATTTAATAATTAAAAATTGAAAATAATTTTAAATTATGTTAAATTTTTGTTCCAGGAATAAAAATATAAATATATATAAAAAATTTTTAAATAATTAATATAAATTATATTTTATATATTTTTGTTTTTTCCCAATTGGAAATGGATAAATATATGAAGAAGTTAGAAAAAAACAAATTTCTAAATATTTTATTTGTATATAAATATAAATAAACTTTGGATATTTAATTTTTGATGAAATATTTACATAATTAAAAAAAAAAAACAAGATCCTATAAATTCAATGAAATATTTTTAATTAAAAATTGATATATAAATTGATATATTTAAAGATGATATATATTATTTATATATATTTATATATAGAAATTTAAAGTATATAAATATTTCAGAATCTGGCAAATTAAAAAAATAGAAAAAATTTGTTAGATAAAAATAAAATTCCACAGGCAATTTTTAAACAAATATAAATTATCATTAAAATATAAAAAAAAAAAAATTTTAAAAAATAAATATATATTCCTTAAATTTTTTTGAATAAGTTTTAAGGATTTTTTAATGAAATATATTCCAAATTTCTTAAGAAGAAGGAAATGGAAATTTTAAATTATGTAAGGAATGATTAAAAAATTATTTTATTTTTTTTTTTTCATTTCTTTTTAAGCATAACAAAAAAATTTATTAAAAAAAAGAATTTCAAAATATTTTTTTCCAAATTATATTTCTAAATACTTTTTTCCTTCTTTTAAGAATTCCTGTCCAATATATATATTTATCCTAAAATTTATATAATATAAATAATTGTTTTTTATTCATGATTTGAAAAAAAAATTATTTTTAAACATATTTTACATCCTTGCTAATTTTCATTTTAAATAAGATTTTATTTGTTTCTGTATTAAAAAAATTTTTTTCAAAATTTAATAATTGGAATTTCATTTTTTATTTTTTTTTTTTTAATTTTTTAAAAATCATTTTTTTTTTTTTACAAAAATATTAAAATTGATTTTATTTAACCTTCCTTGAAATTTCCACCTTTATAGATTTCATAAAATCCATAACTATATCCTTTTCTTTATATTGAACAAATATCAAGATAAAAATCTATACAGTAATCAAATAAAAAGAATAGGTGGGAAATTGAATGTATTAAACCTAAATTCTCGTATATAATTCCTTCCTTTTAATATTCTATATTTTTGAAGTTTCATTTAAACTAATAACATGAAAAAAATTCGAACCTCCTTCCTTCATTTAAAATTTTCTTCTGGCCTTCCTTTGAAAAATGTTTTTCATTTTAAAATGAAAAAATTTTTTAGGATAAAATTAAAAAAAATAAAAAAATGGAGATTTTAGAAATGATTATGAAGAATTTTCATATTCTTTAAAAATAATTAGTTCTTCAAAAAAATGTAAAATATTAATTATTCCAAAACAAATAAAGTTTTTTCTCTTTTAATGTTGGTTTTTTGGAATAAATTTCTGTCTTCTAGTTTTTTACATGGTCAGTTTTTCATTTGAAAGAGAATTCTCCTTCCTTTTTCAACAAATTCATAATAGAAAAAAAAAGGAAAGCAGTTATTTAGTCCTTCAAAATTGATTTCTCTTGAAAAATAAGTCATTCCTTTAATTTTTCTGAATTAATTATCCTTTAAAATTTTTGAGTTCAAGACATATTCTTTTTTGAGAAATTGAAATTATTGTATAAATTTGAAGGATTGTGAAAAAGAATAAATTTATAAAATAGAAAAAAATACAATATCAAATTGAAGTCTGAATTTAAGGATTTGATAAGAAGAAAGAAAAAAAAAGATAAGAAGGAAAATCAAAAAGATTGAGAAGAAGAAGACATTGAAATTGAAAAAAAGAATTTTAAGAATGAAAATCCTGAAGAAAATTTTATAAAAAAAAAAATGGATCGATTTTTGAATAAATTAAAAATATATATTTAAATTTAAAAAAGAGATTTTGGCTAAATATTTTTTTTTTTTTTGAAAAAAATCAAATGAAAACAAATGGTGAAAAATATCCAAAAAAATAAGAAAAATGATAAAAAAGGAAAAATTTAATATCAAAGACAAGATGAATTAAAAAAAGAAAATTGTTAACTGAATCTTGAAAAATTGAAATGTTATAGTTTTATTTTTTGAAAACCATTTTCTGAAAAAGGGAAGGTTTAAAAATTGTGAAAATTAAAGGAAAGAGTTAAAGATCAAAAAAAGAAAATTGTCTTTAAATATTAAATTTTTTTTTAATTTTTGAGAATTCCAAAATAAAGAATAAAAAAAAAATTGAATAAAAAAAAATAAAAAGAAGATAAAAAGAAAAAAAAAAAAGATTTTTTGAAAGAATATAAAATAGAAAAAAAAAAAGATGAAGGAAAAATGAAATAAATTGGAATTCCAGATAAAACCGAAAACAAAGAAAGAATTTAAGAAAAACAAGATTTAAAAGGAAAATGAGAAAAAAAAAAAAAAAACCCAAAAAAAAAAGAAAAAAAAGAAGAAGAAAAAAAGAAAAAATGATTAGAAATAGCTTTAAAAGAAAAAAAATTTTGAAAAAAAGAAAAAAAAAGGAAAAAAAAGAAATAAAATTTCAGAAGAAAGAAAAAAAAAAGAAGAAAAAAAGAAGAAAAAAGAAAGAAAAAAGAAAAAAAATGAAAAGAAAAGAAAAAAAAAAAGAAAAAAAAAGAAAAAAATTCAAGAAAAAAAAAAAAAAAAAAAAAAAATTTTTTAAAGAAAAGTTAAAAAAAAAAAAAAAGGAAAATAAAAGAAAGAAAAAGAAAAAAAAAAATAAAAAAGAAAAAAAAAGAAAAGAAAAAAAGAGAAAAAAGAAAGAAAAGAAGAAGAAAAAAAAAAAAAAAAAAAATAAAAAAAAGAAAAAAAAAGGATTGAAAAAAAAATAAATAAAAAAAAAGAATTAAAAAAAAGAAAGAAAAAATAAAAAGAAAAGGAAATGAAAAGAAGAAAAGAAAGAAAAGAAGAAAGAGAAAAAGAAAAAAAAAGAGAAAGAGAAAAAGAAAGAAATTTCAGAGATTGTTAAACTGAAGAAAGAAGAAAAAAGGATGATGATGCAAGAATTAAAAAAAAAGGAGGAAAATATTTTGGAAGGAAGGAAAGAAGGAATAAAAGGAAAAAGAAGAAAAAGAAGAAGAAGAAGAATTGAGATGGTTGACAAACGAGAAGAGGAAAAAGAAAAGGGAAACGAAGAGAGGTCCTCAGAAGAAGAGGAGGAGAACAAGAAAAGAAATTGTTAAGAATAAAAAAGAAGTTAGAGGAAAACATTACAAAAAAAGGAAGGAAAAGTACAAAATTTTTGAGAAGAAAAAGAAGAAGAAGAAGAAGAATTCCTCCGAAGAAAAAAAAAATTTTATAGAAGAAAAAAGAAATTTTTTTAAAAAAGGAGGAAAAAAAATTTTTTACCTGAAGAAAGAGCAGGAAAAGAATTGATGATAGAATAAGAATAAGAGCCAAGACACGGATCCAAAGTAAAGGAAGGAAGGAAAGAAGGAGGTTACGAAAATGAAGAAGAAAAATGAAGAAGAAGAAATTACCTGAAGAAAAAAGACAATATTTCTAACGAGAAGAGGAAGAAGGGAGGAGGAGACGAATGAGATAGAAAACCTATGAAGAAGAATAAGAACAGGAAAGGATGATGATTCCCAGAATTAAGAAGTTGTTAGAGGAGGAAAAGAAGAAGGAAGGAAGGAAAGAAGGAGGTAGACGAGAAGAAGAAGAAGAAGAAGAAGAAGAAGAAGAAGAAGAAAAGAGACAAGTAGACAGACGAGAAGAGGAAGAAGAGGAGGAGGAGACGAATGAGAGGACCTGAAGAAGAAGAGGAGGAGAAATTTATTTGATGATAAATGAATGATCTTTGAAAAAGAAGAAGGAGGAAAAAAGAAGAAGGAAGGAAAGGAAAAGAAGGAGTAGACGAGAAGAAGAAGAAGAATAAAGAAGAAGAAGAAGAAGAAAAGTATGATGATTTTTTGATCAGATGTATGGGGAAATGTAAAAAAGGTCAAGATTTTGAAAAATAACTTCAATTGGTGAGAGCGAAATCATTTTACTCAGAGTGTTCGATCGTGTAATGCTTTTAACCTTTACAATCTTAGATGGCTGTTTCTAAATTTAGGTAAAATAAATGTGTTTTAAAGAAAAAATTCTTTTCAAAAAAAAGAGCTCGTCATTTCCTGTTGTCCGAATGGTTTGATTGGTCCATTTTAGAATTTTCCCAAAAAAGGAAATCTTGTAAATAACAGTTTATTTTTTGAAACGTTTTCAGATACATCTGTCTCATTGATTTTCCCAGATATTTTGCAATCTTTTAACAGATTTGCGTCGTCTGTTCCCATTTTCGTCAGATAATCATCAGTGTCGATAGGTGGTAGGATAATTATTGTATTGGAAACTTTAGGAATAAAACGAAATGACTCAATAATATGTATTATTTATATTATTCGGACTATTGTCCCCATCTTTGTCGCTATATTTATCACAACGTTTCGGCGGTTGTACGCTCCGGCATTCTTCAGGTGTTGGAATGTCGAACTGAACCCTTTATTTCACTCACTGGGGTAGACTGTTCTAGTTCCACGTGTCATGATTTTAATGGGTGTCAGTTATCAGTTATCTCCTGTTAATTCCCCTCTGTAAGTTCTCCACTCACACTTGAACTCACACTCTTTGGGTCCCGTCACTGGATCTAACTAACTGCGCCATGTGTCCTTGAGAACATCTGGGTATGAATTTCTGGGTATTATAAACCTAATGTCTTCAGCAACTGTTTTTTTTACCAGTGCTCATATTGCAATTTTTTTTTGCTGTTATCATTTTATGTTTTTTACCAGAGCTCATATTTTTTGTTGTTATCATTGCTTTTCTCTGGCACTCCTTATTACTGGTTCCCATATTGTATTTATTTCTATGCTTGGTCGGCTCAGGAGATTTTTTGTGGCCTAGCATATGTGCTGATTCCTTAAGTTTACGAATTTTCCAATGGTGTTTCCTTTGTCTATGATCTCAACATGATCCCATCTAAGGCGGTGGATCTCCTTTCTCTCCATATGGCCAGCCACGCCTGATTTTTTCCACTTCCCTCGTGTTACAATACCTGGTTGGCACCAAGACTTCCTTAGAATTCAAGGAGAGCCCGTCGGGTCTGCAGAGAAAGCAGGACACGCCCTTATCCGAGAACTAAATCCGCTACAATCGTTGGATAAAACAGCGACTAAAGCTCATATTCCCAGAGACTCGAGGGCTTTCTTCCAAGAATTCATTAATATTGAAGACCAGAGAAGGATCCAAAATGACCTGGATAAATCCTTCAGGAATCAGCACATATGCTAGGCTACAAAAATCTTCTGAGCCGACCAAGCATAGAAATAAATACAACATGGGAACCAGTAATAAGGCGTGCCAGAGAAAAGCAATGATAACAACAAAGTTGCAATATGAGCTCTGGGAAAAAAATGAAATTTCTAAGGTTAAAAATATCACAATTTTCATCAGTGTCAGAAATATCACAATTTTCATTAGCGTCAGATATATCACACTTTTCATTGGCGTCAGAAGTGTCACAATTTTTATTAGGGTTAGAAATATCACACTTTTCATCAATGTCAGAAATATCACAATTTTCATTAGCGTCAGAAATATCACAATTTTCATCAGGTGTCAGAAATTTCACAATTTTTATTAAGGTTACACATATCACAATTTTCATAGCATCAGAAATATCAAAATTTTCATTAGCGTCATCTCTATCATTCAATTTTCATAGCGTCAGAAATTAAATACAATTTTCATCAATGTCATTAATTCACAATTTTCATTAGCGTCAAAATATCCTTCATTTTCATCAATGTGTCAGAAATTTCACAATTTTTATTAAGGTTAGAATTCATCAATTTTCATAGCTTCAGAAATATCACAAATTTCATTTGCGTCAGAAATATCACAATTTTCATCAGGTGTCAGAAATTTCACAATTTTTTAAAAAAATATCAAATTTTCATAGCGTCAAAAATATCACAATTTTCATTAGCATCAAAATCTCACCATTTCATCAGGTGTCAGAAATTTCTACAATTTTTATTAAGTTAAAATATCACAATTTTCATTTTAATCAAAATATCACAATTTTCATTAGCGTCAGAAATATCACAATTTTCATCAGGTGTCAGAAATTTCACAATTTTTATTAAGGTTAGAAATATCACAATTTTCATATTTGTATTTTCATTTGCGTCAGAAATTATCCTCTTTTCATCAGGTGTCAGAAATTTCACAATTTTTATTAAGGTTAAAAATATCAACAAATTTTCATAGCGTCAAAATATCACAATTTTCATTAGCATTCAAATTTTTATCAGGTGTCAGAAATTTCAATTTATTTTTCTTAAGGTTAGAAATATCACAATTTTCATTAGCGCCAAAAAATCATAGTTTCATCAGTTTCAGAAATATTATTTTCAATTTTAAAATTATCACAATATTCATAATTGTCAGAAATTTCACAATTTTTATTAAGGTTAGAAATATCACAATTTTCATTAGCGCCAGAAATATCATAGTTTCATCAGTTTCAGAAATATTACAATTTTCATTAGCGTCAAAATTATCACAATATTCATAATTGTCAGAAATTTCACAATTTTTATTAAGGTTAGAAATATCACAATTTTCATTAGCGCCAGAAATATCATAGTTTCATCAGTTTCAGAAATATTACAATTTTCATTAGCGTCAAAATTATCACAATATTCATAATTGTCAGAAATATCACAATTTTCATCAGTGTCAGAAATTTCCAAATCATCAATTTCAATGAGGAGACCCGTCATATTATTATTGTCAGAATTTTCAATAGTATCAGAAATTTTACTCTTATCGTTATCAACAAAGAGACTGGATAATTCATCAGTGTCATAAATTTCCAAATCTTCAATTTCAATGAGTATACCAGACATCTCGTCAATTGCTTTAATTTGTTCACCTATCTTAGCTAATTCTTTGAAAGCATCACATCCAAATTGTTCATAAGTATCATCATTATACTTTGATTCTTCAACATTGCTAACAATGTAATTATAATCTATTGGTCAGTAATAGTCTCCATGATATAAAACCACCTATTAATCGCTTCTTCCATTGGAGTGATGGACATTTAAGATAGTTTCTTTGGCCTTCAACAAGTTTATTGACCTCTCAATTCTTTCTTTGAACATACACCTTTTTTAATAGTTTAGAAGCTTCCTTTATTTTTAGATAATCTTCCAGCAAAGATACATCAATTTAAGTTAATTTATTTTTGTTTATAAAAACAGAACCTTGTTGCTTCAGTAAATACTGAATTTTCATTTAAATATTTTTTAATATAAAAGAAGATGCATAAAATGTTCCAGGCTATTTTATCGTTAACACAACTCTATTCGGGAATACTGGATAGGCATTATTTTTTATGAAAATAAAATTTTCACTTAAAATAATTTTTCAAGAAAAAATAAAATACAGAATTTACGCACAAATTCTGGATAGTTTTGAAAAGTTAACACACGGTTAACACATTTGGTTGAGTTCAATCACAATCCTGAATGAATAGTTTTTGAATAAACCACAGCAGAAATTCTCGAATAACTTTAAAAAACAGAATCTTGTTTCAGTCAATATACTGAATTTACATTGAAAGAAGGCATAATTTTACACAAATTCCCCTTCGCTTTTCAAGTTAAGATCACGCTTACCATTTACATTCAGGAATTCTTTAGAAAAGGTTTTGAATCCGAGTTAACTTAAATTTTTTCATAGTTTATTTTGGTAATCTATTTCTATTTCTATCAGTCACGAGAAAAGTTATCCAGTCAGAAGGTACAAAAGATTTCCTTAAAAATTCACGCAGGAGAGTCTTGTAAAAACGAACACAAATTTTGTTCTTTGGATTTAGGAATTTACATTATATTTTTATGCAAGATATAAAAAATGTTGCTACAGTAATATAAAACGTTTTTGTGCAAAATATAAAAACTAATTAATGCGTTTAATGTTATGCGTGGAACCTCTTTGATGTTTGGTATTTTTCAGTCACAAATAAGTAATGTATTCTCCTGCAAACTTTCGGTGTTTTGGGCCCGGTTCAGTTTTTTCTGCTTCTACCTCTTTTAATTTTGAGGGTTGCCTTCTTTTTAGTTGAGATAAAAGGCGATAGGGAGAAGGAGAGAGAGGCAGGGAGAGTAAGGAGAAGATAAGAGAATTTAAGGAAAGCGCAAAATTTTAATTATCATTCTTTTTCTTTTTGTCTGTATATTTGATTTTTTTTATTTTATTATGACTGAAGTTAGGTGCAACTTTTGTTGCTTCGTTTGCTGACATAGATGATGTACAATAAAGAGGAGAATTTTTGCATTTCATGTGGTCGTAAAATAGGATGCGGAAGTTCATGAGAACAATTGATGGGATCTCTTTAATACTATGTTTAAATTAATATCAGCGAAGTATGTGAAGAGGCATAAAATGTACCTTATAATTAAAAATAATAGAGGGGAAAATACATCAAAACAAAAATAACTTCAAATGCTCGAAGTCAGTTAGATATAGTGATACCACTATATATATATATATATACTAGCAGCATGGCCTGGCGTTCCCCGTGCTTGATTAAAAAATCATACGACTCATACAGCAATCGCTATCACTTGACTTAAAATATTTTTGGCCCTTCCTTGCCTTTAAAGGCGTGCCCTTTGCCGTGCTGATATTGCTACATGCCTTACTTCTTGCCTATCTCACACTGCGAATTTTTTCTAAGCTCCATACTAAACATTAAATCTGTTACGAAAAAAGAACTAAACAAAATGAACACAAAACGATCAACTTTAAAAAAGGACTCGTAACTGGAAAAAACCGAATGAAAAATGAATGTTAACAAATACTTTTTCACACCCAACCCAGTTCTGCGGAATCAGAATCAACGTTGAGTTTAAGCAAGCGAATGAGCCAATTGGAGCAAAGTGCCATGCAGATTTAAATTTTTCCCAATTGTGACGAATGCAGCTATCGATTTTTTTGCATGCAAGCATGCTAGTTAACATTCGTGTCAGTCAACTGTTGGCTCTCACGCTGGCCAATAGAATCTTCCTGCCTATTCGTGGCAGCCAGCTATAGGGTCCCATACTGGCCAGTAGAAAATGGCCGCAAACTACATGAAAACTGCCGTAGAAGCATGAAAAACTCGATTATTTCCACAATCGATGGGAGTTGGGAAATGCAAAGTCGGTGTTGGCCTTCCCACTAACTTGGAGCATATGCATGTAAATTTCGGTGCAAATCTCTCGAAAATTGCGACCGTGCATTCGTTACACACACACACACACACACACACACACACACACACACACATCACTCATATCCTATATATATATATATATATATATATATATATATATATAGTGACATCATATATATATAGTGATATCATTTAATTTAGGATTCTCTTTCTCTCTCTCTCTCTCTCTCTCTCTCTCTATATATATATATATATATATATCGTAAAACACACCCTGAAGATGACATTGTGTTAATGTCGAAAGTACTCGTAATAAAACTATATATCAACTCGGTAATTTTTCGCTTCTTTTAATACCGACATTAGAAAGCTCATCCAAGAATATGAACGGATCCTGTTGAAAATAAGCAGACAAAACTTGTCTAAACTAGTCAACGAAACTTACCTCTCTCTCTCTTTTTCTCTCTCTTTCTTTCTCTCTCTCTCCCTCTCTCGCTCTCTCTCTCTCTCTCTCTCTCTCTATATATATATATATATATATATATGTACTGCAATAGACTACATATATGTGTATATACCGAAATACACGGCCCTAATTGACCGAACAAAAAAATCAAATTTATTATTTACTACAAAATATTTAAAACAGCTATACTCTTCCTCAAAAATAGCAACACACCAACAAAATCAAAATTACTTCAAACATATATTGAGTTCAAATACCCCTTAAGGAACTGTGTTTCTGATAAAACGGAATTCATAAATAATTACATCGGTCACACGACTACATGCCTATCCAAACGCCTTACGTTACATCTATCTAACCACAGCTCTATTAGAATCCATTTAAACACACACACAAACTTACCAGACTCCATCCGAAACATACTAGTAGAAAATACAAACATAATAACCACATCCACGTGTAAAAAAGATTAAAAATAATGGAAGACTTAATAATAAAAAACGAGAAATCCAACAATCCAACAATCAGTAATATTAACTACGAACACGACACAATGGACTATGTTCGGGAAATAAAACATCCCTATAATTTTAGCAACATACACACAACCCATAAACCCAGTTAAAAAGCAAAAATAAAATCCTCCTTGAAAATAGCTAAAAGTATAGCCGCAAGTGCTCGGAACTACAGAACATTTGGACAGTTTCTACGCATTCTGCGTCCAGAAAGGAAAAAAAAACTTGTTCGAAGCCAAGAAAAATTAAATAAAAAGCTTGTTTGTTGTTTGTAATGACACATGTATAAATGAAGGACTCCTACCTAAATACACAATATATATATATATATATATATATATATATATATATATATATATATATATATATCCAAGTATATGATTGGTGTATACGGAATAAATTCCAATAACCAACAATTATTATTCTTAAAAGAGTGCTCAATACAAGAGTAGAGCAGATATAATTATTTATTTAAAAAAATCAGTATAATATAAATATGTTATAAAATCACTACAAAAATAGCCATTTTGTTTAAACACCTCCGGTATCTTATCAATGATGTTGAATGTAAAAACAGTTTTAAATTCAATTCAAGATAAGACATCGGAGGTGTTGAAACAAAATGGCTATTTTTGTAGTGATTTTAATACATTATTTATATTATAATTTTTAAATAAATAATTATATATATATCTGTCAGTGCGCTCTCAAGTTACTCTCTAGATCAACCATCGACAAACACACTCTATCACAATCTGTACACGTCAGATCGACCTGCCTACGTGTATCTTCAGGAAGGTCAACAGAGACGCCTTTACACACATCTCTTTTAAGCTTTGCGTGCCTCCTTTTCTCATCTTCAAAGTGACGCCTTCCACTATTGGCAGCCTCATTACAATTATTACGATCAGATACACATCATTCTTCCCAGTGCTCACAAGGAATGTTGAATTTCTTCAGCGCATTCTTGATGCAGTCCTTAAAGCGCATCTTATGTTTGACGGCGTTTCTCTTCCCTGCTCGCAGCTCACCATAAAACAATTACATTGGAATGAGGCTGTCATTCATTCTGACGAGGTTAGGCTTCCCACTGAAGTTGATGTTTTAGTATCAAGGACTCGAGACTATCACAAACACATCTCGCTAGCACCTCTACATCACTAACAAACATTTGCTAGATGATGCCAAGGATACGACGTAAGCAGTACTGGTGGAATCTCTCAAGCCTTTTCATTTGTCTGGAGTAGATCACCCACATCTATCAAGCGTAAAGGAGTGCTGTAAGCACACATGCATGATAGACTTTTACCTTTGTACTCACTGAAATTCCTTACTGTGTCCACAGACGTTTATTTAGTTTTCCAAATGCGTCGCTAGCTTTTTGTATGCGGTTTGAAATTTCCGTATCAAGATCACATACTCAACATGCTCCCAATATACACAGCCTTCAACCTATTACCATAGACAAAGATGCTTGGTTCACGATATGGCTTTCTTAGAGCTGGTTGGTACATGACTACTCTCGTTTTCAAACTAATAGTCAATCCCAGTGCAATGCATACATTAGAAAAAGCATCCATGAGATGCTGCATATCTCCTTCCAAGTGAACCACAAAATCCCTGCCCCACTTGCCCTTGTACAAAACAATCATGACAGCGTCTTTCCAGACTGTTATTGCTCTAGGCATTTAGCAACAACGAATAAAGCCGATGCAAAAGACCTTCTCCCGTGTGCTTAAAATCTCGGCATGCATCCCATAAATTCCAGATAACTTTCCACCATTAACCTTTCTGACAGCATTTTCAACCTCTTTAAACTTTGCAGGCTCTGCAAGAAATTCTTTAACAGACTTTTCATGCATAGATAGATAAACTCTTCGTCAACCTCTGAGTGCCTATTGAGAAGCTCGTCAAAATGTTCACGCCATCTCAACAGAATATCATCGGGAGCTTGAAAAAGTTTTTTTGCCATTCTTCACACCCGACGCAATCTGTATTTCATCACTCCTCCATTTTGTCTTCATATCAACTTTTACTGTCTTTAATTTGGTCTCATTTTCCTTCTTCTGATCACCAATTAAATCACTATGAAGTAATCCAGAGTGGAGTTTATTTTTCTCTTCCAAGAGCTTTTCTATGTTCTTTTAATTCCGATCAAACCAATCCTGATCTGCCTAAACTCAGAAAGTATTCAGCCACTCCCCGCCTTTTCCTTTTTACGGACAACACTCTTAACAATTGCTCTTACCAGACGATGGTCAGTCCAACATTCAGCCCTACGTATCACACGCACAGTACATAGATCCCGTACATTACGGCTCCTCACAAGAATATAGTTGATCATGGGTCACTGTTTTGATTCAGGATACATCCATGTTGTCTTATATCTGTTCTGTTGTTGAAACATTGTGCTACTAATGAACAGGTTCAGTTCGGTGCACATTTGAAACAACAACAGACCATTGCTGTTGCACTTTCCAACCCCATGTTTACCAAGAACCTCCCATACCTCACAGTTGCAACCCACCCGTGCATGAAAATCTCCAAGAATGTAAACTTGTCTGCTACAGGTACTTTCTTAACAAGAGTCTTTAGTTCGTGATAAAAAGCTTCCTTTACTTCACCAATCAACGCTTCATATCTTCCACATAACAGAGGAACTCTCAATGTGATTATTCTAATATTGACACCTGTCGGAAACTCTTCCAACTGACTAGTTATTGATGTCCTAATGGCAAAAGCAACACCTGATCTTTCTTTCTCTCCTTCTGCTCCAGAAAAACGTACAGCCACCAGAATTCTCCATGAAATGACCCTCCCTAAGAAATCTAGTTTCCGAAAGGGCCACAATTTCCATATCATATCTTTGAAGCTCCTTAGCAACCAGGGTAGATCTTTTCTGGTCGCTGCAGATTTGCTTCAATATCAAGTAAAGTATACACATGCCAGCACCCAAAATTGAGTCTCTTGCACATAGTAGCATGATGACAAGCACGCCCATGCTGTGGCGCTTTGGGACATCTGCCGAACCAGACCCTTTCACATCTGGTTCGAGAGCCCTTATTGTCATTGACTTCGATTGCATTAAATACCTTCATTGCAATGCTAGTTGCCTTTTTAGGCTACGGCCAGCCATAATTCTACATTAAGATGACAAGTGCAGAAAAGATCTCCAGTTATTAAGCAATACCTGTACATGAAGCCTTTATAAAGGTCAAAGATAGTGCACGGAGCCAGGCCTACTCTCTAAGCAAAAAGAAGAACAAGTCGACATCATTGGATACATAAAAAGTTGCAGGTGTTTATTAGAGTTTTCCTTCTCCTAGATGTCTGTTTTTGAATAAGGCTAATGAGAACATCTCTCCCGGTTTTCCCATATATATATATATATATATATATATATATATATATGGCCTATTTATCTATCTCTCTTCATTATCTATCTATTCCAGTTTGTTCATTATCTATCTATCTATCTATCTATCTATCTATCTATCTATCTATCTATTCCAGCCCCTTCTTTATCAAACTATTTATCTGTTGTAACCTAGAAAAGGTTACCAAAACGGAGGTTAGAAATGAAATGGTAATCTTTATAACATCAGCAAAATTCAATACTCTGCCAGCGCCGTGAAGTAGGTAAACCACTGCTAGTGGTGGACTACATAGACACCATATTACCCCCACTTACAATAATGTCCTGAGAGGAAATAGATTATTATTGAAATATCTCGCAATGGGGGAATTGTTAATTTCATTGTTTGACACAATATTATTAAAAGAATTCAAAATTTTAATGCTGAATTAAGTGCATTGAAAATGAAGTCGGTATACTGAAAAATAAATATGTGTGGCATAAATTAAGCGCAATTTCTATGTAGATAAAGTGATAAACACTGATAGATAAATAGATACATTTATGCACATGGGTGGATAATAAAATATGTGTATGTATATGTTTATATAAAAACATACATACACATGTGCCATTGTATTCGTATATTTATAGATATAATGCATCTATATATATATATATATATATATATATATGTGTGTGTGTGTGTGTGTGTGTATTTGGGTGGGTCTCTGTGTGCGCGCATGCGTCCAGAGAACTTTGAAACAATGCAACACAATGAATTGCTAATTTGAAGCAGTGAGTTCCGTTTTGAGAATACTATATACATTCCCACGGTCATATGAATGCACTAACGCATACATTCACATATACACGCACAAAACAGTATACAAGTAAACAGGAGGGTTTAAATTCATGAGCTTAAATACTGACGCAGTGTCCTTGAACACCATTATAAATTCTTCGCGACTAACAAATTTTGTCACATCTCTGAGGTTGCAAGACAAGACTTTAACAACTGATATTCAACAGAAGTAATTTCGGCATGAAAATGAAGATAAGAGGATATTTTCTTTTATTTTTAGTTCAAGCTACGACAATTCTGGCTAAAGGTAAGAATACGTGATTTATTTTAAAGATTTTTACAATTTCCGCCAGTATTTCAATCAACAAATTGATACATGTCAAGCTACGACAATTCTGGCTAAAAGGTAAGAATACGTGATTTATTTTAAAGATTTTTATAATTTCCGCCAGTATTTCAATCAACAGTCTGATACATGTCAAGCTACGACAATTCTGATAAAGGTAAGAATACGTGATTTATTTTAAAGATTTTTACAATTTCCGCCAGTATTTCAATCAACAGTCTGATACATGTCAAGCTACGACAATTCTGGCTAAAGGTAAGAATACGTGATTTATTTTAAAGATTTTTACAATTTCCGCCAGTATTTCAATCAACAGTCTGATACATGTCAAGCTACGACAATTCTGGCTAAAGGTAAGAATACGTGATTTATTTTAAAGATTTTTACAATTTCCGCCAGTATTTCAATCAACAGTCTGATACATGTCAGAACAAATAGACACACAATTATTTCTATATAAACGAAATTCTATTTTTTATTTTCTTTTATAATCGAATTCACCACATGGAAAGCAGTAGCGGTACTTAGACACAAGAGGTTACTGTGTATGAAATAGAAAAACAGAAACATTATTAAGGAGCAAGAAGAATAAAAGAGTAATCCAGTTAAGTAGTAGATAACGACTAACATTACATTAACATTTTTGAAGATCAATGTTGTCTGGGAATCAAGGAGTCGGAAGAGAGTTCTAAAAGCCAAAGGTGCGATAGAAGAAACTGTTAGCATAGAACTTACGTTTACATCTAGTCAAGTCAAGTGTAAATTGGTGAGACGTTACCGCTAATCTAGTACTGCGTTTAAAGTCATAGATTCTAGGTACCATAGAGGAAAGTGATATTTATTCTGTTTAATATAGAAATGTGGCACAAGGCCGTAGGTGGGATTGGGGAAAGGACGGTCTTCTTCTGTCTTAACTATAACTTAGCTAGCCGCAAACACTGACCCAATCGTACGAAACAATATTCCTTACACCAAAACAACACATTCATTCGTACCTTTCTTACTACAACCACCATAATACCTCTTTGTCTCTATGAAAATACTAACTAGTCCCCATATTTACAGTTCGTGGTCTGTGGTGGGAGGGGAATAAAACAACAATTCTAAAAATGAACCCCAATGAGTATTTACAATATGCATACAAAAAGTATTTACAAGAAACTAAAGAAAATAAGATTAGTAATAAACCCCCCCACAATTTCCCATAGAGGAAAGTTCATTCGAACAATTACCATGAACGTATTTATAGAAAAGGCAAAGGGAAGCAACTTTACGGCGGGGGGAAGGTGACTGAAGCCGAGATGCCAGGTCAAGACCAATAACATTTCAGATTCTTTTTTTGGGGGGGGATTTTATCAAGCAGCTGTATATAAATAACAGGAAGACGATACCATATGTAGCAGCAAAATTCTAAGCATGGACATCTGGTAGACTTATAGATATGTGACAAATATTCCGGCGAGAAAAATTGTCTAGTATGACACAGTGAACTATCTGTTCTAACAGCTGACCTAGCAATTGATTTAATATAATTTTTAACTAAGTTTAACTTATAGCGTTAACTAAGGTTTAAAGTGTTTTTTAAAAACGAAATTTTTCATAGAACATACTAGTAGAAAATACAATCACAATAACCCCATCTACATGTAAAACTAGATTCAAATGATGGAAGCTTTAATAATAAAAAAGAAAAGGTCAATAATATTACCAAGGGGCACGGCGATAGTGTGTTGACTGTTTTCGGAAAATAAATAGCGTTAGATAAATAATACACACATCCAGTTAAAAAGTAAAAATAAAATCATCCTTGATAATGGCGAAAAGTATAACCAAAAGCGCTCGGAATTACAGAATATTTGGACAGTTTCTTCACACGCTGTGACCAGAAAAGAAAACACTTGTTCGAACACAAGAAGAATTAAAAAGCTTAATGGCAGTGCCTTGTCTTTAACGAAACATTCAGGATTTCTGCCTAAATGCGTAATATATATATATATATATATATATATATATATATATATATTAGAAATCAATAAATCAGTTGAATCCGCTATTTTTATCAATTGATCTCCCAACGCTTTATAAAAAAAAAAAAATAAACGCTATATTATTTAAAAAAAATAAATATACAAATGGACGACGTTGGGTGTGATAGAAGGAGCGGGGAGCGGGAGAAGAAGAAAAAGAAGAAGAAGAAGATGGGTGAAGAGAAGAAAATCAAGGGTATTATAAATGTATCGGGGGTGGGGAGAATTGATATGTAGATTTTTTAATTTTTTTCTTCATATTCGATTAAGATGATTTTTTTAATATGTACGCAAGGACTCAAGTCTTCAATTTCTGGTTCAAAAGGATCTTTGGGCCCGGAAATGTCATTATTACTAATATTTCTTGTTGCTAGAGGTTGCAAATATTTGTTTGTTTTTTATAAGACTTATATATATATATATATATATATATATATATATATATATATAAATAACTTGTATTTTACCAATCATATATTGTATTTTATTTGTCGTTTATTAAGCACTTTTGCCGTTGGTATTCACTGCCTGAATTTGTATATATATATATATATATATATATATATATATATATATATATATATATATATATATATATATATATATAAAATGTATTATATGTTTTTAGTCTATCAACCCTCATTTTCTTTTCGTTTTCTAGTTCCAGTTCCCATATTTGAACGACACATTTTTCATATAAAATTTATCCGTTTTCCCTATAAAAATAGTTCCAGTGATAAAAATTCGTGGGACATTTGAAACGTTATATAAAATGCTATTCTATTTATACACAATAGTTACGGTGATAAGAATGCACACACACACACACACACAGAGTCTACCTTCGATTAATGCGTTTTCGATGAGTGTGCGATTTTTTTATTTCTTTTTTTTTTTATCAAAATTCGATTAGTGCATACATAATACTTGATTAGTGCGGTGAAATATTCTTTAGTTTAACCAGAGTAATTGAAAATTGATTTTTCATAGTTACCGATGTACATATTAGCTGCACTAATCGAGGGATTCCTATACAGTTGAACCTCATTTTAACGGACTAATAGGGGGGATCATCCGTTAAAACCGTTTGTCCGTTAAGTCGAAGCGATTTTTTCGTGGCCTAAAAACACCCAGTAAAGTACAAAATTATTGCAAATAAATGTAAATACAGTATATTTGAATGCGTATTTTATTTTTAAGTTATTTAAATAAAGTTTGAAAAGTTAAATCCGAGTCCGTTGGTTTCGGGACTTTTAATTCGATGTTTTACTATATATTTATATATATATATATATATTAAAACAACAATATTAGTGTAATCAACAGATAAATTACCAGATAACCTGATACCTTAGACAGGAAAAAACCCTATCAAGGAAAGAAAAAAGTAAAAGTAAAACGCAGACACCTAGCCACGCAGTAAAATAAAGTGCTCATCACTTAGACTATTTAGACAGACCAAAAACCTGTTTCCACAATGTCGACACTCAACGAAGGACACTTCAAGTTTCACGCTCTCGTGATCTTCAGAAGACTAGAAACCAAATGAAACAACGATGTAGCTAGCATTTATACCGAAGTACGAAACAAATCCTAACCGATTGTATCACAGGAATAAAATGGGAAAAGTCCGAGTATGACGCCTTCCCTCACGGGCTAAAAAAAAGAAGAAAATAAGCAAAGAAAAATCCCTGGATTGGCCTAACTTGGCAAGGTGACAATGCTAATAGTGTGTGGAAGGGATGAAAGAGAAAAAAAGTAGGGAGCCAAAAGTCAGGTGGCGCAATAAATGCATTTTAGTATGCCTACATCTACTGATTAATTTCGATTTTTTTTACTTAGTATTCTAATATTGCTGCTCCAACCTTATATTGGAAACTCTTCTTCGTGTAAATCCTGTACATGTCACAACTATTTTTAATACACGTTGTTTTTCTTAAAAACTATTCAAGTAATTTTGGGGGGCTTCTCTTTTAATTTTCCATTAATAGATGGACACCGCTGTCGCATTTTCAAATTTATAATGTTTGAAAATCAATTTATGATTATAATATCTTTTATCCATTCATTTTCAGTAGTACCTATATATGATTTCTCCTCATTTGCACTATTCCTATTTTGTATTTCTGCTTTCGCTAGATAATCTATATTTTCACCCAAGTAATTACCTTCCATAAGACAGGCAACTTTTTATTCTATAATTACACCTAGGTTTATTTCATTCACCCTCATTGCAATTGAGCATCTTTTTATTGGGATTATCAATAAAATTTTTTAAATATTTGCCTCTGCAACATTAACTATCTTTTATATTATTTTTATTAAATAGTTTACGCTTTTTTTCTGAATCAAATCTTCTAATTCATTTTAAGTTTATTCCTCCTATGTTAGTTTTAACGGATTGACCATATGGCAGGTTGGACCATATACTATTTCTACTCTTATTCTTTTTGATCTCTTGTGGCTGTTTACTAAGTTTGAGATCGTTTTTGTGCCAACTTTTACTTAAGGCTTTTTCGTATACTCCTTTAGCTGACTCAGATATATCCTCATTTTTTGATTTTTTAGATAATCTACTGGTTATCGATATATACAAGTTTTTAGTAGCAATCGCAGAATGCTCAGAATCAGTACTTATAGTGGCGTGTTTCTAGGCTTTTTGTATGGTTTATACTCGCCTGTAAGTAAGATTAAGTTCACATGTAAGTAGTCTACCTCTGTCAGATAAGATTCTACTTCTATTTTTGAATATTGTTGCTACATCTGCTTTGGTTCCCTTGGTATATATTTAGAGATTCATGATAAAATACAAAGAAGAATCTGTAATATTATTGGTCTCAACCCGGCATCTCGGCTTCAGTCATTTTCTCACCATCGTAACGTAGCATCTATGCGCCATTCCTATAAATATTTTCATTTAATTATTCTGATGAACTTTCCACTATGATAGCTAAACTTTATAAATACAGTACTAGATTGACAACAAGGTCTCATTTTATAGTTGAATTGGCTTGGCGTAACCGCAAGTTCTATGCTAACAGTTTCTTCACTCGCACTTCTCGCTTGCGGAATGTCCCATGTTTTCCGGCTTTCCAGCTAACTTTGATTTTCAGAATTTTAAATGCAATATCAATCATTCTCTACTGTCTTTCTGATTACTCTTCTATTGCTCTCGCTTCGTAATAATGTTTTAGCTTTCGAATTCTTTCATACCCAGAAAAATCAGCAACATTATTGGCCATGTTTTGACCTCTCGGTTTCAGTCTTTTCTCGCAGATTGCCTCCTTATGCCTTTTCTTTAAATACTTTCATGGTAATTGAACTCTTCGCTATGGTGCCTAGACTCTTTGAATTTAAGCACATTACTAGACTGCCGATAGTCTCATCAATTCACAGTTGCATTGGCTAGATGTAACCGTAAGTTCTATGCTAAGAGTTTCTTTTCTTGCAATTAGCACTTGTAGAATCCGCTTTCGGCTTCATGTTTTTCGGCCAACTTTAATCTTCAAAAATTCAAATGCAATGAAAATCGCTATCTCCTGTCTTCTGGATTACTCTTCTTTTGTTCTTTCTACTTAGCAATGTTTCCTTTTCTAACTCTCAGTAACCCCTTGTGCCTCAGTGGCTATACTGCCTTGCTTGGGGTGAAATAGATTAAAAAATACACGTAGATGTAAATGTGCTACGAACTAATTATAAAATTGTACTAATTCAAAACCAATGTTTTATTTCTTTTTTAATATAGAATAACCTTCTTTTATGTTCTATATTTTTAAAGGCGTGGGTTATCATAGATTTCTACATTCTCCTTCCTATCTCTTGTTGCTTTAAGAAACGTTTCATTCTACCATACATTATATATATAAGTCCCAGAAGCCACTCGAGGTAGAGGGTTACAGTGCAAGAGGCACAGTTTAAGCGGATATGTAGGAAAGATAAGGGTTAACCCTAGACTTGATCAGGTTAATTATGTAGTGATCGGGAAAACATCCACTTGGGAGTCGGCTCCACACAGTAATGGTTCGCATATTAATGGCTTTATCGCCTTCTTTAGAGTGAATTTTTTTGTCTTTCTTCAGTATGTCCTGTAAGTATTAATTTTTCCAAGCAATATTTCAGTTTTCTCTTTCTGATTTTAAGTATGTTTAGTTCTAGTTCCCATTCTCTTTAGAATTCCCGCTTTGGTTAAATGTTCTGTCCTTAGCATTTTAATTACCCTGCATCAGGATCATACCCCTCTCATTTTGAGGCTCTTCTTCATATGTAAAGAGACTGTACAATATTTACTGCCGACAAAATAGATACGAGAAGTTTATATAATTAAATTTTCGAACTCATTAGTGAACAATCTTTCGTGTGTTGATTAACTTTCTGAAAACATTTATATGCACTAGAAACTCAGAAAAAAAAAACAAACAATATTTATAAATTATATAAATTTTATATAAATTATAAATTATATAATTTTTTTTTATTTTTTATTAATTATTCTTTAGTATCTGTCTATATTTTTGAAATGCGATATTATGTACACTACTTACATTATTCGGACTATTGTCCTCATCTTTGTCGCCATAGTTTCGGCCGTTGTACTCTCCGGTCTTCTTCAGGTGGTTGGAATGTCGAATTGAACCCTTTATTTCGCTCGCTGGGGTAGACTGTTCTAGTTCCACGTGTCATGTCTACTGGATGTCAGTTATCAGTTATTTTCTGTTAATTCCCTTCTCCAAGTTCTCCACCGCCTTAACCAGGTATTGAACTCACACTCTTTGGGTCCTGTCACTGGATCTAACTAATGCCTTTATCCAATTTTCCTAATTACTGGCCAATGAAAAACGTGCTCTTCATGCCCTTGGGAAACCCTGGATAGAGCCGGTGTGACCTTCCTTTGTTCAATAAAAAGGACCGCTGTTTGTGGAGGATTACAGAAGTCAATTGATCGTCGAGAAGGCATTGAATCGTCCACACTTCAAGACCGGAGGATTAGCCCAGTTGAAAGGGGTCATAAATCATCACGGAGAACGAAAGAAAGGAAGAAGAGCCAACAGCTATAGGTAGATTCAAGCCCCAGGACAGAAAATTCCTTTCCGTGTCTTCCGAAGAAGAATTTGAACGAAACAAACACTTGCGTTGAACTTTACAGTAAAGAACTACTCAAACCCACCGAGAAAACTAGCTGTTCAAAACATGCAACCACTTTGTGCTGAGACATTTTTATTCAGTTGAAGAAATTAGGTGGCCTCGCCTTTATGTTTTCGGCCTTGTCCAATTTTGGCTTTCTCAAATTCTTTTCTTTTTTTTTCATTTTTAAACGGTGTAATCTTTTTTTGTCATTGAATCTCCGTCTTTTCCTAAACTAAACTGTAGCATATTTACTTTTTTCAATGGTAATTCTTTTTTGAACCACCTGAAACTTGTTATCCTGTAGTAATAAGTGCCCAAAAGGACATTTTTGTGCAAATTTTGTATTCTACTCTTATTGCTTTTACTTGTGTATTAAATGTTTTTCCTTTAAGCTTTTGAGCGTGGTTGAGTCTTGTTTTGATAATTGCGTCTATTTTGACCACAAGAAGAAGAGAAGTACGGATTCTATTTTTCCTTTCTATTCTTACTAACTTAAAGTTTTGTGGTTTTACATTTGTACATTTTGCACGCAAAAGACGAATGTGATCTTTATAATTTCGAATTTTCATAATTAAAGGTTAAAGTTTGATTTGTGCATAATCAATTCCAGTATCAGTAATCCATAAACTGTTTATGATAGACTGTCAAGCCTGCATATACAAGTTTTATTTATTTGTTTGTATTGTTTTTTGCAGCAGCTGTTATTACTGGATGCCCAAAGATCCCTATCTTGTATCCATTTTTTTGTTTTAAAGAGTGTTATACTGACCTTAATTGCAAACCAGGTAAGTGTTTACCTTTCATACCTTTCTACTTTAAGCGCATTCAGCTTGGATAATTTGAAACGTTTTCGTAACGTCATACTATCTGTTTCTTAGTTAGAATTAAAACTTTCTCTTTAATGATTTGATTTGTAAAATGAAATGAAATTTATTAAACTATCAATGAATAAAGTTAATATGCTTTCCGAAGTATTGATTTGGATAGATGTGGATAATTACAGAAGTCAATTGATCGTCGAGAAGGCATTGAAGCGTCCACACTTCAAGACCGGAGGATTAGCCCAGTCGAAAGGGGTCATAAATCATCACGGAGAAAGAAAGAAAGGAAGAAGAGCCAACAGCTATAGGTAGATTCAAGCCCCAGGACAGAAAATTCCTTTCCGTGTCTTCCGAAGAAGAATTTGAACGAAACAAACACTTGAGTTGAACTTTAGAGTAAAGAACTACACAAATCCACCGAGAAAACTACCTGTTCAAAACATGCAACCACTTCGTGCTGAGACATTTTTATTCAGTTGAAGAAATTAGGTGGCTTCGCCTTTATATTTTCGGCCTTGTGCAATTTTGGCTTTCTCAAATTTTTTTCTTTTTTTTTTTTTCATTTTTAAACGGTGTAATTTTTTTTAATTGTAATTGATTTAGCATTTTCTCTGATGCATTTGTGTATGATGAAGTGCTTTAAACCCTAAATCAACTGATGCCTTTGTGTATTATGGTGTAATAATAATAATAATAATAATAATAATAATAATAATAATAACAACAACAACAACATAAAGAATATTTAAGTTATAGCTCTTGTCATCGTTTGAAATAGAAACAGTAGAATACTCACATTTCGCTCTACTGATATTGGGTTATGGCCTTACTGAGATTATCATGAGTTACCTGCCTTGACAGTGTTTGCTATTTCATCGTTCCCTGCACGTGTTTCGATTTTTTTGTCGATTCATTAGTTTTATGTTAACCAGGAATAATGATACAACTCAGTCTAAACAGGAGTTTTTATTCTTATCGAAAGGTCAATACAATTATTTCAATACCGGCTTTGCGTATCAGAGACAATACACATACTGCGAAAAGACTTGACAGACAATTAAACACCCTTTTAAGAAACGCGTGATCAGATAATCGCTATTATATGAAATTTAGCTTCTAACAATCCAATATGGGTTTTGTTCTGTTCAAGGGTTCAGTGATGACAAATATATCACCCAAAAAACTCCATGAAATAGCGTATTTATCAGATAAAATACTTCTACATAGATATTGTACACTTGCTACGTTGATCTAAGCAGTATTTGATCACATCAATAGATAATTTCTGTTCTCCTCCATCTAAGATCAACTCCTAAAATATGTTTTATAGCATCACCAATTTGTATGGTACCGGCAATTCTGAAGATTGCTTTTGAGATTTGCATGTTAATCATCGGTATTTATTTTGCATTGATGAAGAAGTTTTCCTGAGTATAGTCGCCCCAAAAATATTTCTATCAGTTAAGATATTAAAGTGTAGGGTTTGTTCTACTAAACTGATTGCAATATGGAAGAAATTCCTCGTACAAAAGCAAGAAATATGCTGAATATATACCGCATTTGACGATGTAAAATCTATTTTTTTTTATATATATATATATATATATATATATATATATATATATATATATATATATATATAAATATATAGAAAAAAAAAAAAATATTTTAAAAATCCTCATATGCAATTATGCTGTTTTAATGTTAATATGTCATGTTGAATTGATAATGTTAATTATATTCTATGAATATATCCTGAAGATGTTTTATTAGACCGAAACGTCCGACGTTGACATATTAACATGAAAACAGCATAATTGCATATAAATCTTTTTGTTTTTTTTTTTCCGTATATATTTTTCTTTATATATCGGATCTATATCCATATATATATATATATATATATATATATATATATATATATATATATATATATATATATATATATATATATATTATATATAAACGTGCAATCAATTTACAAATACATGAATTATTCATACAAAACTAATGCAAAGGTTAATGATTTAAATGGCAAGACATCCATCTTGCAAACGATTCAAATAGTACACAAAAACCTCTAAATCCGTTATGCATGAAAACATCCTTGTTTATATAAATTTCTGCCGTATTAGTTGTTATTTTTTACTACAAGCTTTCGTCTGTTCCTACAGACATCGTCAGGTATATAATAGATGTTGTTCTTGGTTTTTTCTCTTAGTAATAAGAGGACATCGAAAATATATATGTATTGTATCCGAAATGCTATTAAAAATGAGTTATTGGTTTTTTCGACGCGCCAAAGCAACGCTGAGTTTGATTTTGAATTTTTTAAAATGTCTGCGTCTATACCAAATATGGTAATGAACAAATGTTTTTACTGGTAAATTTTTTACTGTCAAAGTGGCATGAACTATATTGTTCAATAATTACAGTAATGTCGCACTTATTAACCAAAAGTCGCACATGGATCAGATATTTAAATTACAATAAACGTGCAATCAATTTACAAATACATGAATTATTCATACAAAACTAATGCAAAGGTTAATGATTTAAATGGCGAAACATCCATCTTTGCAAACACATTCAAATAATAACAAAAACCTCCATTTCATATTAAATATATAAAAAATATATTGTACCGGCAGAAATTTTATA